>JAQJVL010000222.1:577592-1162475 GCA_035578905.1 Stictocephala bisonia | reverse complement strand
TGTTTTTATTTGGGGGTGGGGGGGTTTGGTTATGATGGATGGGGGGGTTTGAAGGGTAAAATGAATTAGAAAATGAGAAATATTATGAAGTGATTTGTTGGAAAAAATTTTTGCGACCCAAAAGGGGCCTCAGGTCGAGGGAGTACTGGGACGGTGTTGGTAGCCCGGTTTCTTCTCACGACCGAGTTGTGTGGTTCACAGACGGGTCTAGAATGGGCAACAGAGCTGGATTTGGTGTCTATACTGGCAACCCTAGGACCAACGCTAGCGTGAGCCTGGGAGCGTATGGCACCGTCTTCCAAGCTGAAGTCACCGCAATCCTTCATTGTGCCGCCCAGGCGGTCGAGAGAGGGGTTTGTGGGAAATACATCCGCATCCTCTCAGACAGTCAGGCGGCCTTAGGGGCTCTGGACTCCTGGATGGTCTCGTCTGGTCTAGTCTGGGAATGCGTGGAGACCCTCAGTATCCTGGGATCAAGAAACCAGGTCTCGCTGGAATGGATCCCAGGACATAGGGGACTAGAAGGCAACGAGCGGGCCGATGCCTTGGCTAGGGAGGGGGCTCTCAAGCCCTTCACTGGTCCTGAGCCGGCCTGCGGCGTTTCAATTGCAGCTGCCAAAGCAGCAATTAAAAACTGGGTTAGCGCCAGACATCTGGAAAGATGGCGGCGGTTCCCAGGGCAAAGACTCGGCAAGGTTCTTGTCAAGAAGCCCTCCCAGAAGTTGACAACGTCACTTCTTGGACTAAACAAATCGCACGTTAGGCTGGTGGTGGGACTCATCACCGGCCACGGCAAATTCCGGAGGCATTTAAGAACGGTGGGACTCTTTGCGGAGGATCCCATCTGTCGCCTCTGTGGGGAGGACGAAGAGTCGGCAGAACACATTGTCCTGGAGTGTGAGGCTCTTGGTGCCAGAAGAAGGGCACTTTTTGAAGGCTCACCTCTGGGACAGTTGGAAATTACCAATCTAGTGAAGAAGCTCCTTGACTTGGTCAAGGGCAGCCAGCTTTACGACGATTAGGCACCGGGATTGGCACAAAAAGCCTTAGGCTTCGTTGCAAGGGTTGGCTGGACCAACTACATATCCCCTTTTAAACTAAAACTAAAACTAAAACTACCGTGATTAAGAAGAAGGTTCGTCCAGTACGAGGTTTTTACATTGCACTACGGTTGGGTTGAGCCCATCCAATGTCGTAAATTGGGTTTCTACGGGCATGTTAGTAACCATGGGTTACAATCTCATTCCATCGCTTTTTTTAGTAGTTGGAAGTATATAATCTTTATATTATTAACAATAAGAACCAAGCTGATATTTCGCCTTTGTGACACAAGCGATAAGATTGATGTGGTGAGCCACATCCTGTAACAGTGTGTAGAAGTATTACTCGTAGACTTTGCATGTACATTGAAACTGCTAAAGGACCCGGTTATTTACAAATATTTACAAATATTACAAATTTACGGATAAGTTATGTACAAATCTTCATATATACAAAGAAACTGTCCAATATTTTAGAAAGGTTCCGATGTAGTGGGATTGGCGCCATTAGTGCAAGTTGAACAGGATGTGGGAAAGGAAGGAGTGGTGGGGGAAGGGAGTGGTGGTATTCAGTTATGGAGAGGATAGATTGAGGAACGTTGTGTTTATTTTGTAAGGTACGTTTTTATTTTAGTTTTGGTTTTTTAGTTGTGTAATCATGGTCGTGTTCTAAAGCTCGTTTTTTGTTAATTAAATAGTGTCCGTAGGCTAAAGTATCTATGCCGTTTTCCAAAATGTATCTTTTATCGTCAAAGGGAGATAGTGATAATTTTGAAATGTGTTGCGTGTAAATGTTATGTTTGTCACTGCGGATATTTAGAGCTGATGTTGTTTTTGTCGAATGATTTAAAAGACAATCTTTGTACATTTCGTGTTTTAGGTGTTTTTTTATCGCGACTCGGGGGACGCCTTTAGCCACCTTCTTTTCCTCTAGATCTGAGTTTAAAACGGAGTAGCATTTCGCTCTCAAGCCAATTATTTCCCTAGCTGGATTTGAATTTAACTCGTCTTTAAATTTTCCTAACGCTTTTTTGTTTTCTACACTATAACATTGGTGGTTAGGTGGATAGTCGGAGGTATCGAAAAGGTGTAATTCATTTTTCATGTCCGCATAGACATCTGGAGTATATACATTGTAAAATAGAGAATCAGTATCAGTCATACAAAGTTTTATATTTTTCCCATACTTTGTAACTGCCCAGTTGAAATGAAAGTTATACATTATTAATTTTGAAATTTCTAATACAGTAAATCCAACATAAATGGGTCTGTTTAAGAAGATGGTTTGTTTTTTTAAAGCCAATCCCGCGATATCTTTATTGTAAGCAAAGAAAGTCTTGAGTCTGGGACTAGCTGTCCATTTTACCAATTGTTTCTCGTTATTTACAAGTTTAAAATCAATACGCGACCTAACATTTTCCAAAGATTTACCATAGGTAGCGTTGTTCATTAACTTAAAAAAATCTTTTTCGAAATTGTTTTTAGACTGTTTTCTTTTTTCGGTATTGAAGTTAATAAATGGGGCTAACCAGGCAGACTGTTTAAAGCTAAGAACTCTGTGTATTTTAGTCAGTACAAGTCCAAGTTGTAAGTAAAGTTTTAGAGTCCTGTAGTGTACAACGTACTTGGTTTTGTCAGAGAGAGTAGTCAGTAGTTTTTCAGTCTTGGGAGGTTTATAGTCGAGTTCGTCTAGCAAGTCCCTACAGTATGTCGATAGCATGTCGTATGTCACCACTTTTCGTTCGGGGGCCAGTGGAAAGTCAGAATGTAAGTCGTGTAAATGGTCTGGGTAGTGTAAGTCAACCTCTAAAATGTAACCTATGTCAGAGTCGTCGGGTACGTTTGTAATGTCAATGTCCTGTGGGTCGATCCAGTTAAAGCCAGACTATGGGAGTCTATCGGACATGCTGGTTCCGTACAGGTTGTTGCAGTCTAGGTAAAGTAAGTAATTGGTTGGTTTTGTGTTGTCAAAGTCAGGTAAGTAGGGATTGTTGGCCTGGGCGTACCGGTTAGGTATCATGGAGACACCGCCCCGGATCCCAGACTCAACAAACAAGTGTTGGTCAATGTCTGTGAGTAATTCAAGATGAACGTCTGTCATCTTTAGCATGGAATTCCATGCCAGTCCGGGGGCAGAGTAGACGTTACACGGGTCAATCCCGTAGTAAGTCATACTTGTCGTCCTAAAATTTTCAAACACATCGGCAAGTAATAACACGTCTGTCAGTAGGTAAAGGTCGTGGTACTGTTTCATTGAAGTCATGTCAAAAGTATTCCACACAGTCTGTGCATGTACATAGTCTTCGTCGGATATAGGTGTTTTGGTCAGGTCGTTGTAGAACGCCTCCTTGGGAGGCAGTTCAGTATCGTTAAATTTTGATTGATTGGTCATGTAAGTGTAGGGAAAGACGCCTTTTCGTAAGAGTAAGTCAGCGTTAGTCATACACTGCCCTAAAATTTTGAATTTGGAAGCCCCGTCAGAAACTAGGTTGGACACGAGTGTGTCCAAAGAGGCGTTTAGGAACTGTAAAGAATCCAGGAAACGAAGTGACTCAAGGGTGACTGAAATGTACCGCTCACTGGTTGTAGCGATACATGACAGTTTTTCTTTTTTGAATTTACCTAACCCTTGGATCAAGTGGTGGCAGTCATAACCTCTGAGGTTATGGAAAAAGACTGGAATGTGATTGGGAACTTGGTAGTTTAAGTTACATGAATTGTGGGCGGGTCCCAAGAACTCACCCGTTAAATGATTATGATTAGCTACTTTGTCTCCGTGTAATGGTTTTTGACAAAGGTGACAGGTGGTAGCATTTTGGAAAATAATTTTGTCTTGCGGAGACATATTAATAGGAATGTTTTTATGAATAATTGGTACGAGCTCTTTAGACTCCTCAATCAAACAATTTAGAAAAGTATCTACAACGTCGGGGCCGCTATAGACTTTAGGTTGTTTTACTGGTTTGCCATCACTGTCAATAATTACATAGCAAAAACCAGAGGGGACGTGGTGGGCAGTGTTGGTTGTGTGTGAAGTGGTAGGGTCGTTCAGTGCTGTGTCGATTGGAACGACAAAGGACTCGAAGTCGCAGTAAATGGTAAATGGGACTTTGTGAGTAAGTGTGTAGTTTTTAAAATACATAAGTTTTTCGTCTTCAGTAGGAAGTCTGGTCTTTTGTGCACCGTGTGGTGAACACAAAGGTAAGTGGTTAGTAAGTAAGTCTTGGTTAGAAAATCTGTGTAGGCAGTAGTCACAGTAGAACCTAACACCGTCGTGTTTAGTCAAGTGGGTTAAAAGTCGGGATAAGTTAGTGATTAAACAGTAGTGGGAGGTAGTGTCAGTAGTCAGTAGTAACAAGTTTACATGTTGAGCTCTAAATTTTTCTTTGGTTATACGTAAAGGATAAATTTCGTCGTTTTCAAAACCAAATACATTTACAGAGATAGCAGGGTTCAGTTTTTCAAAGTTATCTAAATCGGTAATTTTGACAGGATAGCTAATCCCAGACATGTTTATATTATGTTCCAACGATTTATAATAACTTACTCGTCTATGTTTATCGTGGTACAATTGGGCAAGTACAGAGTACAGGAAACATTTTTGATCGTCGTTCTTAATATTTATAATTCCCTGTTTGGAATGGTTAATTTTTTTCGGGGTGGGTATGTAAGAAGAAGCGTACAAAGGTTGAAATTTAACAATAAACAAATCGAGTCGTAAAACATTTTCAATTACCCACCCACTACCCTGGCTAACCCACTTAGCCACGCTTTCTAAAATTTTGTCTGTAGCCTCGGAATACTGAATATCTAGAGAATCGGAAGGTAGCAAAGGACGGGTTTTACCGTGAAAGAAAGGTGTTGTTGTGATTTCTTCGTTGTTAACAATTTTGGAAAATTTAATTTGGACCGTAATGTACCATTTTACTCCCCCGAGCCTGTTTAGGTGGTTATTTATTTCGGAAATAATTTTATTTTTATGTTCAGTAAGAACGGTAAGGAGGTCAGTTCCTGTGGTGTCGAACCGACGGGAAATGGTCACAATATTGCGGTTTATGGCGTAGGATTCCATCTTTGATAATATTGAAACAAAATTAAATGATATTAATAGTAATTCAAATCGAATTAAAAGCTCAAAAAGCAAGGGTATTCAAACTTTAGTCAATCAAACGTAAGGACTAATTATACTGTATACGGGACTTACTCTCGGTATATCACTTTCGAAATACCGTACAGAGAACGGCGTCCAAAATATAAATTACAAGATAATTGTATTTAATATCGAGTATTATTACTGATATCGATTGCAAGTAGGAGCAAAGTGAAGACACGTCTGATCAGTACGAGCGCAAGAGCAGAAGTGAGAAAGATTGATTGTGTTGTTCAGTGAAGTAGGGATGGATGGGGGGAGGGGAGGGGAGGGGAGGGGGAGGGTCAACCAATCAGAACGTAGCATTTGGATCACGCGCCTGTCCAGACTTGAAACTTCGATTACGTCATCCTGTGTAGTACTGTTTTAATAAATGATCAGAAGGAATCATATACAATGTTAATTAAGTGTTCGATATTATTAAAAGAGATTGTGCAAGACACGAGATGTAAAACAATGTTTGTGGTAACGGAAGTGGTTTCGATAAGAAAAGTGCGCGAGAACTATTGGACTGCCAGTGCATCGAGCAGAGGCAGTGAGATACAGATTGTGAAATGGTAGTGAATTAGTCCTTGAGTGTCGCTATAGTACAAAGGAAGGAATTTTTGAGTATAAGAAGTGAAGGTGGGTGTGCTAGTTTCGTTATGTAGGGGGACTGATGGGTTCTGGATAGGAACGTGGATAGGAAGTGAGGTAAGGAGGAGTCTACAGAATTTGTAATAAAAGTGACTGAAAGTAAGTAATGTAACCTAGGTACCATGTACACACATGCAAAGGTGGACGAAAATAGGAAATTGTTATAGTACATGATGATAGTTAATGAAAGAAAACATATTATACTAAGATGTGAAGCTTGTGACCAATAACGGAAGCGGATGTGGTAAAGCCCGGCCACCAGTAGACTTTGTAAGTACAGTTAAAGTAATTTAGGTTGGATAGTCCGGTAGGCATGAGGGCTCTAGGGTAAGAGTGTTCAGCTAGCGTGTTAAGTTTAGAGGATGTCGGGTGTGTTTGATACGAATTTAACCGGAAGTAGATGGGAGGGGGTAGAAGGACCCTAAAGTTAACAATGTATTGTGGGTTGCCTAGAGTGTTAAGTATGTACCCAACCGTGATTAGATATTTTTAACGGAAGTATGTAGGTAACAATGTTTGTTAAAGGAAGCCGTAGATGAGTGGGAGTACCCGAAGGTATGAGCACATGTTAACAGTGTATTTGTTAAAATTTGAGAAAAATTAATTTAAATAGGTAGGCTAACAGTGCGTGTGAGAAAGATTACTTGTAAAGTAGGGAGGCAACCAATCAGAGCGTAGCATTTGGGTGTGCGCCAGACCAGCAGACGGCGTGTGCATCGTAGGCTAAGAGCGTACGAAGGTAGCCGACAGTCGCTGGAAGTACCCGAAAGCATTTTATATAGTATAAGGTGGGAAAGGCTGCCATCTTGGGGAAAAGTGCATTTTATATAGTATAACATGGGAAAGGTTAGGAGTGTATTTTATATAGTATAACGAGGGAATTTGAGGGAAATTTGGGAAGGGGAATTACCACCAGGGACTTTGTCACCAGGTGCGCATTTGTTATAATGTATATAAGAAATAATCCACCGAGCACAAGTCCCCGCACATGCGCGCCAGACCAGCAGCCGACGCGTATATCGTAGGCTAAGAGCGTACGAAGGTAGCCGACGGTAATAATCGAAAGCATTTATTATAGTACATATATAAAAGGTCGTCATCTTTTTACATTTTATATAGTATAACGGGGAAAAGATTAGGAGTGTATTTTATATAGTATAACAAGGGAAATGCCGCCATCTTGAAAAAAATGCATTTTATATAGTATGATGTGGGAAATGTGAGGGAAATTTGGGAATCTGGAGGGAAATTTTGGAAGGGAAAATTCCCACGGGGGTTGGTAGGACTGGGTCACGTGACCCGAAGATGCCCGAAGGTGGCCGCCATCTTGAATCCGAGAGCCGAAGATGCCCGAGAGTGGGTCTCAAACTGTCCCTTTATGTCTACTCAAAACGAAAAAGTAATAAAATAATAATAATAAGTTTCATAATCGTCATGGGCATAATTACGTTATATATGTTTATATTATAGTCCAGTAAACCAATTAAAACATAAACTATTAAATAGAAATCTACTATATTCACTTGAAATTAATTATATTATATCAAGGGAAATGTAGTTCTTCAAATATATCACTTTGCCTTCCCGCATGGTAAATGGGTGGTTGGGGGCACCTTTATACCTAAATTTAAAAAATAAAATTCACAATCGGTAATTAATTAAATTTATAAAGAAAAATTGAGTTTTTTTAATTATTGTTTTTAACCTGTAAAATGTATAAGAACTTAATTTAAAGTAGTAATATGTATATATCAGATTCTAGTCTTTCTGTTATTTCACGATTAGCCAAAGGGATTTTAACTCGTGAAAGGTGATTCATACACAACCATGTTGGAGGCGAAATTTGAGAAAGATAAAATTACAAAAATAGTAAGACTAATAAGGGTTTTATCGTAAAAAAATTAAGAAAAACTACAACCAAATATTTGTTTGTTCTTTAGCCACTGTATTGGCACTGTTTGGCTAAAAAAGTTTTGCCAATAGTACTGTAGTTTTATAAAATAAAAATGCAATAGTATAAAGTCATAAATATATTTAAAGAAATGTTTGAAAATTATTGGGTGTTTTTGACTGATGTAAAAAACAAGGCCGCACTTTAAAAATTAGTAAAATTCTTTTTATAAACTGATTTCCCATTTTAAATGATATTAGAAAATTAGTTGATTTTTAAGAACGTTTATAATAACTAAACTTTTAGGGATTGATCTGCCTAACATTTTACTTTTTATTTTAAACGCATTTTGTTGTGTCTTTACAAAGATATGGGTAATATAATTAAATTATTTATGCATTTTATCCTACAATTCTTTGATTTAACCTAAAACATATTAAACCGTCTTAATTTATTTTTAAAAGTGGTAATAACTTTTAATGTTGAGTAAATTTATCTTTATAATTAGACATTTTATGTAAAAATAGCTTAAACAGAACAACATTTAACGTTGAAAAGCTATTTTTTTACGATAAAAAATTAGTAAATCCTTTTAAATTATGTTTTTAATTTTATTATATTTTTCAATATTAAATTTATTATTTTTAAGTCAGTGGATAACAGTCTGATATCATATTCTTAATATTGACAATTGATAGCTGTCAACAAACATATTATTATGGATGTGTACATGCTGTTTGTAATTATTTTTTTATAGCAGAAGTGAAAAAATTGAAACAAATGGGAAATCCAAGATTTTCTATTCCCGACTTTCTTTTGTAATTTTATGTCGCTAAAGTTATGATCAAGGATCCAAAAAGCCCTTTATCAACTATTTTGAATAAAACATTCAATCATGAATTTCTTGAAATTTCCAACAAAAATTGACTTTTCTAAAGTTTCCGCAACAACTTCAGTTTATTCGCAACCATTTAAAATCCATAAATATGGCCTATATTTAAATTACTTTAAACTTGCACATATTTGTCAACTACTTTTAACGTAAAATTTCTGAAACAGTGAAAACTAAGATGTTTCATCGACTTCTTCTGTATAATTATTTTATTGATGAAATCGTAATAACCGACCTATGATACCCCTAGTAAATTATTTTGAATGTAAAGTTATATAATTATAACTCTTATATATTCTTTATCCACTATCTATATTTTCTCGGATTTTCCAGCAATTCATTAGTAATTAAGAGCTTTCATAAATACGTAAATATAAATAAAATACACAAAAAATGGATGTTGGCTTATTTTTGTACAATTTATTCGTAACAATCACTATCACAGTGGCGGAAAAGCATATTTTTTCATCTGCAATTTTGTTTTACAATATTTTCTATATTAAAATCATAGTAAGCAACTTAAAGGTCCCCTAGGTACTAATTTTCATTTAAATACGTAATGTGTCTTCAGATTTATTCAAATTATTTACTGTTTTTGTTTACCTGTTGTTTACTATGCAATTGAACCATTTCAAGCCTTTAAAATTGGTATATTTCTGGTGTCCAGACTTTACTTAACAAGTTGCAAGAGATTTCAATTAGATTTATGTACTTTCTTTTAATCCTAACTTTCCTAAAATGTTTTGCCTGGTTTCTTGTACTGTTTTTGTCTATTACGATATAATGTATAAAAAACGAAAAGTAATACTGTTAAATAAAATAAGCATTTTTCAACATATCTTACCATAAATACGAGCTTCAAGTTGACGTCGAAAAATCCAGCGGCAGAGAAAACTGTCTTGCGATGAAGTAAGACCATGGAAAACTCCTCCAGCTGGAAATAACATTGCATTATTTAGTTTACAGAAAATTCGTCAAATTAATTGCATTAATATAAAAAGGAAAGCTCACTAAAATTATGAAACATTTTAGAAAAAATAATTTAAAATAAAAACTATTAAAACAATGAATGGACGTTAATTATTTATACAATATTTTGGCGTTAACATCTTACCTAATGCTCATGAATACATAAGATCTTTTAAGTTTCCATTTCAAAGAATCTCTTATTTTAAGAATAGAATCGCTTCTAAAAGTAGGGAACCTTTTCATTTACAAACGAACGTTAATGTTATCTACCTCAGTACCTTGGGACTAGGAGGTTTTCAAGGGGCGCCAACTATAGTAGTGTGTCAAACTTGAAGTAATTAAAAATTACTAACTTCACGCTTTGAATCCAAGCGGAATTTTCTGGATAATAAATGTCAAGATAAACAGGTTATTCATTCATGTATATAAATAGTACTCGCTTTGCTCGTTGGGGGCTTCACCCCCAAACCCCCTTGGGGTTCATGCCAATTCGTTGAATATAAAAAGTTCACTGCTGATAATATTTTCCGTTAAAATGTTATTTATTTAACAGGACAAATGTTTATTTTAAAAAATCATGGTTTCTATACATTGTATACAAAATGTATTTTAAAAAATCATGATTTTTATACGGAAAAAGTGATTGTAAAAAAAGTGATAGTGCATTATTTTAAAAAAATACGGAAAAAGTGATTTTAAAAGTAAGCTGTTAAAAAACTAAAGTTATTAATTTATTTCAGTAGCCTGTTAGTTAACCATTCGATCAACTGAAGCATGGTCCATCCAGTCTCGCTATGGGGAGGCCGGCAAACGTAGAGACCCATTAAAAAATATTTAAATCCTCAAAAATTATTGTTTGAAAGGTTAATTTAACTATTTATAGTATGTGTGTTTGCCTGATAGTTAACCATTCGTTCAGTGAATGAATGGAATATCCAGTCTCGCCATGGGGAGGCCGGCAAACGTAGAGATCATATTTACAATAGCTAAAATGTTGGGGAGTTTTATTTTAGGCAGGCCCCCTTGCCTACTGCCTAGTATTTACAATAGCTAAAATGTTGGGGAGTTTTATTTTAGGCAGGCCCCCTTGCCTACTGCCTAGTATTTACAATAGCTAAAATGTTGGGGAGTTTTATTTTAGGCAGGCCCCCTTGCCTACTGCCTGGTAAAGTACATTTTCGGGTTCGGTCAACTTATGACGGGGAATTTTTTAAAGCAGACCCCCTAGCATACTGCCAATGACACAATCGGCGTTATAGAAGAAGGTCACCGTACACAATGTTTTTTGCGTAGGCGACCCCTTCAACGACTCTTCCAGGTTGGACAAGGACTACAATATGAGTTGGGCTTCTCACTCTGCTGAGAAGGACGTACAGCTGGCCATGTGTGAAGCAGTCCGTGCGAAGATCGACTCCGACGTACTCAATTGTTTGGCCTTGGCTCTTGTGGCCAGTCATTGAGTACGCTAACATGAGGGGAAATTGTCGACGACAGACACGAATCGGTGACCCTTCGGCCAACACAAACCTAAAGGTGATTCGAGGAATACCGAAAGGTTGCGTGCCACCGGGAAGTCTGACAGTGATTAGCCGTTTGGTAATCGCTGTCACAATGACTTTAGTGCCGTTAACGAGTCCATCGGCAATATTCAAGTTCCTCATGATAAGGCATACGGAGCCAACCTTAAGTCGCAGGACATGATCTGGTACGCCTTTGCCAGTGGCTTGATGTAATAGATGTACATCCAAGACCCTATCATCTTCGTTTTCCTTGTCCATAGTGTCAACACTTATCAACTCATGAAGTTGGCCATCCAACGAGTTCAAGATTTGATCATTGATCTCTTTGACGTTCACGTTCATAGTTGAAAGTATCGCTCTTCTCGCACATTGATCGGGGTCACAGAGAATTTGGGGTGGAAAACCCTAACCGATCAAGTCTGTAATGGTCGTGAGATATCTTAGCCCAAGAACAGGAATAAGGTCCTCAAAATCACGGCCTTCTCCAAACATCTTGGATGGAATAGCTCCGTTGCCTACTCCAAGGAGGAATTTGGAGTAGTCAAGGGAGCTAGTCTTTCTGTGTGGAGTCGTCAGGGAGAACACTTTAAAAAGTCGCCATAGGTATGATGCTCGAAGTGAAACACAAGTATATCACACAGTGTGCGAGCTTTTTCAACAACGGGTGCTATTTGCCTAAAGTCCCCTGAGCAGAGAAAGATCTTATTTCCAAATGGGACACTAGTATTCATGAGATCTCGAAGTGACCGGTCGAGGATCTCGAATATGAATCGGTGCGCCATTGGAGCCTCATCAAAGACAATGAGCTGTGCTGCTCGGATGAGCTCTGCTCGTTGGGACCCGTTGGTAATGTTCCACAGGCTCATGCCGTCACCAAGATCGAGAGGGAGCCGGAACATGCTGTGTGCGGTGGTACCACCAGCCAAGTTACCGGCAACAATACCTGAGCTCGCCACGGCAAGAGTGACGTGATGACAATTCCGCACGTACGCAAGGATGACACGAATGAGTGAGGTTTTTCCGTATCCTCCAGGCCCATCAATAAAGATTGTCCTGGAAAGATGTGTTTCATTGGGTCTTGAGAGTACCAATTGAACGTAATGTAACACTTGTCTTTGGTCGTCAGATAACTTCGGCTCCCACTCTTCAACAATTGCCCTCTGAAAGCTTTCTCCGAAGTTAAGCAACTCTCTACCCAACTCAGTCGTGTCATATTCTACATATGGCAGGCCTTGGTCAGTCAGACTTTATCCCTGTCTGCGGAGGCTGCGATCAATATCCATCAATGACAGTTTTACTGCCAATTCAGGATCTGAAGTGTTCCGTTCTAAGTGATCCTCACAAAGTAAGTTCTTGAAAGAGTTCCACAACAGTGCCGCTGGAGCTCCCATATTACATAGGAGAACAAAGAAGGATCTGAGTCTTGGTCCAAGCATGAATTGAGAGGCTTCTCACAGTGCGTGATAGTACTCTTCTTCGTCTTATACCAAGCCCAGCCTCCTGGTCACTTCCTGAAAAGTGCAGCAATCAGATCCGCCACGAGACAGAAGATCAGCGTAGCCGTGACAAGGAACGGACATAAGAAGCCGTCTTAGATAATAGAGTTCACCTCGGTTAGGTGATAACCACAACAGTCTGCATACTTTTTGTCCCCGTTGGTGAGCTGTGATGAAATGCTGTCCATCTGGATAGTTGTACACTGTCCCTGACGTTGGTTTTTTTGTATGGACAATAAAGTTTTCATAAAATGACTGGTATGTCAGGTTAGAGAAAATGGGATCTTGAGGTCTTGAGCATGCATCGCTAGCACCAATCATTCTCTTCGTCACGTAATGCTCAACCTCATCTTCCTGTTTACCGAAAGGTGTAACAGTTACATTCTGAAGAGAACCACCCTTCATGAGATATTTGAAAAGGTATTTGATTACGCGACGAGTAGACGCAAGCTCCAAGTTTATGTGTGCCTCATATTTTAATAAAAGTGTGGCATTGTACGGTACAACCCACCCATCATGAACAACAATAGTCTTTCTTCTTGATATTATGTTCCCTTTGTTATTTTAATCTCGCCTGTACTGGACATACCCCCTTTCATCTACATGTGTACTTCGGCAAGCAGGCTTTGGGAAAAACTTTGTACAACAACCATTGGCAGAGTCCCAGCACAAGAAGTCGGTGCGATAATTTGTTCCACAGGGTCCGTGAACCATATGTCTCAGCACCAACTCCCTGAGCCTACCCCCGGCTTCTTCTTCCGAGGGAATATCTGCCCGAATAACAGAATCAATGTCGGATCCCTGAACTGGACCGCCTCCGTCGATCTTGAACACAATATGTGCATGAGGTAATCCCCTCATTTGCATCTCGATGACGTAGATGATATAAGTTAGGCAGCCGTACATTACTCTACTACGCAGATCTAGGAGAAGCTCGAGAGGTTTTATGTAGAAGACTCTGCAGGCCGTAGAAGGGTCACTTCGACCAGTACCATAGGGGCAAGCTTTCTTGTTTTCCTCCCATGTTGCACTATACGTGAAGGTCAAGAAGAAATTAGATGAGCCCAGACGAGACACAAGGGACATTGCATTTTCGTAATGAACCTTAGGTAGATCTTTCCAGCTTGCAACTCTCCTTCGCCTTGGACAGTTTCGTCACGATTTATGTCATCCATCACCTGTCTTCCTGTTTTCCCAGAATGTTGAAAATTGAGTAATTCGTCCAATGGCCCTATCCGTACGGAATTTTTAGCAGCAGCCTTTAATTGGCATAACTTAATGTAACGTAGCCGCTCCTTGTCGTACCTCGCAAACATTTCTACCTGCCAAGCCTTTGATAGCCGACCATATTGAGAAAATCGTGGCTCAGAAAGCAAGAGGCAACGCGAGTAATTGTACTGAGACAGCTTGTTTTCATTATTATCTAGGATGCCGATATGCCAGCCCAAATTGCCTTGCGGATAGAGCAATGGATATTGAAATGGTTCCATCAGAGGATCAAACAGATCGATAGAAGATGGCCGTGCAGAACCCTTCTTCCAAACAGTCAACTACTAAATCTAAGACCACTGTTCGTTTATGGGCAGGCGGTTGGGTCAATAATTTTGTACGTGTATGGGTGGGCAGGTGGGTGATCATTGACGGAATCCTCAGTACTGAGAACAGCGTGCACTTCCACACCTGTTTGCCTATCACCAAGAACAGGGCCGTGGGTAGATCTATTTGTAATTTCAAACTGTAAATGAGCGTTGATAGATGGCTTATTGCTCAAACGGTGAAATTCATTAATGAAAGGATTTGAAGAAGTGAGATAAGAATTGATAGATTCAATCAAATTGGCATTGAGAGATCTACCCATGGCAATATTCTTGCGCTCCTCACCATCGTCGATGTAAAGACGGCACCGGTTGACAAACTGAACGTCCCCACCCCTAGGCGCGAACCTTTGACCAGCGTCGTCCAGATTGTAAACTTGGTGGTACATTCTTCCTTCGATTTTGAAGAAGGAGAGTCCACTAGGATGACGGTACCCACCAGACACCTCGAGTGCACAGAAGGCAAACAGGTCGTTGTATGCTCTGGCTCGTTCTAGGAAATGACGATTAGTATAAAACGGCGCGTCCAAATGAAGTAGATTAAGAATATTATATGCCCCCTCACCACAGCACCACTTTTTTCTGTCTTTCTCTTCCTCAAACAGCCGAGCATGACAGTACGAACAATTTTTTCAATTTTTTTTCAATTCAACTCAACATTTTCTTTATTTTACAAAAACTACATGTAGAATAGTACAAAAATAACCTAACCCAATAAACAATAAATTAAACTGTCTACTTTATGTAAACTAAAATAATTTTTGTGAAAAAAGTTCGGCACCCCAAAGGAGAAACCTGTGTTGGGGTTACCTGCATTGTAAAAAGAAACAAATTAATTTGCTCTGAAAAGGAAGAGTTTGAGCCGGCCAAAAAAATAAAAGTTTTCTTACAATATTCTTAATAATATAACAAAATAATCAAAATAATAATATACTTGTGTGTACTACAGCATGAAACATTATTGACAGATATTCTTACAATTATTGACAGATATACTAACAATTACATAAATCTTTACAGCATATGTTTTCAAGCACACGCATGCACGCACGCACGCATACACGCGCGCACGTGCGCGCGCGCACACACACACACACACACACACACCACCTTTTGACACTTTCAAAGATACCTAAGTGACAATTCTTAAAAACTCTTCACAATACTGTATGGTAAACAAAACTTTTTTCAATGTTTTACAAAATTGATTTAAGTTGTTGAAAGCACTTAATTGTACAGAAACTAAATTATAAATTCTAGGAGCATTCCAAGTAAATGAATGCTGACATACAGTAAGTCTCGTTTTAGGTACTTGGAATAGTAAATGCCGAAAGTTATATCTATTGTTATCTTGAAAAATAGTTGTAGAGCTTCGAATAAAGAAAATTTTTAAAACTTTGTAAATGTAAAGATTTCGAATTGGAAGAATTTTCAACTGTAGAAATAGAGGCCAGGAAGGAGTTAATCTGTGGGACTTGGTAATGATACGTATGAAGAATTTTTGAAGGATAGTGAGAGGATATAACGTTGAAGCATAAGTGCCACCCCAACATGCAAGGCCATAACTCAGTCTGGAGCTTACTAGAGCATGATAAACCTCTAACAACACTTTACGTGGACAAACATCACGCAGAAAATAGAAGCTCCTTATGCTTCTTAACATTTCTTTTTCATTTTATTTACATGACCTTTCCATGATAAATTTGAATCTATCACAAGTCCCAAGTACTTAATTTCTTCTTCTTTGGTAATTCTAAGGCATGAACAATTTGTATGACTTGTGCAACATAAATCAGTTCGTTATACACAGACTGTTTACTACTTAGGTTGAAAATCATATATTTAGTTTTCTCACTGAGAACCACGAAATTTATGTCAAACCAGAATCTCAGTAGCCTTAAATCTTCCTGTATTTTGTCATAAATTGTATCTAGACTGTCATAGCAGTAAGTTAGGGCTGTATCATCTGCAAAAGCTGTTATATTTTTATTTAGTTTTCCATTACAGAGATCATTAACATATATTAAAAATAGAATTGGGCCGAGGACTGAACCCTGTGGAACACCATATTTAATTGTAACATAATCGCTTTTATCAGTTCCCAATCGAACACATTGTTTCCTGCCAGTCAGGTAGCTACGAAACCAATTATGAGCTACTCCTCTTATGCCTGCTTTCCACATTTTGTTTAAAAGTATGGTGTGATCCACAGTGTCGAAAGCTTTGGTTATGTCAATATATAAGGCTGCACAATGCTTACCTTTATTTAAGCCATCATATATATTGTTAAAAAAACTCAGCAAGGTATATTCTGTACTCATTTTTTCTCTAAATCCAAATTGGTTATCACTCAAAAACTTAATGTTTTCTAAGTATATCATCAATCTCTTTTTGACTAGTTTCTCAAACACCTTAGCAAAACTTGACAATAGGGAAATAGGTCTGTAACAATCAATATGTTTCCTATCCCCGTTTTTATAAATGGGTATAACAACAGCTTTTTTTAAACAAGCTGGAAATTCACCATCAACAAAGCTTCTATTAAAAAGTTATGTTAAAACTGGTGCTATTAGAAAAGAGATTTTCTTCAACAAAAATGTATTCACACCATCGTCTCCAGGTGCCTTATTATTTTTAAGTTTAATAATGATGGATTGAATCTCTTGTTCGTCAGTGGAAACCATGAACATGGAATTTTGTTCTTCAAACGTCTGGAAATATTCATCGTACATATTTAAAACATTTTGAGTGTTGGATTTAATTGAATTTCTTAATTTTTCAGCAATAAAAATGAAATATTTGTTGAATTCACTTGTAATATCTTTGGAGTTTGTTATAACATTCGAACCAGCAACAATCTCACTCATCTCTTTTTTCCTATCACTATTTTCACCAATTAAATCGTTTACAATTCTCCATTTAGCACGAGAGTTCCCTGCACAGTTTTCAAATTTGTTTAAATAATATTGTTCTTTTTTCATTCTATTATACTGCGCAGCTTGTTTCTGTAACTTTTATAATACTCTTTCAGTCTGAAATCATACGGTCTAGCTTTCATTAGCACATATAATTTTTTCCTCACTGCAATCTTTCTACATAAATCGTCAGATATCCAAGGGGTTAACTTGACTGGCAGATTATAATTACTCGTTACTTTATTTTCAATACACTTATCAATGGTTAAAGCAAGAGTATCTAAAAAAGATTCAAACGCATCAGAAAGTGATAAATTCGTTTTTACAACTAGGTTCCAATCAATATTTAATAATTCATTTTGTAATTTATTGAAATCGATTTTGTAATATGTTTTATTGTTATTGTATTGGGCAGGAATATTTCTAAAATTCAATTTCAGTACTATCATTGAGTGATCTGTAATATCTAAATGCATAACCAAAGCTTCGTAGTTTATAAATGGCAAATCATTCCTACATATCCTCATAAAACAGTGATCTAAACAGGTGTGACTTTGGGCTACAATTCTTGTCGGCTCATCAATCAAACACTTCAAACCATTACTAGCCAACAATGTTAAATATCTTTCAACAATATAGTCATTTTTAGCCAAAATATCGCAGTTAATATCACCAGTATAGACAATGTTACGACCATGGTTTTTAAACAATAGGTGCTGAAGGTCAGTCAGATACTGTGCGAGGGGAACCCCGTGCAGCCTGTAGACGGCGAGCAGCTCAAGCTCAACGTTATCTATGTGACAGGTTATTTGGAGGCAGTCAGCAGATTGTACGTCTGTTAGTCTATCTACTTTACTGCACTGATAACAATCACGCACATACACCGCTACACCCCCAGAGCGATATCTTTCATTACAGTTACTAAACATATTAAAACCAACAATTTTGAATAAATTTAATTCGTGTTCTGAAATCCAAATTTCTGTCAGTACAATAATATCCGGTTTAAACGGTAATGTTTGCAAATTGGCGATGAAATAATCATAGTTTTGCCTAAGACTTCTGATGTTTTGATTCGTTATCACTAAAGATTGTTCCAATTTACCACTCAAGATTAATTAGAAAACAAGAAACAAAATTCACTAGCATACCATACATCATACATTCACTCAGTCTCACACACAATCAATGTTAACCCAGCAAAATATAATTCCATTAACAAACTATGCTACATTTCACACCACAATTTACAATAATACAAATTATAAAAACGAAATAGTGATATTTGGCCAAATTAAGCGTAATTCAAAGACTCACAAAATAACATGGTTTAGGTACTTATATAAAGAGAAATAAAAACTAGATTAAAGAAATTATCATCCTCTTATAATACATAACACTAACTATCCATAGTTCACAAACATATTCATTCACGCATACATTCGTACCGACATACTTGCACATACATACACTTAAAAAATATTACAAGTGAAAATTGAAATAAATAACATGATTTAGGTACTTCTATGAAGAAAAAAATCAAGATTAAAGAAATGATCAATACATAACACAAACTATCCATTCATTCACGCATACATTCGTACGGACATACTTCCACATACATACGTAAAGGTAAAAAATATAACGAGTAAAAATTGAAATAAAATAACAAAAGCCAGTTGACTTATTTAAGCAAATAATAAAGTACTGATAAGTAATAATCACAATTATAAATTATTTAGATCATCCACTGTGGTTAGTACCTTGTAATGTCATCTTCCCAAAGACATACTTTACGGAGTTTAAATGAATTAATGCCATTTAAATCGTAGTCTCTCTAGTACGCCATCGGGCCTTGTTCACCAATCTTTCGAGCAAGGAGAGCAGGAACGTGTCTCATGTTGGAAAATGAGGGATTCTTCAATCGAAAAGCCTCTACTCTCTGGCAGGAAGCTCCAGGATTCTAATCGTTATAACGTCGAATAGCTTCTCGATTGATCTCGGGATTCTGCTCGGTGTAACGTCGGACAGCTAGCTTCTCGGTTGATCTCGGGATGCTGCTCGGTGTAACGTCGGACAGCTTCTCGGTTGATCTCGGGATGCTGGTCAGTGTAACGTCTTACAGCACCTCTATTTATCTGAGGTTTATTTTTACTGTATCGTTTTTTTGCATCTGTAAGATGTTCCTGTCGAGTACTTGTCAAGCTCTTTGGACGTCCTCGCTTAACCTTTTTAGGTCTGCCGGGCATTTTGTTAAATAATGGCCTGGTCAAAGGAGACATTTCTTTTAAGGGTGATAACACTACCACAGGCATAAATTTTAACTTAACATCGACATAAGACTCCTGCGAGTCTAGATTAGATGTATAGATTGGTTCATACAATTGGTTTGGAGGGTCATCAATTCGCGGTTCTTCAGGGACAACAGTAAGGTCTTGTGTGGCAGTTTTTCCCAAAGTCAGCTGAGTTATAGTGAACTGTCTTGCAACTCCATCCAGAGCTGCATTCGACAACATCAAACTGGCCAGTGAAAAGTAGCTGTCACACAGAAATAGGCGGGCCAGATTATTACCATCATTGGACAAATCAAAATGGCGCTTTTCATTCACTGGATGTGGATCAAACAGATACAGCAGTTCATTTACCCTCAAAAAGGAGACAGTAACTGTTTGACCCGTGAAAAGGAATCCGATATCTTTTTGATTTGCAGCCAATATGTCTTGTAATTTTTCGGTAAGTGACGAAACAGTATCATGACAATCATCTTTCGTTAAGGGATAAAGTCCATCGTAAATGTGCTCTAGTTGTAACAGAGAAACTGAATGATTCAAAACATGAATGACTGATGGTAATTCTTCTGGAAACAAGTACCGCCCATAACCAGTACTATTCTCACTACGCAGTGTTTTGTAAATGCGATCACCACTCATAAGGATTGCATCGATTGCAGTTGTCGAAAAATGTCCACCAAGACTCTTCCATGCAAGGGCACAAGCAGAATTAGCCACACACTAAGCATTTCTACTCCATGTGAAGAGTTCATTGTTGCCCTGATGAAAGGACCCCTCGGCAACACAAAAACAATTCTGTTAGTGAGAAGCCATCGTAGAGAGTTAAAATGTAAAATTACAATTAAAGTAAATGGAGAGGAAGAAATTGGAAACAAAAAATAATATAAAGCCTCGAAAACAATCAAAAGAAATTTGTGATTGATTATTAATCACAATAAAAACGTATTAAACGAAAGAAACGGGAGAATAAACCAAGATTTTATGTTGAAAAATAGAAGATTCGTATCACCATGCAGTCAAAACGATTCAGTTTTCAATAGGGCAGAAAGCCAAACAATTGAACAGTTCAGTACTGAAGGTAATTCAAGCGTGTAGGGTCCAGACTGGCCATAGGGTGCCAGACTGAGGCATGGAAAGCGGCGTCATCCTTATATATCCTCGGTGGGACTTGTTTCAATTCTAGAGAGAGACTTCTACCAACCATACTTCTACCAACGGTTCAATAGAGGACCGTTCTACCAACCATTCTAAAAACGTTTCTCGCAGACGCTCCAGCGACTCGTTTCAATCGACAAAGGCCCGGTCTACCAACTGTTCTAAAAACGTTTATCGCAGCCGCTGGAAGGTGGCTAAACTAACTAACAAATTCCGAAAATACAGCGTAAAACTATGATTGACCTTTAGGCAACAAAAATGAATACAAACTGTTTATATAGTTTAACTGTCCGCAAAGTTTTGTACACAATTTGAATACGTAAGTGAATAAGTGAGTAACATATTTTTGACAAAACTCAACTTTACCTACTTTTTGTGAGGAAATGTATTATATATAAGGCATTTAAGTATATAATCTAAATATTCTATTAGATGTTGTCCAAACTAAATATTACAGCTTCAGTAAAAAAAACTTCAACTCTGCAAACAGGTCGGCGTTTTCACGTCAACCATTTTGATTTTTTCTAGGTTATGAAAAGTTACAGATCAAATTTTATTGCAGTTTTCGTAACAAAGTAGTAAAGTTAAATAGTGTGTACGTGTTTTAGGTTCTTAAATTATCACAATACAGCAATAAAATATGAAAAACCTAACAAAAATAGAATTTTTTTTAACGAAAAGTAAAATTTTATGATTTTTTGCGTAGTTAATATCACAAATACCAAAAAATTACTTCTTAACAAAATTGTAGGAAATTGAATTACAAATCTAAAGTATGCTGTCAGCAATTCAAAATTCCCATCCGCCATTTTAAATGATAACGGGTGATTATCCGTTGTCACAGGGGCTCCCATATGACCTGGGGGGGGGGGGGTTCTATCTAAGATGATCATAAGAAATTACCTTAGTTTTTTATTGTATACTATCTAAGTTGATAACGGAGACACAAATTCAAATTTATAAACTTTTTGTGAGGAAACAATTGAATATACCACAAAAAAGTTTATGACACATTTCGTACAGAATTGAATTGTTAGTTTGAATATTTCATTAGGTGTTATCCAACTAATTATTACAGATTCTGTAAAACAAAAATCTCAACTGTGCAATAAGTAAGCGTATTTTCGTCAGCCATTATGAATTTTTTTTGTTATGAAAAGTACAAAATCCAATTTTATACCATTTTAGTAACAGGAAATGTGAGAGTATATAGTAACTAAGGTAGTAACTTCTTTTAATCATGATTAAATAGGACGATCTCTTCCAAAAAATCACTGTTTTCGACAAAACTTAACTTTACTGACTTTTTGCGAGGAAACTATGAACGAACCACAAAAATGTACATCACATTTTTTGTACAGCATCTAATTTTTAGGTTGAAATTCTCACTAAATGCTATCTAAATTAAATGTTACAGCTTCAGTAAAACAAAAACTTCAACTCTGCAAACAGTACAGCAATTTAACGTGGGCCATTTTGAATTTTTTCTAGGTTATAAAAAGTAAAAAATCAAAGTTTATAGCAGTTTGATAACAAAGTTCTAAACGTAAATAACGTATAGGGTTTTAAGTTTTTAGCTCCTTTAAAACATGCTTAAATGGGAGGAACTATTCCAAAAAATCACATGTTTTCGAAAAAACTCAAGTTTACCGACTTTTTCTGAGGAAACATTGTATATAGCACAAAAACATACTGGTCACTTTTTGTGCAAACATTTATTGCCAATTTTAATATCACTTGGTGTTAAATAAACTAAAAATTAAAGTTTCAGTAAAACAAAAACCTCAACTCTGCAAAAAGATAAACGTTTTCACGTCAGCCATTTTGGATTTTTTCTAGGTTATGGACAGTGCAAAATCGAATTTAATAGTAGTTTTGATAACAAATTAATAAAATTAAGTAGTGTGTAGGGGTTTAAGTTCTTAAATTATTGTTATAATGCAGTAAAATACGAAAAACAAAACAAAAATAAGATTTTTTGAACGAAATGTCAAAATTAACGAATTTTTTGCGTATTTATTATCAAAAATACAAAAAAATGTTATATGACCAAAATTGTTGAAAAATTTAATGACAAATCTGGAATATGCTGTCAAATTTGTTCTACAACCAACGGTTTGCCCAAAATTAAGCCGTTAGTAAAACTCTGCACACAATTCAAAATTCCCGTCCGCCATTTTGATTTTTTTGGAGGGTTAAAAAGTAAAAATTTTTAATTTTCGGAATTTTCCCGTCGGTTGCTCGGCAAAAGCTACAATTGTGCCAAATTTCAAGTTTCTAGGTCATCTGGAAGTGGGTTAGAATTTGTATACGTGAGTGAGTGAGTTACACATGCGGATATATAGATATTAGATTCAGACAGAGTAAGGGGGTAAACCAGTACAGTATAAGGTGAATATTACTGATAAACCTTCCAGTTCAGGCCGGATTCGAACCAGCGCTATCTCTAATCCAGACACAAAGTTCTGACGCCTTAGACCGCTCGGCCACCGGCTAATACTGTTGCGACTATCTTCTACCAACAAAGAGTTGCTCTATGCTATATATACGTACTTTTATACATATAGATAAATAAATAACAAATATTAATAAGACCAAGACTTTGACTGAAATTTTTCATTAAATGCACCTTCACAGTACATCATTAACTATGAAAGGTTTAACATAAAATAAACGAAAAGCTAATATTACTTAAATTCTAAATTTGTTTTATTTTAAACTTGTTTAAATCATGAAGAGTTTAAATTTTTGTTTGTATTAAAAGGGGCTTTTTTAAAAATGCCATTGTACATGTATGAGTGAATGGGTGGGTCAATACCACTGTATATTATGCATTCCATACTTACAGAACTTTCCACTCTGTATTTTTAGCTTCTCCAAGCCATCCTGACACTACGCTACATTTTGAAGTACTTTAAAATTAAAATTATTTTTCTTATGTAAGCAACCTTTTATTAGATTTTATATTTTTTAGTTGTTTTTACAATTATGGTGCATTTTTTTCACTAACTAACTTATAGATAATTTTACCTGCCACATTCTTTTTCACACTCTGTTATTTATTGTTTTAAAATAGTTAAAAATTTTTAATATTTGGCAAAATAACTACACTTTCCTAGTAAATAGAAGGACTACACAAAATAAATAACGTAACGTTTAGTATATCTTCAAAAACTAAATACATACATGTACTTTATACAATAATAAACGGACACATTATCATTAACATGTATAAAAATGAAAATATCATTAAAAATATTGTTTAAACAGATTATGTAAAACTAAAAAGATTATCATTGTTAAACTTATGTAGCAATGACAGTAAGGATAGCAATATAGTTGGATTACTGTAAACTGATTGCATTATGGATTGTTTCATGTAATCTTCTTAACAGAGTGGTTGTACCTCTAAAAATAAATTAGACTTTTAAGATCAGTGGAACAGTAAGATTTAAACCCGTTATATTTATGTGTTTTGGCATGTTTTATATATCACTTTATAAATATTAACAATTTCACATAAATCAAATTTCACATATTTTGACCTATATTATAAAGTCAAAATAATACCCATTATTTTTATCTTTTATTGTTCATTTTAAAAATTGTTTTATATTATTTATATAATTTGTCATCACATTCCTGGTTCCATAAAATTGAATTAAATATGTTTTAGGTAGGAATTTTCTAAAATTTTATAATTTTATTCGACCTTGATATTAACCTTTGATCACATATTAACTATAATCTATTTACAATATCACATAAGTTTCATACTAAGACAATGCTACGGCTAACTAACTTTATGACATATAGTTTAACGATTTTAACAATTACCTCCGAAAAAAGTCTATTTTAATATGGTAAAAGATTTTGTATTGTACTGTAATTTTATTTGGTATTGCATCATATTGTATTTATCTTTACATAACCCTTGTAAGTTGTCGTCTTGATGAGTACGCCCCTGTTATTTGGAACAGGGATCGGGGGTATTCGGATAGCTCCATCAACGCTGTCCAAAAGAAGTTCCTTTCGTGGATAGTTTATAGGTTTCCAGAATTTAATGGGTTGCACAATAGTCAATAACTTGACCTTTCGACTTCTCAATCCGACACACTGAGGCTGAGCTGTTTTTCTTTCACAGCATTTAAGTCGATAACATGTTTCATATGTCTGAGAATTGCCGAATATATCTTTGGAAGATACAGACTGTTTAAGTTTCCCGAGAATGGCTTCTGTGACCCTGCTTTTAGATGTCTAGTCGTCTCTGATAGTTATACTGCATCAGGATTACTTTTTCGTTTAAAGATTAGGTGGTAGACAGGACTGTCTAGTCCAAACATCACCTTAAAAGATAAAGACATATTTCATTTCATACTGATTATTTATATTATGTTATGTTTCAGTAATTTTATGAGTATTTTTAGGTCAAGATGGCCTTAGACATTGGAAAGGTGGAATGGCTCTCGGTTATTTAAGTTTTAAACCTATGACTACTTTGATATTTGTATGTTTCCAGTAAATTTAAGAGTTTTTTTTTCAAGGTAGTATTAGAAATCTGACAAGGTAGAGTAATTCTGTTCGCTCTAAATTGTGTTGAATTTTATAATTTTAAACACAATAGAATAAAGGGTAATACATTAAGGCTTGTAAGGCTATCGTATTTAAAAAGGCATTCTTCCTCTCTGAATTTCAATGTTCAAGGTGGAATTTCCAACTGCCATGACAGTTACAACTTCAATTAAGGCAAAAAGGCTTGCAGTCCATGTGAACTGACAGATACAATTGAAAAAACAAAAAGAGATGTTTTAAAAAATAAAATAATTCAGAGTCTCCGAACTACGTTCCCAAACTTAAGAATGTGGAACTTTGATCACAATAAAAATAAAAGCAAATAAATGTCATAATATGTTTTGTTTCCTGACTGTCTGCATGTTTGTATTTTAAAGACTTTTTTGTAACTAAAAACATAAAGACTGAAGTCTCAAACATGGTAATGGAAGTTTTATAGATTTTTGATTGGTAATAGTAAATCTGTTTATATGTTTAAGTTTGAAAGAATGACGTAAATTTAAATATTTTAACTGAAAATTACAAAAAAATCCTATGTCTCACCGAAAATTTTCGGACATAAAGATTTAGGACCTTTATTAACCAATGGACCATATCCTATGTTTAGGAACATAGTTTAGGGACATCCTTTGTATATTACATAAACAATATATACGACCGTATTTAAGACTCAGGGATGTTATAGCAAATATTTTATAACAAATATTGTTGTTATCCTAATTACTATTGCATTCATTAAAATAATTGTAATGTAAGACACAACAATAATTAACAGAAAATAACTTAGCTTTTTCTTTCATCAGTATAAGCATTAACTTAAAAAACTAATTGAGTTAAATTGCCTATATTTAACGTATAAATGTACTGAAAGATATATTATAGTTATATTTAAGTGGACAAATTAACAATAATTAAGAAATCATAAAAGATGATGTAAGAAAAGGAAGGTGAATAGTTCCTTATTTTTTAAATATTTAATGGAATGTGTTGAAGATTACGCTTGGGATATTTAAAGTAGGTTTTGCAACAATGTTGAGATACGACGTTATTATTTCCACCACCTGGGATAATCTTCTCAGATTCAACCAACCCATTTCCACAATCCCATAATTTATACCGTATTACAAACTACTCCTGTTCTATTTCCATGTATGCGGTAAAAGTAAATTGAATTGTATTATGTCTTTATACAACGTAGATGGGTTTAAAATATGAATTATGGTAGAATTATTAAGGGTAATAATTTACAATCTAAACTATAACCTTTATGGCCTCAACAGTTAGTTAATTGTAAATGGTAGATAGTACAAACAAGGTCTAATAATCATTTAAAGTAATACATTTTTGTGTTTTTAGTGCTTTAATTATTAAGTTAATTAATTTGAAAATAAATCAGTGGAATTTTTAAAAAAATTAGTAGTAGTAACAGAAGTATAATTTAATCATTTCCATATTTATGGGTTCTGTTGACAATTTTATGGCTGTTCAGTCAATGCATATTTCATAAGAAAACAAAATAACCGAACCACCTAACATATAAATTATTATTATACATATAAAACAAATAGTTTTTTAGTTATCATAATACGTGTTGGTACATATACAGTATAACTAAACGTCACACAACACAAATGTATTACACTATAAGCACAAAATGCACAAATATTTTACAATACAAGTACAAAATGCACAAATATTATGGTGATCGATTTCGGTGAACCACGCTCACCTTCCTGAGACCAGAGGGATTTACAAAAGAAATCACTTCGCATGTAAGGATCACATTAAACATTGTGTGACTAAAAGGATCACCAATTTTCTTTTGTGAATCCCTCTGGTCTGAGGAAGGTGAGCGTGGTTCACTGAAATCGATCACCATAATATTGTTTGTTTCGTTTAACTTTTTCACGGTTATAAATACATAGTTTTTACCTTAATATATTTTATTAATTCACTTCAGACAGTTTTCTTATTGGCTTTATTATTTTAATTATATAAAAAGATCAAATTACAAGACCAACCAACACCAAGACACTAGTTAATAGTATAAAAAATACTAATATAACTACTGTAATGAGTAGAATTTTCTTATGAAAGCTTGTGTGATTTTCACATAAACAAATATTTTCTAATTTTATTTAAAGGAACTAAATTTACGTATCAACTGTAAAAAACAGTTATCATCAACGTTAAAACATAAAAATAGCATAAACTGTGTTCATGTATGGAATACCAGATTTTATCAAGAAATTATGTGGAAAATGTTTATCCATAAAATTCTTCTTTGCAACATACTAAAAATCTATGGCTAATACTTTATTGCATAACAACAAAATCTGATTTGGTTTACTCAACAGTATTTAGGACGCTTTAAGAAATAAGATTCTGTAATTATAAATTCACTCATGTTCCTTTGTGGAATATAATTTAATGAATTTCCTAAATACTACATAAGGCGAATACCGTAAAAAAGTTACGGTTGGTGAAACTGTTACGCACGGTGTTGTCTTACTCTTACGCACGGTGTTGTCTTACTCTTACGAACAGTGTTGTCTTACTCTTACGCACGGTGTTGTCTTACACTTAAGCATGGTGTTATCTTACTCTTACGAACGGTGTTGTCTTACTCTTACGCATGGTGTTGTCTTACTCTTACGAACGCTGGTGTCTTACTCTTACGCACGGTGTTGTCTTACTCTTACGAACAGTGTTGTCTTACTCTTACGCACGGTGTTGTCTTACTCTTACGAACAGTGTTGTCTTACTCTTACGCACGGTGTTGTCTTACACTTAAGCATGGTGTTATCTTACTCTTACGAACGGTGTTGTCTTACTCTTACGCATGGTGTTATCTTACTCTTACGAACAGTGTTGTCTTACTCTTACGCACGGTGTTGTCTTACTCTTACGAACAGTGTTGTCTTACTCTTACGAACGGTGTTGTCTTACTCTTACGCACGGTGTTATCTTACTCTTACGAACGGTGTTGTCTTACTCTTACGCACGGTGTTGTCTTACTCTTACGAACGGTGTTGTCTTACTCTTACGCACGGTGTTGTCTTACACTTAAGCATGGTGTTATCTTACTCTTACGAACGGTGTTGTCTTACTCTTAAGCATGGTGTTATCTTACTCTTACGAACAGTGTTGTCTTACTCTTACGCACGGTGTTGTCTTACACTTAAGCATGGTGTTATCTTACTCTTACGAACGGTGTTGTCTTACACTTAAGCATGGTGTTATCTTACTCTTACTAACGGTGTTGTCTTACTCTTAAGCATGGTGTTATCTTACTCTTACGAACGGTGTTGTCTTACTCTTACGCACGGTGTTGTCTTACTCTTACGAACAGTGTTGTCTTACTCTTACGCACGGTGTTGTCTTACACTTACTAACGGTGTTGTCTTACTCTTACGAACAGTGTTGTCTTACACTTACGAACGGTGTTGTCTTACACTTACGCACGGTGTTGTCTTACACTTACTAACGGTGGTGTCTTACTCTTACTAACGGTGTTGTCTTACTCTTACGAACAGTGTTGTCTTACTCTTACGCACGGTGTTGTCTTACACTTACTAACGGTGTTGTCTTACTCTTACGCACGGTGTTGTCTTACACTTACTAACGGTGTTGTCTTACTCTTACGAACGGTGTTGTCTTACACTTACGCACGGTGTTGTCTTACACTTACGCACGGTGTTGTCTTACACTTACGAACAGTGTTGTCTTACACTTACGAACGGTGTTGTCTTACACTTACGCACGGTGTTGTCTTACACTTACTAACGGTGTTGTCTTACTCTTACGAACGGTGTTGTCTTACATTTACTAACGGTGTTGTCTTACTCTTACGCACGGTGTTGTCTTACTCTTACGAACAGTGTTGTCTTACTCTTACGCACGGTGTTGTCTTACACTTACTAACGGTGTTGTCTTACTCTTACGCACGGTATTGTCTTACACTTACTAACGGTGTTGTCTTACTCTTACTAACGGTGTTGTCTTACACTTACGAACGGTGTTGTCTTACACTTACGAACGGTGTTGTCTTACACTTACGCACGGTGTTGTCTTACACTTACTAACGGTGTTGTCTTACTCTTACGAAAGGTGTTGTCTTACACTTACTAACGGTGTTGTCTTACTCTTACGCACGGTGTTGTCTTACACTTACTAACGGTGTTGTCTTACTCTTACGCACGGTGTTGTCTTACACTTACTAACGGTGTTGTCTTACTCTTACTAACGGTGTTGTCTTACACTTACTAACGGTGTTGTCTTACTCTTACGAACGGTGTTGTCTTACTCTTACGCACGGTGTTGTCTTACACTTACGCACGGTGTTGTCTTACTCTTACGCACGGTGTTGTCTTACTCTTACGAACGGTGTTGTCTTACACTTACGAACGGTGTTGTCTTACACTTACGAACGGTGTTGTCTTACTCTTACGAACGGTGTTGTCTTACTCTTACGAACGGTGTTGTCTTACTCTTACGAACGGTGTTTTCTTACTCTTACGAACGGTGTTGTCTTACACTTACTAACGGTGTTGTCTTACTCTTACGAATGGTGTTGTCTTACACTTACTAACGGTGTTGTCTTACTCTTACGAACGGTGTTGTCTTACACTTACGAACGGTGTTGTCTTACACTTACGAACGGTGTTGTCTTACACTTACTAACGGTGTTGTCTTACTCTTACGAACGGTGTTGTCTTACACTTACGAACGGTGTTGTCTTACTCTTACGAACGGTGTTGTCTTACTCTTACGAACGGTGTTGTCTTACACTTACGCATGGTGTTGTCTTACTCTTACGAACGGTGTTGTCTTACTCTTACGAACGGTGTTGTCTTACACTTACTAACGGTGTTGTCTTACTCTTACGAACGGTGTTGTCTTACTCTTACGCACGGTGTTGTCTTACTCTTACGAACGGTGTTGTCTTACTCTTACGCACGGTGTTGTCTTACTCTTACTAACGGTGTTGTCTTACTCTTACTAACGGTGTAGTCTTTTTCTTAAGAACGGTGTTGTCTTACTCTTACTAACGGTGTTGTCTTACGCTTACGAACGGTGTTGTCTTACTCTTATGCACTGTTTTGTCAAAAGCATATTCATCTGGCATTTTATAACAATACTTAAATAAGGATACAAATGTATACGAAATTATAAACAAGACGTAGAAAAGCCGTGATTAGAACATTTGTATTACCACACCGTCATATATTCAAACGAGCAGATTATTAGATAGGTGTAGATAATGTAAAAAATGACGTTCATGCAAGGCAGTGTTATAGTTACGGCTGGCTAATATCGTCACGCCATTGGTCGTAGCATTCCCAACTTCCTCATAGTTCCAGCACTTCAGTGAATGGACTATATTTATGTATGTCAGTTATACTATTCTGGCTGAAGTTAAATCCACAAATAAAATTGAAAAGTACCGACGTCTAGCTAACAGTCTGGATAGTATCAAGCCTTGTTTGGTCTCCGAGTTTTGTGCCAAGAACTCGCCTACACTAGACAATACCTAACTTGACAAAAATTGTTTTAGGTTATTTTTAAATGTCTTAGGCGTCCTATCAAATGTTATTCTGAGATGCAAATATTTTGCAAAATGAACACCAGCCTGTGAAGGGAAGCGCTCATAGACCACTGTCCTATGTTGCCCAGTGCGTTAGTTGTTATATATTTATATCCCATCCCTACCTCACGTTTCATAATTGTGGATGTGAGTCCCTCTTGTGAGTATAAATTTTGACATACAGTACATGATTGTTTCTAAGATTGTCTATACAATACAATTGTGACGCTAGGTACTAAAAAAAAAATAGTAGGGTCACAATTGTATTGTTTGGAAAGCAGTTCTGCAAGATTCTCTGTTTTCAATTTTGAAATTATTTGAACCGATTTTTTTCTGCAGTCTAAATAGGTGGGGGAAAGATTGCACTCTCATTGGTTTGTATGTTTTTTTATTCTTATTATGTACTTACACAAAACACTATTCGATGTTAACAATGGTATCTTTAAAATTTAGAAAAAAACTCGTATCTTACTAATAGATGCATTATCAGAGTGTTGTATTATATTTTCATTTAATTTGATTGTAATTTTATTTTATTTAAATACTTGATACAAACATGCTCACCTTTTCGACATAGTTCAAGAACCGTTACACAATTTCCCCTGAGGGTGTAAAGGTCCAAAGAAGACCTGAAGGTACATAACATGTTGGACAGTAGGTATGTTTACATTATTGTCTAACATTAAATTACATAATCTACTTAAGTTGGTTTGGTTTCAACTGAACTTATAAGGAATATTTGGGCTGTGCTTATTGTGTTAATTTCACTTAATTCACTTGTTTATGTTTTAGAGCTATTAATTCATTATTTCCTCAATTTTACCCAAACAACCTTTGATCGTATACGTGAATCACTTGACGGCAATTTGATGGTAATGCATGAATGATGTTAATTTTAATTGAAAATATTTTCTTTAAGTATTCATTCGCACTCAACGTTATATTTACGGCATTTTTTACTTTCATATACATGTATATACATACATTCAACAAAATTATTTAAACGCAATTATGGGGTTTAGAAAATCTCTAAAATAATGTTTGATACAAAGGTTCGATTCATATCAAAGTTAAATCGTTTTGGAAGTGGACAACTAATTGAACCAGGGTCTTTCGTAATAAAGACTACATAGGTTTACATACTTATATTTTCAATTCATGTTCTATTATACATACATATGTGATCTTTTTTTAATAATACAATGAAATATATAATATATTTTTTAAACATTGGATCACACAGAAACAAAAAAAATTAAAGTATTTTTAAAACTAACTTACTTGTTTTGAAACCTTCCAAAATATTTTATCAATTAAATTTCAGTTTTAAATCAATATTTTAAAACAGTTCAGGGGCAAAATAACGTTTTTGAATTACATTTCAACTATCAAATGCATGTATAAATTTGATACTTATTAAATGTTATTTTCAAGCAAGCAACAACAAGAAATTAAACCTATAAAAACTGGGCAAACGTAAACAAAACTCAAATACAACCAAACACATATCAAACTCAAATACAACCAAACACATATCAAACTCAAATACAACCAAACACATATCAAACTCAAATACAACCAAACACATATCAAACTCAAATACAACCAAACACATATCAAACTCAAATACAACCAAACACATATCAAACTCAAATACAACCAAACACATATCAAACTCAAATACAACCAAACACATATCAAACTCAAATACAACCAAATACATATCAAACTCAAATACAACCAAACACATATCAAACTCAAATACAACCAAACACATATCAAACTCAAATACAACCAAACTCATATCAAACTCATTTTTTAAATGTTTTTAAACATGCTACAAAGTTGAATTTATCAATAACTTCTTGATTGAATGACTATAAATATATAAAAAGAAATGTTTATAAATAATAATGCATTGACGGTCCACACCAATCCACACTATTATAACGGTAGTGTATCAATTTAATTCTCATATTACACGTTTACAAAAAGAAACAAAAAACAGAACAAAGCAATATGTTTAAAGGGTATGAGATGACATTTTTTTAATCGGATTGGTATTAAAAAGGGAACAGGAAAACACAGTAATAAAGAACGACTAAACGTACTTCTTGTATTTAATCTTTCTTTATTATTTTGTAATATGTAATGTCCAAACACCAATGATATTAAAGGCACTTCTTTATGATAAAAATTATCATTCTATTACAACATCAAAGAACTGCATTTTTACCAATTTCTTTTGTTATTATCAAGAGTAAAATCCCCTATCTTTCATCTTTTTCTAACACAACCATTCAAGAAACATAGAAATATTCTTTGTGCTGTAAATAAAAAGCTTACGGAGATAGCAAGCAATGTTGAAATTAAAATTATGTCAATTCTCGTTGAGATTAAAATTTAGTAATGCAAATTTTAAACTCAACAAAAGTATATCAAAAGTATATCATCAAAAGTACATACAACCAAATACAAATGTAGCAACCAAAAAAGATAATTCTATTCTAAAAATGTACGTATTGTGCAGTTACTTTCTTTGACTTGTTAAGTGCATGATTGTTGTACACAACAAGAACATAAATAAACTTGAATTTGAATAAATATAAATTTGAATTTTTTCACACGCTATAAGAAATAATTTATTTGTCTTTATAGATTTTAAATTAACAATTTGAATATCTTAGCATAATGTTTTAAATATGAAAAGAAACTTAGGTTGAAACTTAAAAAATCTAGCCAATAGTAGTTCTAGAGTGATGGAAATATTCACTTACTACTGAGATTGGATCTGGAGAGTTGTAAACATTTAACTAGTGGACGTTCAAGTTTACGTTTTACAGCTGTCTTATCATGGTTGAGATGTGTTACGACTGGCCAACTACTGTTTGACTTATCATTGTGGTTTATCTTTTTGTATTGCTTGTTTGTACTAGTTTGTAATTATTTGACTTTTTAGTGTACTCTTTGTAACGTGTTATTTTCAACATTTAAAAAATTACTGAATTGTGATTCTAATTAAAATGTCTCAAGCTAACAGTCATAGGTTTTTATTGCTTTTAACAATACAGTGAGAGGTGATCAATACATAATAAAGTGAACACTAGAATACATTTGTTTTTATGATCACTATGCCTTATGATTGTTAAAATATAAGAGACATTTTTTAAACATCTGATTGAAACCTGAAATTATCGCATCACACTCACTTGGTAGTATTTGAATTGTTCCTTAGCAACCAGAAAAATCTTGTATACCTTTTTGTTTTAATTAGAGTTTGAGATTAAATCATTAACACGTATCAACTTCATGAGTTTTATTTATTTATGCGGACGCTCATCTTCGATGAGCATATGTAGTAATTCTTGCAACCGATTCTTAGGACAATCCTTTAATTAGTAATAGCCAATGGCAAATGAACAGCCAGTGTTCAGCTTTTTTCCTGGATTCACAAGGAATGGAGAGTAAAATTGAAGGGTTTTTTGTAAATCCCTCTGTTTTCTTTAAGGAAATCATAGTTTATTGAGATCCATTACCATAATATTTGTACATTTTGTACTTTACTGTAGCAAGTTTTTGTTAAATGGTGATTTTTTTGTATTTAATTTCTGTAAGTACGTAATATGCTAATTAAAAAACTGTTTGTAAAATTTACTGAAACAACCTTTTTCTTGATCAGTAGCAGAATTATAATTAGTATAGTATAGATACATATTTTTGTTTTATTTAATTTTACTATTTTATAGGTTTGTTTTGTGGTAAAATACAGACTGACTGATAAATAATTATTTTAATTTAGTGTCACATTTATTCATACTCTTACAAGCAGTAAAACAAATTCACATGCATACAACATATTAAAACCACATTCTTTAGTTCATTCTATCACTGTATCCACTAACTTCTATTTACCTCTTCAGGATGCGAACCAGAGGTGTTGGGTTGTAGGCGTAGATTGGAGCAGATATAGGTTTTACATCACGATATTGAACTTGGGCTTCGAATCCAGTTTCTGAAGGATCACTCTTGGCATTCGTATCTGAGGCTGTGGATTCCTGCTTAGTCTGACTGAATGCAGATCCAGAAGGGAACTGAAAATATTCCAGCTGGAATTGAGCGAAAGGTTCAGGATTGCCTTGCTTTTGGGAGGTGCTAGAAGCAGCTGACATAAAGTTACTATTTTTCTGTGCTTTTGAAGATTTCTGGGGTTGTTGGAATTGCTGGAAATAGACGGGATATTGGGGCTTGGAGGCCTGTTGGTATTGCTGATTCTGCTGTGACTGCTGAGGTTGTTGGTAGTATTGTGCCTGCTGATAGACAGGATATTGGGTCTTAGAGGCTTGTTGGTATTGCTGATTCTGCTGTGACTGCTGAGGTTTCTGGTTCTTCGCTTGTTTATCATCTTGTTCCTTCAGTGCTGCAGTTGTGTATTTGACCATCTGCAGTTTTCCGTCCTCCAACAACACGTAATACTCCCCACTGTCAAGAATCCTCTCAGACTCTTTCTCATCTGGCTGTAAACATTAAAAAATAATGATACCTATATGTTTTATTGCTAGTTTTAACTGTACTATCCCTCAATGAAAACTTACGCACATTTTCTTTCATCAATGGAAGTTCTTACAGCGTGGTTAAGTGGAAGAGAGGATTGTAATAGCTCTAACTTCGTCACTAAAATAAAGGCTTTTTCATTCATCAATTTAGAGTGTTTAAATGTTTAAAGTGAATTAAGCACAACAAAATAAGTAAAATACCATTTAGCAGCATAAAAGTAACTGATAACATACATAAAGTGCAATGCTGAATTTTATAAATATCACCAAAGACAACAGAAATTCGTTTGCCAGATAATTTTTAAAATATACTATTATAATTTCATACAGAGCATCAAGTAAACTAGAAACCTAAAATAAGACTATGACAATATTATAAAATACTTCAAATTAAAATTTATCAAGATTTACTTATGAGTGAAACCTTCTTACTTGCCATTATCGAAAAACACAGATTTTAATGCAAGTAAAGTTACAATTAAAGTGGATTTTTATATAATCTATTTTACTGTTCCTCAGAGAGGACTGGTCATAATGAAGAGGTTCCTTCACACATTTAACTATCTAGGTATACGGATTACATTACGTATATCTTATTTGCTGATATTTTGTAAGTTTCAACCTCATAACTCATTTGCTGATATTTTGTAAGTTTCATCCTCATATGTCATTTGCTGATATTTTGTAAGTTTCAACCTCATATCTTATTTGCTGATATTTTGTGAGATTCAACCTCATACGTCATTTAAATCGAGGCCTGAATACTTGATTACAATTTCTGGACGCTTCAGACTTATTGTATTCAGACTTCAGACTTTATTCACCAGTTTTTGTGGTAATCACAGAATAAGTTTAAAAAAAAGATACAAAAAGCAAATTGCATGGGTCACCAACCTTCCCTACGTAGGCAAACATTTGACTAATGCCTAAATAGGACTTACTCTTACAACTTATACAAAAACTATTTAAAAATCCTAAATCAAACTATTAAATATGTTATCTTGATATGTAATTTGTTTTTTTTTTTTTTTTTTTTTTTTTTTTTTTTTTTTTTTTTTTTTTTAGCTTCAATCACCAGTTCACATGGGCTTTAAGGCCTGGCTCAGTGGGGATTCGAACCTTAGACAATGCCCTCCGCAGTCCGCAGAACGACCTCACCGGCAAGTTACATTACACCAGTAAAGCTTAAACCCCTCCACCCTTCACCACCTTCATTCAATTTTATATCTTTACCTAACTTTGAGGAGCATCCAGTATTAGTTATATAAGTCTAATTTCACCATTTTACTTTCAATCCTGTTTTTCTGATTTTATTTCCTTTTAGAATTATTTTCGTGTATGGAATACCATTCACCAAAATAATTTTAATTTAAACGTTTACTAAGTTATTTATTTATTTTACAATGCTGCAAAACAGCCAAAACCAATTACATTACAGCATTAAAAGAAAATACAAAAAACATTTTGAATATATATAAATATTAATAAAAAAGAGCAAAGTCCATGTAGCAGTTATTGTCCATTATCTTATCAATAAAACAGAACAACCACCGTTTAATATAAATTGTTTCAGAAAAAAATAACTCTTGTTTTTGTCGTTTATATTATACTATATGGTTACCCGTTCCTTGCTACGGGATTAACATATAAACAGTAATGGTTTAGTTTATTTTAAATGTTAAATTTCTATAACCATCACTAAGTCTATTATTTCAAAAGTGTTAATTTTATTTGTTTTTATCTAACAGCTGATGATATCAAATAAATAAATTAACTCATACCTTTATCCTGATACCTCACTTGGGTGTGTTTCAGAAGTTTTCGTTTCTTTTTTTCAGCTGATAATCAATTAAATAAATAAATATCATAAACAATTGTCAAATTTGTATTTCCATAGGGCCTGTATTAATCCTAACCCTGAGGCAGTACCCTGATGAAATTTCAAAATAAAGATAGTCATGTGTTAACCAGAAACCCTAAGAATGTCCATGCAAAATTTCATATGAATGGGTACAGTAGTTTTTTCGTGATTGAGTAACACACACATACAGACAGACGCCATTCAAATTTTTTATAATAGTAAGATACAGTACAAGTAAACGTCACACAACACAAATTTATTACAATATAAGCACAAAATGCACAAATATATTACAATACCAGTACAAATTGCAAGAACATAATGGTGATCGATTTTGGTGAACCACGCTCACCTTCCTCAGACCAGAGGGAATCACAAAAGAATCTAATTTGTACTTGTAATATATTCCTGCATTTTGTCCTTATATTGTAATATATTTGTGTTGTGTGACGTTTACTTGTACTGTATATGTACCAACACGTATTATACTAATTAAAAAACTAATACTAAGATGTCATCTAGCTCATAAATTTGGAAAATAGTACATATTTATAAGTGGAGCTAATTCTTTTACATATTTATAAAAGAAATATGTAAAAGAATGGTGAAACATTTAACATATTTCTGCTGAAATATGCTGAAACATTTAACGCTCTCGTTAAATGTTTCAGTAATACTACATAAAAATGTATGGTTATTTTATTGGTTTAAATATTTTAAAATTTATTTTTAAAGAGTTTTTTTACCTGGGTGTTGTTTGGCGCAGGAGTGGTAGACCCTTCCTGGATGCGAGTGGGAAGGAGCAATGCACGTCCTGAAGGATGCCATCCTGGAGGTGGTTGAGCTACGCAGGTGGCCACAACGGCTACGAGAATCAGGTAAACCTGCACAGGAATATGTGATTATACTGTATATATTTAGTATGATAAAACATATACAGTATTTAATCTATCTGTTCTTTACTGACAACAACTCAAAACTATTAACTATGTTTTAGTTTAATTGTTGTACATATTAATTATGTAATTCTGCATTATAAATGACTGGCAGATTTATTTGATAACTAATAAATAGATTGAATTCAGTAAGATTAGAAAATACACAGCAATTTTCTTTTTTTTGCATAAAATTTTAACTTATAATGTACGTAATGGATAGACTAGCATTAGTCTACAGAAATTGTTCTTTTATTGTTTTATTTAAAATAATAGTAAATTCGTTTGTTAATCTTGTTAATCAGCTATATACTCTTTATTAATTCTGATAGTTAACAAAAATAGTTAATTTTGATATGTCCGTAAGTTTTTTTCGAAACTAAAATATATCATAATGAACATTTATTAAACTTCAAGTGAGACGAAATGATTTCTCCCTTTCCTATCGAATAAATAATTTATTTTTCAACGCTTTTCAACTTTTTTATACAGAATAGATCACTAGTTTCATATTATTAAATACATTATAGTATTATAATATTTTGATGAAACTCTTGTTTAAAACTATTAAAAATTCCTGGAAGAAAATAAAATATTTTATTTCCTATTTTGTTGAGTAATCAAAACCCCAATGTTCCAAGCATTAATTATTTTGTCAAATTAACAATATTTCAAAATTCAAATATATTGAATACACTTAATGCATGTCGAAATAGGAATAATTTTACATAACTTCAATTTTCAGTTCAATATTTTCAATTATCTAAATAGTTTCATATTTGATAAGTGATGTACTGTAAGTGTTACAATATTTAATCATACCATGTAGCTACATTAAAAGTGAACAAATTAAATATATGTTTACGCTTGGCTTCACTGACTAGACCTCGCCTAAATTAGGGAATTTATTATTTATTTCATGCACAATTTCGAGGTGATAAGCTAATTATTTATTTATTTATTCATTTTCTGAAACTGTTACGAAAAAGCAATTAAGCACTTTGTTTACTTTACATTCAAATGGAATAAACAATATTTATTTAGCTTTTAAAGTTAACTGTGAAAAACTACATTTCTTTTTTACTCATAATGTAACAATAATTAAAATTCAATACAATATCCGCACGCTTATAAATTCTTGAATACTTCGTACTGCGACTTGTTATATGATATTTGTTAATGGCCATATTTCTTTATTTAGTTGTTATAACATCATGTTTTATTATATATTGCTGTATTTGTTTATCTTGTCTCTATTGTTATGTACTAGTTATACTAGTTATATATTATAAGTATTACAATATATATGCTATTATTATACTATTGCTATAAATATTGATGCTAATAAGTAATGATTGTTTTTTTACAACACAATTTTTGATTAATTATTTTCTGTTTAGTATGTATTTAACTTTTAAATACGTTTATGTTATGTATTAATTAGTTTTCGTAAATACTTAAGTGCTTTGTGATTTTTCTATGCCATTTATAGTTATATTGTTAAATTATCTAAGAAAAATATACTTGTTTTAAAGTTTTAATTCATGTCAAATATTAAACTTTCCCTACTTAAGTGGAAATCATACTGTTATATATGCTTATAATATATATAATAGTTCTAAGCTTCAATTAATTCTTTAAAGATGAAGACTATTTTCATTACTATACGAACAAAATATTATGATACTGTGATACTTATATTTTTACATATAAAGTACAAATAAATTTTTTACTCTGCACTGAGAAACTTACCTTCATGTTGGCGGTAGAGTTGGCACTACAGGTATCAGTGTCGGAGTGTTATTAGGTCCCGATTATATACTTTGACATAACATTGACCCCAGGGAAACGGCACGTGCCGTCCAAGTGCCAGGCCACTGGCGATGCGAACTGTATACTAAACAGCATGCGTTATCCTCGGCTTTACTTTCATATATATGTAATACTATGGGACAGCCCTGCACGCTTCACATGCCAACACCGTCCCTAGTGTGAGGTAGTAAATAGCATTTGTTAGCTATTTTTCGATTCATCTACATTGAAAACTACTCCAACATGTAAAATATTTACAATTTAACCACATATATTTTTATTATACTATTACCATCATGAATTGTGATCAAGATTATTACCGTGATTTATATTTAACCTAAGATATTCAGCAGTATACATCCATATTTGAATACGATCAATACATATTAGCGAATTTTCTTTGTAGGCTGAAACACTACTGATGAAATAAAATTTAATTTTGGTAGAAAATTAATTACTGTACATCCTTAATATAAGTTTAAGGTGAATATGATAAAACTTAAATGAAATTAATTTATATTTTGAAATATATGATGATATTTAATGTCTCCGAACAAATACTTGGGGACTATTTTTTCTATCGATGCAAAGTGTGTATGGAAAAAATTAAAGAAATCTATGGAGGTAATTTGTTTCTAAAAAGCAATATTAACACACTTTGGAAGAGCACCTCAGTGGGTACTTCCTTGAGAAATAAGAATTCCTATTTTTTTCTTAATTAAATAAATAAAATTTCACATAATATACTAACTTTATAAGTATTGCTACTGTTATTGATTACATATTACAGAGAACGTTTCTGTGTAATGCTGAAAAAAAATTATACATATCGATGTAATTTTTAGTATAAGCCAGAAATAACATTTTGCATTCTAATTATTAGATTAGTTTCATCAAAAACAAACGTTATCAATGTCGGGAGGATTTTTTTTTATTAAATGATTAATTTTTTACTATATTGTTCTATTTTAATCGTTACAATGTTCAATATTTGTTCAGTAGTATTTATTCTAGTTAGAAAATGTTCTGTATTTTTATATTAAACTCATATGTTAAAACTCATCAACCACAACTACTGGAAAACTGTGGTTGATTAATTCCGAGAATTGTAATTTTTTGTTTATAATCATGTATTATTTCACGGAATAAATCATTATTTCATTATTTCATATTTTGTAAGAGTTAAATAATTGTTATCTTAGTTAATACTTTACAGTACTCAAAGGTGCAAGAGAGTTTGGTAACTGGTTAGCCATTTTATTGAATCACGTACATTAAGGTTAATGAGAACAAAATATCTTAATCATTTATAATATCGTTTATTTGTTCCAGCGTAATGAAACAATTAATCTAGTCTATTCTATAATTTCCTATTTGTATATATTCCACGACATAAAATTGTATAACACGTTTATTTTTCTATAATCTATATTTTGATAACATGTTAACACGATGTGTTTATTAAGTTATATGGAGAAGAACTCACATCCAAAGTGATCGTAGCTGACTGTAACTCAATATATTTAATGCGATCTTTAACGATAGTGGAAATTTAGCCAAGGGTCGGTTATCTTCATTGCCACAAAAACATCACATTACATACTTCGTTAGCTTTCCCCTTTACACATAAAATGTTTAGTATATGTTTAGTAATCTGCATACAAGTACAACACCATAAACTCCTCTGCTTTCTTTCTTCCTACCCATCACCTTACTTTCTTTGAGAAGAAGCCATCCTACAAAGGGGCAAAATAGTTCAACACTCTACCTGACCACCTGAAGGAAGACACAGGAAGACAGTTCAAGGGAAAGCTCCTACGATGGCTCCAAAGTCACCCCTTCTACTCTGAGAAATAATTAATGAACTGGAAGAACCAACAAAATTGATGACAAGAATTCAAAACTATTTTTTTCTTTTTAACTCATGTTGTGTTTAACTTATATCTTATATGTAACTTTGTATTGACGCCAATACCAGTTTCTACAAATGTGTAAATAAAGATTATTGTATATTGTCTATTTAACTCTTCGATGCACTAAACCTATGAGTTCTATATTACATGAAGCCTCTATAATGAGACATAACTTTATGAAGGAGTCCCTTTAGCCCTTCCTATATATCTGTAATATATAATGTAATTAAAGCTCCATATGCTAATGACTTGTTCTCAGCTTTATTGGTAAGCATTTTTCTTTCATTTATAGATATATTGTGCTTAATACAATTTTCCTTCCATAGAGTATAAATAAAATATCTCTAGACGTGGTTGTTCTGCTTTAATTTACAGTAATAAAATCAAGTAAAGCTCAGTAATACTTTACTTGAAGATCTAGATTTATAGGTGTGATTAGGGGATAATGTTAGTGCAAAACTGTTTTGTAATCATAGCTATTCCAAATATGGAATAAATTTCATATATGAAAGATGTACAATTTCTGTAAACGTATAACTTACTAAAAGGCATAGTCAGATGACTCAAGTAGAAAGAGTGGCATGGAGACATTTGAAAAGATTCCTATTTTTTTACTTTGAGCAAATATAAAATAAATTAAGTTTTATATAATTATATCTATTCTTTAAACTGCTTATGCATTGTGACTGTTCATTATTTATTTACTATTAAGGCACGTATTGCAAACACAACATGTATTAGGTTGCCACTTAAATTTGAGCCAATAGCCTTAGGACTTTGGTATTTGAATGGAATGGTAGGTAATATTATTCAATTATTGGCAGCATTGACATTTTCTCCACTATAGACAGTTCTTATCTGCAATTTTTCCATGCAGAAGTACGTAAAAGCTATAATAAATAAAAGTTATAATTTTACATGAACATTCAATTTCATTATGTTAAGTTAAATTGGGTTAGGTTAGGTTAAATTAGGTAAGTTATATTAGGTTAGGTTTGACTTGGTTAGATTAGGTTGGGTTGGATTAGGTTAGACCATTGGTTTTATACACTAATAGATCTCCCATCCAATGTTAAATTTTGAGTCTCAAAATATCAGCTGTTTTTGTGGTTTTTGTGGTCCATTGTAGAGTACTAGTGTAGTCCCATGTAAATGTGATGCAGTCTAAACCAGCTGTGGTTGTGGGCCACACAAACTAAAAAAATTACTGCCACAAATATTCCTATTAGATGGTTTATCTATTGTAGGTTTACATAATCAATGGTTAGACGTAATATAATACTTTTCAGTTAATCAATTTTTTTAATATTGTGCATTGAATGCAAAATGTAGTACAAAAATAATGACAAATGAAAATTTCACTAAAATATATATGCGTAATTCTGATTTGTTTATATTATTAAACAAATTTAAATTTTTAAGCCTTGAACTAAAATGTTGCTTTGCTTATAATATCAAATGATATTATGTAATAATATTCTATTAAAGGAAAAATAACTAAATGAAGATTTGTTTGGTTAATAACAACACAAAACAAACTTTAATTAGTTATGAAACTACAAAGCACTAAGCAAAATGCTTTTATTGGAAAAACTACCTTACGCTTTTAGGTATTCTTCAACTTTTATTCGAGATATGACAGCAAAATATTTCCTTACAAAAGTATATAAATCGTAAGATATACAGAAGTAACCTGTCAAAAATAAGCACAAAGTAGTGAAGTTGAGATAGAGTTGATATTGGTCACTTAATATGTTCAAATTATTGAATTTTCAATAAAACCAATACATTTTAATTTCAACTAGGCCTTTCACCAGCAAAGCAACACAACTTTATTTATTTATTTGTTTACAAATAAAGTTGTGTTGCCTGATGATGCCAGCTTTGCTGGAGAAAGGCCTAGTTGAAATTAAAATGTATTGGTTTTATTGAAAATTCAATAATTTGAACATACAAGCACAAAGTAGTTTATTATTTATATTTATTATGTTTACACAATAATTAGATTTATTTTTACAGCTGGTATTTATATGCCATATCAATATAAAATTCACAATTACATATTAAAAAATTGCAACAAAGGGATTTTAAACTGCAAAAGGAATTAAGTTTAACTCTTTGTTTACATGATATGGTACTACTTCAAGGGCTTTTCCTTGTAATAGTACCAACTATTAAATTGGGGTTAAATTATTATTATTATGGGTTGATAATTTAACCCCAATGATAATAAACAGTTAAATTATCATTGGGGGGAGGGGTATTTAACTGACCCAATGATTCATCCTATACAGTCAATCATGTCTGTGTCTTTATGAAGATAAAGTTGATTATCAGTAAAAGCTGCCTGATAAGAGCATACTTATTATCTTTACCTTATCCCGCTAATCACGCAACTTATAATAAGACTTAAAGATTAAGCTGGAACTCAACTTTGTTACGTTTTTAAAATTATATTATTGAGTTGTGTTACGCAATTCTGAGTAAATTAATGGAATGTTTACATGCAGTATAGTAATCTATTTTTGTGTTTATATATTTGGCATGATAATTGTTTTACTTCTATCCTGTAGCTGTCGTAGATATTAATAAAGAAAATTAGAGTTAAGATCGAGTTGATACTGTTAAATTAAATATTCTATACTGTTATATAATCAGTTGATATTTATTAAATATGAATCATAATCAAAATAAATTCCCGATAACAATACAATAAGAGTTGCTATAATAAATATAAGCTAATTTAACTTTAATATATTTATGACAAACTAGAACTTAAGTTAATATAATGAAACTAACTAGGAAACCGTTTCAGTTAATAGGAACACACTGAAACTGAATTTGTCTCATAAACCATTATTGTGCAAGTTTCTTGTCTCTTACAAGAGCCTTCAATACAAGTTTCAAGAAACGTTGTTGGCAAAGTTTATATGACAATTAGGTCCTAGAAGTGTGACTTAATTAAATTCTTACATGTGCTGTCATATCAACGAAGTTTTGTTCAGAAGTGCTTCAACAGTTCTGCCTTGAATTACTTTACAGGAAAGAAAGTTTGTCAATATTACTTAACAATGTATTAATATAATATATTCAATTTATTTCCACTAATATAAAGAATTTAATTAATTTATTAAATAACAGTAGAGGCGATTACAAAAATAATTTTAACTTGTTTGAACTTTGCGTTGATCCTGGATGAATTCATAATTTTGCTTTACAGTTGTATTGCTGCTATTAATAGTTTTAAGTTGTATTACCAATTCAATTATTTACGTTTGGACCAAAAGTTTCGTATAACTATTTTGTAAAAGTTAAATCCTTATTTTAAATTATTTTCTTCATTCCTAGTTTGAGGTTTATCTATAGGATACTGTGCGCTTCTTGTTATCAGTTCATTAAAGATCATCTCGTATATTTCACATCTACAAATAAATTACCTAAATAAACGTTATCTTGATGGCTGTTAATACGAGATAATGTCAAAGCCTTATCTAATCATCTTCAAGATGGCCGACTCTGATCTACTTAGAGAACAGTTTTATCCCAGTTAAGCAGGCTAATTATCCCCTTACAAGTAAACGAGACAGTTTAGATCTTCAAAGAACGTCTTTAATATTCTCTATTACGTTGGCAACTATGTCAGGCTGTACCAGCCAGATTACGTTTGGTATTTTACCTTGCAAAGCAAAATGTCTTGCTTTTCAAATAAATGTATTTTCTAAATAAATTTACTGAATTCGTTTGACGATTTTTTCCAACCTCGTTTAAAGTTAATCATAACGTGCTAGATAAACATAATATAAACTTGTGTTTAATATTCACTGACTTAAACTGGCTAGACTCGTTCTTTGTCAACTTCTAGACGTTACTTCTTGTCTTTTATTTACTTATGTACTTGTCTTTGCTCTCATTAATAATTATTAAGCATCTCCTCTTTTTTATCACCCACTGTTTGAAATGCTAGTTTCTTGTTTTTTTTTATATTTTTTTATTTTATTATTATTTAGTTCTTGTTAATTCTTATTCCGTCATTGATATTTTATGTCACTGTTATCAACATTTATGATTGTTTTTGTGTTATTTGTTACTGTTGGCACTTTATTTGCTATTATTGTTGTTATTACCTCCTGATGATATTATTGTTATATTTTTTTCTTGCCAATTCTGCTATAATTGTTGTTATTATTATAACGTATATTATTTGTTGCTATGCTATTGCTAATATTTTATTCTGTTACTATAGTTTTATGTGTTGTTTTATTATTGCTGTAATTATTGTCAGCTTAAAACATATTCATATTTTAATCTAAGTGGTAAGCACCTATTGTCATTTAATTGTAATTAAGTTTTCACTTGTATAGTGGCGTATCGCCGTGAATAAATAAATATGAACAAGAATTTAAAAGAGCTTAAAATGAATCTGCCTAGTTAAGCTACTCATCAATTTACTCACAGAAGAAGAAACCTTTTTATTTCAAATAAATAAATGACATTTTATCGTGTTATTTGTTCTTTTTTTCTTTCATAGTGATTTCAGATAAAAACAACTAAAATATTCGATTAGCAAGCACATTTAAGTATTGATATCAAATATCGGACTTGTTCACGATGATAGTACATGAGAAATGTTCAAAATCCATAGAACACCTTACTCGTCAAAACATTTTCCAACTGACAATTATATATAAAAATATTAGGACTAAAAATGTTTCTAAAAGCTATAATCATGTGAATAGGAAAGCTAAGTATAATATAACATATTCAACAATTAACTCGTATTTTCATTATATGAATACATAAGTGTCATATCACCTGTTCCTTTATAGACAGAGAAAAAGGAAATTGTCAGAAACAGAGACGCGTTTGAGAAAGATATTCAATTATCGAGATCAAAGACCGCCAAACAGTAAAACAGTAACTCGGAGCAAAGAGGACTCCACTGAAATTGAGACCAGTGTTATATCTGTGATATATATTACATCACAGGACTATACCAATTCAATCTTTCTATCTTAAAATATGTTTTAACCCTTAAGTTTAGTGCACTATCTAGAATATAAATAACACATGTTTTGTCTAAAAATATTATAAATCAATGTGTATATATTATTTATTAAGCAGGACTCAAGGGGTGCTGGACCAAAAAAATCTTAAAATCCAGAAACAAATTGCTAAACAAAGGTTTTCTGTAAAGAAAGGGGAATCATCAGATGAGACAAGACGTTTGAGAAAGAAATTTAATTAAGTAGATCAAAGAACTTTGACACAGACAAGAGATTGGTTGTCTGACTGACTCTAGAGATTACAGACTAGAGATTGAAGAACTTTCCCTGCTTAGCAGGTTTATAGAAGACTATTGCCAAAATATTGCCTGAGCAATGAATTTATTACATTATTTTACTGTGTAATCCTTGCATTCGGTACATAACATTAACTCGTTTGATGTACATCGTAAAACAAATACAGACCTTGTCATAGACAAGTTTATGTTTATTTGGCATTATTATATAGAACAAGTATTATTTATTCAGCTATCATATTTAAAAATGTTTCCCCGCCAAATATATTACGAACTTATTATTAACTGAGCACCCTTTAATATATTTAATTTGTATTAAAATATATTAAAGGGTTTTTAGTTAATTATTAATAAATTCTTGATAGTGTGTAAGTAGCCATAATTATTAATGTTAGCCATAATATGTATGCTATGGTTTTTGTCTACAATGTTATAATGTTGAAAAAATATAAAAGCAGTAAAATATATTTTGAAAAAATTCCAAATATTATATTAATAAAAATATGAAGTAATCTCCTCGTCAGATAGCTAAATTCAATCCATCAAGCCATTTAAGACTCGAATCACTGATTCTATTTATGGTAGCTAAGTCCTCAGTAACTATGTGATCCATTGTTTGTATAGATTCCCTGTAATCACATGACTGATCTAGGTGGGATCCCCTATGTCAATGTCAATCCCCATTTATATTTCCAGTAGTTACATTTGCCGACATCAGTTTGGAAGCGATTCAACAGTGTCTATTCTCTAAGAGTTTTTTTTTTTTTTTTTTTTTTTTTTTTTTATCCCACCTACAGGTATTGACGAGTCGTTACTAAGTAACACAAAAACTATTCCACTCTTCACTGCCAAACAGTTAAACAAAAATACTAACAACTAAAAATTCAATTTATTTTATATTATATAAATTACCTACTTTATATATGCTACATTTTTAATTGATATATTACATATAATAAGTATTTTAGCTATAACCTTTCCTAGAAAATTAACAGCAATATATTATATCAATTTAAATCTGATAAGCTGCAGGAAACCCTATGTGGTAATATTGTAAATTGGCAAAACTAGGGCCATTTATCAACATATGCACTCTCTTAAACATTTAGTTTTTCATAACATATATGATACAGTGTTGACTTTTGTCATAACGTCACACGATTTGTTCATGCGTAACCATTTATAAAATAACATAGTTACTCCTAAAGAAATTTTAACGATGTCATAACTTGGAAAATAGCTAGCTGTAATAAAGTAGCGGTTCAAGGCCTAACTCAGCCGATAACAGAGCTTTTAAAATGTTTATGGCAATTCCATCAACTCCCCCATATACACAGAGATACCTGCAAGTATCTTGTTGATGGGCCATAAGAGAATAATGACACTTTCTCGTATAGGCACTGACAATAATCGTGAATTTAGTCTTTTGAGCACCGTTACAAGCTTTGGTAGTGTATTAGTAATAACTACTGTATTTAACAATATGAGATCGTTTATTGACGCAATTCATTTACAAAAGATGTATCTTGTTTAAAATGTATGTCAATGTTTTCTTATTACTGTATTGACATTATTAGAATACTACAGTAGAATGTTTGCGGTACCAATGTACTATTGCCACAGCTGATCATTTAGATCGTAATGTCTAAATGATTCATTACGATTAATAATGTTTCCAAAATTTAACAAATCATCAGTATTTTTAAAAATTACAATTGTTGGGTTTATGTTGATTTCATAAAATAAATGGATAACGATTTTAGACATTAAATTGAAATATATCCACAATAAGTTTTATTTTTTATTAATGAGAAGCTTGTTTAATTTTAACAATTATTAATGTCTATATGATCTTAGATAACTTAGAAGCTAAGATATATTCTCTTAGCTGCAATTTATCTTATAATTTTAAATCTAATGTCTTCAGGAGTAACACTCTAGGGTCATAATAATCAATCAAACATAAACATACAACATCTCAAAGGCTGTAAAGTATGTATAAAATAACAAATAGACAACTTTGTCAAACAATCTTACGAGGTTGTGAGCTTACAAATTGGGTCGATGAAACAATATTGCATAATACAATAATATTACATTGTTTTATATTATATAACAAATGTTTTATAATATCTACAGTTGATACACAAACACTATCCCTGTGAAGGCTGGATCTACCATTGGTTAAGTAATACCAGTTTGTTTATTAATAATTAAACAAAATAAATTTCCAGTAAACAAAATATCGGACTGTTACCACGTTGGTACTATTAATATTTAAAAAATTATAAATCATTTTTTATATTAATATATAAAAAAAAAAAAAAAAAAAAACTTTAAAGGACCCGCTATGTTTGTAGTATTTATAGATCTTTTATGGTAATGAATGTTAAGTATGGCCCATATAAAAATCTTCTTTAAAGTTGAAAACCAATTTTCTTTTTTAATTAAATTTGTTTTCTTTGTGTTGATATTTTCAACGATATGCCAATTTTAAAGATCGAACTAAAAATAACAGAGGAAACCTAAAGGTAATCTCCTATCACAAAGCTAAGTCCAATCCATCAAGCCATCTAAGACCTGCCTCACTTATTATGTGTATTAAAGTGTTATTTACTCACCCACCAACCCGTATACGTACAGTGTTATTGACCAATCCATCAAGCCATCTAAGACCTGCCTCACTTATTCTGTGTATTTAAGTGTTATTTACCACCCACCCACCCGTGCACGTACAGTGGTATTGACCCACCCGCCCACCCGTATAGTACAGCGTTAATGACCCACCCACCCACCCATACACGGACAGTGGTATTGACCCACCCACCTGCCCATACACGTACAGTGGTATTGACCTACCCGCCCACCCGTATAGTGCAGTGTTATTGACCCTCCCGCCAACCCGTATACGTACAGTGCTAATGACCAATCATCAATCCATCTAAGACCTGCCTCACTGATTCTGTGTATTAAAGCGTTATTTACCCACTCGTTCACGTACAGTGGTATTGACCCACCCTCCCACCCGTATAGTACAGTGTTATTGACCTACCCGCCCACCCGTATAGTAAAGTGTTATTGACCTTCCCGCCAACCCGTATACGTACAGTGTTATTGACCAATCCATCAAGACCTAAGACCTGCCTCACTTATTCTGTGTATTAAAGTGTTATTTACCACCCACCAAAGCGTGCACATAGAGTGGTATTGACTCACCCGCCCACCCGTATAGTACAGTGTTAATGACCCACCCGCCCACCCATACACGTACAGTGGTATTGACCCACCCACCTGCCCATACACGTACAGTGGTATTGACCCACCCACCCACCCGTATAGTGCAGTGTTATTGACCCTCCCGCCAACCCGTATACGTACATTGTTATTGACCAATCATCAAGCCATCTAAGACCTGCCTTACTGATTCTGTGTATTAAAGTGTTATTTACCCACCCACCCACCCGTTCACGTACAGTGGTATTGACCCACCCGCCCACTCGTATAGTAAAGTGTTATTAACCCACCCGCCCACCCGTATACGTACCGTGTTATTGACCAATCCATCAAGCCATCTAAGACCTGCGTCACTGATTCTGTGTACAAAAGTGTTTTATAAGTAAATACAATACATACATATTTTAGCTAAAATTAACTACATAGTTAAAACGCAAGTAAAAATACGACAAACTTTGTTTCCTATAAACTTATTAAAGGTAGAACTTATGAAGCACTTCAGTACAGAACTTCGTTGATAATGAAAACACATGTGAGCATTTAATTAAGTCACAGACCCATAAACTAATTATCAAATAAACTTTACCATCAACGTTTCTTGAAACTGTAGTGAAGACTCTTGTATAGGATGAAATTACAAAACTCCTTATGGGGGTAATTCAATTATTGTACATTGTTATTAATTCGATTAAGATTGCGTTTCAAAACTAATTCCAATATTCTTCAATATAATTATAGATGTGCAAGTTCCCAATTTATATTTATTATTCTTAATAGGTGTCAAATATTTCTTATTTGTAAGAGCTGGTTTCTCTGAGGTATTGTTTTTGGTTGGAAGGTGTTTATGTAGGCCTATATTTATTTCTATTTTATTCGGATTTTTTAATGTTATTATTATTATTTTGTAAGATGTGCCCAGTCACATTTTTATGTAATAATAATGTACAATACCTTAACAAAAAACAATGTAGATATTTTCAAGTATAGGAAACATCAAATCAGCTCAAATATCAATTTCCGAATCGATATAAAATATTAATTTTTCACACATACTCCATGGCTGATTGGCCTTTATTCTTATTAGCAAGACTAATATTACACACCTGATCATACCGACCTTCAAAAAGCAAGTTCTTACCTTTGACTGGATAACTGACCAGTCTTTTTTCATCTTATAGAATAAATAAATTAGTTAAAAATATATAGAAATAAATTTGTGCGCGATTACCTTGTACCATTGATTTTATACACACTCGCTCGTACATTTTTCATCACAATTAAATGTTGTGTCTCAAACTATTCCATTGTGAAGTGCTACTCTAGTCCTATGCAAATGAAATGCAGTATAAACCAGCTCAAGTATTAGACATCTCAACACTTCTCAACTAACCAAATTATAGGCACAAATATTCCTATTAGGCGATTTATCTATCGTAGGTATATGTGTGATCGAGAATTCTAATAAACAGCTGCTTTTTTATTCATTATTCATTTCTAAGAGATATGAGTGATAATGAAGGGTGAATGAGTGTGATGAGTGTAGTTAAAAGAAGTCATTATTACAACTTAGGTAGACTTTTCCTCAGAATGAGTTATTAATTAATAGCCTAATAGCCAGAGCAACTAAAGAACCTATAGCTTTACGTGGAATCTGAACCACGTAGTATTGGTTTTATTTCAGCTAACTGACAAGCTTGACACTCAGTTCTTATTCCCTTGACTAAAACATCTTAACCTTGACTACCACTCAACATGGACACCCCAGACTTCTCTAGAAATGACCACGTCAATAGCACGTCAAGAGGACGCCATGTTGGTATTAAGAGGCCTGAGCATGGAACCTATCGCCTACAATCTCCTCAAGACTTTGTCCTCAAGTAGCTGGGTTACAGCACTGCGTCACTAGTGTCGACAGTGGTAATGGGAAATGTTAAGTTAGTCAAGGGGACAGGAAATGAAAATGGGCTCTTACGTTGGTTTTCTTTCACAATATGTGAAATGAGCTCATTTCATAAAACCTAGTAAATATTAAACAACAACATCATATTTGTTTATGTAAAATGCCAGAGGCTACTTGTATTATTAATATTCCTTAAATGTTGTTAAAGGCGCAAAACCTTCTAAAGAATAACAGTCAATCTTTAGAAGTCTCTGTAATGAGTTTTTTAAATACAGGCTTAAAAAGTGTGATTAAACTTTTTTTCAAAGAAATTCTTTTATTATTCCTTGAACTGTCGGAGAAGTGCCCCTGGAACTGTTCTTATTTCTTAATAATTAGAACGCCTTCTAGGAAGACTAGAATATGAACGATTTTTAATAAAGTTTAATAAAATAATTATATTGTTCTCCTTTTAATTTGAGATTTATTGCTTTGATATGTAATTAAAGCGTAATTTGTTATTTAGTAATACAACACACTTCAATAATGTTGTTAAAATACTGACATTTTGAAATTTATGGAGATGGAATTAAAACTATTTTCGGAACTTTTCCGTTAATTTACTCACACTCCTTTTTCCGTTACTTCACTCCACTACTTTTTTTATCGCAATTACTGTTAGGTTAGGTTAGGTTAGTTTAGGAGGCTACTAAAGTTGATTACAAACGGGTAAATCCAATGATTGACTTACCGCCGAATGCGCTGTCCGTGTGTAAGTTCTTTGAAAGCGATAAGATACGTCTAGCAATATCGCATTCCTAGCTAATAAGGAATATTACAGTGGACGTAAATATTATTAGGGAACAGTTTTTAGAGCAATAGAATATTTATCAAGCGGTAGTGAATTAACGGAAACAAAACAAAAGTATTAATAGTGAATTAACTAAAAAGATCCCAATTTTCATATAAATAGTTTTTATTCTTATTTTTTATGCATAAAATACAGAGGATACATAGCTCTGTTTTATCAATAATCTTAGTAAAAACATTTTCACAAATAATTTTTAATGAATAAATAAATGACAAGTTTCTCCAAACTCTCAGTTATGTAACCTTTAAAAAAAATCATTAATTGCTACTGAACGTTTGTGGCACAGTTCACAATTGTTTGAGCTTAACCTTTACAACACTGCCCTTTAATGTAGATTGTAGGAATGATCACTGTACAGTTTTAAATAAAGTATTTTATCGCCTATCATACTGTCGAAAAGTGAAGTGTAAATCGTGTTTCCATATTTCTGATACCACCTTGCAGATAAGATACAATCCCACAAGTACTGAACCTTTTCTTGTGTATGAGTTTTGTGGATCCACAAGATTAGTCAAATGTATGACATTTTCCTCTTTATACATAAAATATTGGTTGATATTTTACCTTTATAAATCTGCTTATAGCCTTTATTCGACATATTGTTCGTTTATGAACAGATTCAATTGTTTGTAAAACACAACTAAAATCAGTGTCGTAACTGTAGCTACCAGGACAATCTGAAGAGACCTAGACACACTGATAAGCATGCGTAACGTAGTAGGAGAAAGTTAGACATGACTAGTTCGACTCCGAGACGCATGACCTTGTCACAGAAATCAAACTGTCGTGGCATGATGATCACATTACCATCACTTAAGGTAGCCGTTTTCCAAAGCCACCATTGGGAAGTTGACAGCCCATACATTACATATACAACCTTACCGTTAGCGGGCTAAAACATGCCGTTCGAGTTTATTATTATAATGATTTATAGTGATCAGTGTATCATTATTAAAGGTACATTCTAGTTGGCCATAAGTTTTCATTTACGATCATCTAGAATGACATTTAATGTTCCGAATATCTAAGCGTAAGCAACACATATGAATACTCATTCTTTTTCAAAAACGAACTTAAAGTCTACTTCATCTATTAAAAGACACTTTAACTGTTAGTACATGATTATTATCACGTACCGACACCTTTAAATGGAAAAACCCCATGTTTTGTCTGTTTTTTTGTGAAACGAAACCGACCCTGAAAGAATGGACAAGATAGATGAACAAGAATTTCTTATAGAATAATTTTCGTTTTATCCTTAAACAATTAAAGAAATTCTTTATAGATCATAATTATTTTCGATAAAAAAGGATGTTACCATGATTTTAGTTTCATAATACTGTACTATGTGCAACTGAGAGTCGTCTCAGTACAGTGTAGGAGACATAAGAAATTTAACTCTATAAAATAAAATGAATTATATCCTAAATTATACCATGGCCTTGCCGTTATATCACTCTCCAATCTAGTAGTTAACTCACTGAGGTGCACAAGTATAAAGAACAGTATAGGTTCCGGGAAAACTTAGCCACTGTCGACGCAATACTTAAATTCACTGATATGGCTCACAATGGACTTGAAAGCAGGCTGCCGTCAGCGGGCGTCTTTGCGACTTAACGAAAGCCTTCGAAACTATGAGTAGAAGTATCTTGATTGAAAAAAATGGACAGATATGGCATTCGGGGTATTTCGAAAAAGTTGTTTAGTTCATACTTTAATGACAGATATCAGAGAGTAATTGTTGACGACGAAAAAGGAACGTATTACTCACACTGAAAAAAAAGTGTCGTGGGGTGTCCTCAAGGATCTATTTGTGGGCCAATACTATTCATCATCTTTATGGCCGATCTTCCTTCTTACTCAAGAGTAAATATGACCAATATATGGCAATATGCAGATGACACCTCAGCCCTAGTGAGGAGCGTCACTCTACAGTGTCTGTCAAGTAGAGTAACTGAATGTTTAGAGGGCTTAAATAATTAGTTTGGTGCCAACGGTCTAAAATTAAATCCTTTAAAAACGCATATAATAGACTTTTCATAATCTAATTTGAAATTTCCTCCCTACACAAATCTGGCCGTACAACCATTTACTAAATTTCTTGGTATTTATATAGACCCACAATTAACATTTTATAAGTATATCGACTATTTGACTAAAAGACTTAATTCAGTTTGTTTTTCTCTGAAAGTTTTATCTAATTGTGTATCTTATGATGTAATTAAAAGAGTCTATTTTTATAATTTTCAAAGTTTAGCTACTTATGGATTAGTCGTTTGGAGAAGCACGGGAGCAGAACATTTTAACGGGATTTTCAAAATACAAAAAAAAGCTATTAGGATATTATTCAAAAAGTCATTTAGATATCATTGTAGATCAGAATTTATATCAAGGAAAATTTTAACAATTCCAAGCCTATACGTTTTTGAAATGTATAAATATATATTACGAATAAAAATTAATTTTGCAATCCTTATAATTCAAATTATAACACAAGACAGCATTATATATACTACCCATTCCACAGCACCAGTAAATTTGAGCGGTCTACTTATTACACAACATGCAGAATAATAAATAAGTTCATCAAATAAAATAGAATCATCAATTTTGATAAATCATTTTTAAGGAAGTTCAAGAGGCTTTTGATGGAAAACGCTTTTTATTCAATAGAAGAGTTCACGAATGCTGAAATAGGGCCATTATTTTAAACTCTTTACTTACTAGGACTAATTAATAGATTTTAGAATATTGTTATTGATTAAGTATTGTTCCAGATGGATGTATCATTAATGACAATTCCTATGTACATCATTGTATTCTAATTGGAAATAAACGTCTTATGCCTTATGTCATAATGCAGCCTGTAGTTAAGACGAGACCTCACCCACGCTGCAGCATCGCCATTTATAAAGTAGGAGTACATTTTTGCTATTAAATATCTTATGACTTATAGCGATAAAAGATTTATATGATTCCAGTATTACCTCAAACATAATCTTCTATTGACATTTTCGTCAAAGGTTTGCTAAATCATTTGTTTTCTTTAAGAAGGTTATTTTATATTAATCTTTTACTATAATTAACTGAGTTTTATGTTATTATTTAGTTTAATAGCCGTGCAATTTTAACTCTTTTCAACTAAAAATACATGTTTGAACTCATTTCCCAAATAATGTATTTGTGAAATTTATATTTTTTATAGATATGAAGCTAGTATTGCTTACAATATATATATATACATATATTGTATATTGTAAAATATATATATATATATATATATATATATATATATATATATATATATATATATACTGTAAGTAATAGTATTTTTTTTTTATTATTACGTGGTTTTTTTTATACATATCACGTGGTTGTTATTAGCTGGCATTTATTAATTAAAAAAAATACTGTAATATTTGGAATAAGATCCAAAAGTCGTATATTATTTAAAATATAAAGTGATCTCCTAACACAAAGCTAAATCCATAAAGCCATTTAAGACATGCTTCACTGGTTCCACTTACTCTACATAATCTCTTCCTAAAAGATCGCGGGGGGAAATCTGAAACTATGTAATCCATTTTTTTATGGACTCCCCACTATCACATGACTGACCTAGTCCCAATCCTCGTTTTCAAATATTTCCAATAGGCACATATTCCCGTGCCAGTTCGAAAGCGATTTAACAGTGTCCATTCCCTACGAGATACTTTCATCCCATCTGCTGGTATTGATAGGTCCATAACTAGGAACTTATTTCGTCCATAAAAACCTTTTCCTGCTACGACCTTGAAATATGCTCACCTGAAAAGCAGTACGTAGATTTCTGCTTTCAGATTTTAAGTGACTGTTCTGACGTGGAGTATCTTGTGTAATGGACTGTTCTGACGTGGGAGATCCTGTGTAATGGGGAGGTGCGGGGCATTCAAGACCTTGTTGAATTTTTTAAGTAGTAGTTCCTCCTGACGTCTTATCTCTGGAGGAGTTATAGCATCAGGAGCCAAGGAGGTGAAGTTGACATGAGAGTGCCACTAATTGCTCTCATGGCCATATTACGTTGGACATCAATCGTACGCTATTTCACCATATGGGAGCACTGTATCCAGCAGATAAATAGACCAGTGACAAAGCAGTTGTATGCATGACGTGTGCTTCATATTCCCAATTTGTTCCAGCAATAAGATCTAGTATATTTGCCCTGGTTTTGATTTTAAATGTTTTTTTAAATATGGCTTTTAAACGTCAACAATCGATCTAACGTTACTCCCAGGCACTGTGAATGATCACTGTGAAGGAGGTTTGAACCATTTAGAAGTCGATTCCAAAAAGACACCGTCAATGCCGACTGCTTTCCCTGCAGTCCCCTGCGGAAATCACCTTGTCTATATCTTCGTGAAATTTATAGACTTCCAGGGGTGCGTACAGTTAAAAGCATTTAAAACTAAATCCCCACCACAAAGTTTAAAATATATTTAAACATTTATTTGTAATTTTATATTTGGATTTTTAAAGTAATTGTTCGATCACTTCTTAATAAATGCTCTAAACCCTTAAAGAGTTTAAGAATCGTAATCTATAGTAATTTTACTCAGTAAAATCACCGCTGTACGTGTATAGGAGGGTGGGCGGGTCATCACCACTGTACTGATTAGTTTCTGGATAAAACGAAATAAGTAAAAGTTCAAACATACTGAACGTAAACACAAGTCCGTTAATGACAATAAATCAAAGTTAAATAATCCCGTTCATTATTTATTTTCATTAGCTGATAATTTATGCTGACAATCCTGTGAAATTAATGTAATTAAAAATGACAATGTTTATACTTTAATGTAATAAGCATGTTACAATATGTTTTACTAATAATATTTAGCATGTATACAATTTAAAAGTATTTCCTAAGTAAATGTTTGAATGCTAAATAAATTTCTAGTTGCTCACCCCCCTCCCTCTGGTCGTGACTAGGAATGTTTGCCCTGACGAGACAGAACTAAGGACATGGAGCTGGAATTTCAAATGTAATTTGTGGAATCTACTGAAAACATTTCAGCAGTTTATCAGACTTTATCATCAATGTTTTATGACGATATAGATCATTGCAACTATTCTTATAATTTGTTTTGATGTGTATGACACTTTTGTGATTTCTGTTTCATGAATATTTATCAAACTTATATCTGCCACTTGTAGTACAAGAAATAAGGTTAAGTTAATTGGTAAGGTTCCACTATGATATAACGTATTAAAACTAAATCGTGATAACTCCAAAGTCTTTGAACATTGAGAAGTAAAGTATTATTTTAAAGTTGGTGAAGTAATACTTTTTTTAGTGGCTCGTATTCTTAGACAAAAGTAACCTATTGAAATTGAATGGAGTTTCTCTTGAAATTCAGACCAGGGTTTTGAACAGTTATAAAATTACTCTATCAATACTAATATTTCTTTTTTTCTTTTTTTTTATATGTTTTTCATGAATTTACCTGTTGAAATAGAATTTTGGTACCTCTTATTTGTGAATAACACTTCTTATAATATGTTAATCTTTGAAATAGTTTATTATGGTATGACCTCACCATCATAATATTCATCAATAATACTGAAGACCCACTTACACTCCCTTCGTAAACAATAATTTAGCAAGTATTTGTTATTGTTTTCCCCATATAAATCGTTTAAAGTCGAAACTAACTGAATAATTTTATAATTGTGAGCTACATAAGGTTCAGTCAAGGAAAAGTAAGATGGGAGTGCAATCGAAGTTCGTAATACATATTTGGAAACAAAGGCCAATGTGAGGTTTTGCTGCTCAGTACCCAGCCTGCACCGGCAGTGACCTGGCACTTGGTCGACACGTCCCCCGGGTCAATGTTACGTGGAAGTGTATATAACCCAGACCCGCCGACCTCCTCCAGTGTAACCCTAAGGCCCTACTCAACCAACAATATGAAGGTAAGCTCCTCAGTGTAGTGTTATTACAATTTGTTAGCAAACTAATAACTTTACTACAATTGAATAGTCAAAAATATTGGATTATGATAAAAAGCATACTATTTATTTTATGAAGGTAGACTATATTTATATATATTTTGGAATATGTTTTTTAAAAGTTACTTTTTGTTTGACAGTAAATTGTGATTATGTTAAAGGAGATGACAGCAAAACGACTGATTAAATACACTGTACATTCTACAAAGTTTGAAGTGAGAAACAAAACATGATAAATTTGTCTGTAATTGCAGTTAAAATATTATAATCATCAGTTTAACTGTTATTTTATATCTTTTATACACTGTTTTTTATTCTGCTTTCAATTAATTTGAAGCATTTGAATATATGTTTCACTATAAAAATATTGTAAATTTGGAGGTTATTCTTAATATAATTTCATTGTTAACATATTCTGAGTCACATAAATATTCTAGTTTATTAATACTAGAGTGTTTTTTTTTTTTTTTTTTTTTTTTTTTTTTTTTTTTTTTTTTTAATGTTTGCTTTTAATAAATTCAGGTTTAGTTGAAATATTGTTGCATCACAAAGCAGAATATTGTAAATAAACAATCATTTGTTATTGATTTTAATTAATTCAATATACGCCATTCAAACCTCAACTCCTCCCACGGAAGGAGTAGCCTATTCAAATCAATATCACTTTAAATAAAAGAATATGATAACAAAATGGCTCTAATAGGGAAAAATCACTCATTTCATGAATCTTCTTAAAACCAATAGTCAAATATTCGTGTGTAGGTTTGCCTGATTCTCGTAGCCGTTGTGGCCACCTGCGTAGCTCAACCACCTCCAGGATGGCATCCTTCAGGACGTGCATTGCTCTTACCCACTCGCATCCAGGAAGGGTCTACCACTCCTGCGCCAAACAACACCCAGGTATGTCTGTAACAACTTGCTTATGGTTAGTTTGAGGGAGCAATATAATATGTAAATATAAACGTACCTGTCATAGGTTTTCCCCTACAATAAATGTAGTGTACAACAAACTCGAAGCAATACAATTTGACTTACTGATTCATTAGAATAATGATAGTGTAATTTTAATGAATAACACACTCAGATCCTCGCTGTCCATACAATAGTTACCGTCCATACAACATTCATACTCATTCAATATTTGACCTACCCCTTATTCGGAAAAAACGCTAGAATCTATTTTGTTTTAAATAAAAGTTGATATTAAACGTTTCACTTTATTTTCAAAATTGTCTGTAAAATTTTGCTCTCAATTTTTAAACCATTTTATTATTATGAATTGAAATGAGTAGCAAGTTTTATATAACAAACATGGTACATTTAACATTTGTGATCCTTGAAGAACTATTCTGTTTATTTACACTTAGTGGCCTCTTTATCTTATAGGAAACTGCCGTTGAAATTGTCCGTTTATGTTAGCATTTCAATGTTCTTCTTAGTACTTTTTTATAGTATGATTTGTATTATTTGTACTGTTTATTTATCTGTGCTATTACATTCTCTTTCAGGATCACGTAAAAAATAAAATGGCCATTTTCGATTAGGATTAAACTACTTTTACAAGAATCGTTTTACAGTGTCAAAGATTTCACTTCTTTTTTTATAAGAATTATTTCAAAGATAGCTTTGACGAACTTTGTCTTGGTTCTAAGGTGAACATTTATTACATTACAGTTAGTGTTGACGCTGTTATATGTTTATACAGTTGTAAAAAATATGAGTTCTTAGTATTAGATTACATGCATTTATACAGAGAATCGAAAAACAAATAACAAAAAAACACACCAATATTGTGATAATATTTAAATCAATCATATGATTGTATAATTGAATAAATATCTCAATAATGTTTACAGTCAGACGAGAAAGAGTCTGAGAGGATTCTTGACAGTGGGGAGTATTACGTGTTGTTGGAGGACGGAAAACTGCAGATGGTCAAATACACAACTGCAGCACTGAAGGAACAAGATGATAAACAGGCAAAGAACCAGAAACCTCAGCAGTCACAGCAGAATCAGCAATACCAACAAGCCTCCAAGACCCTATATCCTGTCTATCAGCAGGCACAGTACTACCAACAACCTCAGCAGTCACAGCAGAATCAGCAATACCAACAAGCCTCCAAGACCCAATATCCTGTCTATCAGCAGGCACAGTACTACCAACAACCTCAGCAGTCACAGCAGAATCAGCAAAACCAACAAGCCTCCAAGACCCAATATCCTGTCTATCAGCAGGCGCAGAACTCTCAACAGAAAGTAAATCCAGAACCATCCGCCCAGTTTCAGCTTGAATACGTTCAGTATCCACTCCCTGGATCTCAGTTCACCCAAACCAAGTTGCAATACACATCCCCGGAGACTGATCCCAAGCCCGATGCCGCAGAAAAGGAGGCGGATACCAAAGAAACAACCGGGTACGAAGCTAAAGTTCAGTATCGTGATGTTAAACCTATATCAGCTCCAATATATGCCTACAACCCAACACCCCTAGTACGCATTCTTAAGAAGTGAAACGTTAAATATTATAATGAACTATCAAATAATGGACTAGCAATCGTTGTTAAAATTTAAATTAATGTTGTTTCAAAACATCGTTTGAATAAAAATATGTTATCGTATGTTAAATTGATTTTCTGTTGTGCCCCCTCTATTTTACCAGTCAATAACGTAGTAAATGGTACAACAGGTTCGTAGAAGTTTACTGCACACTGATAAAAATTGCACTCAGTTCAATTATCAAAACCTCTTTTCAAAATACTAAATTAATCTGCAAGCATAGGAACTATTAGTCTTAAAACTACTTTCCTTCATAAGTTGCTCACGGTTGGTTTTTGTTCAGTTATAAAGATTATAATACCTGTAAAAATACTTTACGTGCCACTTCATAATTATTGGTATTTTTAATTAAATATATGAAAGATTTAGCATTAGTATCATTAATATTAAAATAATCCATCTTATATTTCTTATATATTGCAGATTTATTACTATTATTTGGCCAGTAAAAAAACTTTCATTTTTATATAATGTGTGGATTTTCCTTATACTATCCAATAATATAAATGTATTGTAATCGATTTCTTTCATTGCTAAGTACAAATTATGCTATTTGTGAATAACTACTGAATGGCTAATGGAAGTGTATTTTAAAATATAAATTGCAATCGATAGAATTAAATATATCGAATGAAAACTGTTCTCTTTAAAATTATTCTAGGAAGAGTAGTTTCAAGTTATTTTAGTTTTTTGAAACCTAATTGGCAGCAATGTTTTAATCTTTCATATCAGTGCAACTTGGAAATAGCTGGTTCATTGGAACAGTCTGTGCAAACATGTCAAGACTTTGAGCTTGGGTTAGAGTTAACGCAGGTTTGAATCCGGTTTGGATTATCAGCAATGTTCACCTTTTAGTATATTGGTTCTCCTCATTACCTGTCTAAATAAGATCCGCGCACAGATCAATGTCTATGAGGAATAGGAAGAGTAAGGATCGGCCTCTCGCATAAAAAAATCTCAGTCCGAACCCACTTACCCTGGCCATTCAGCAGGGGTTATTCAAGTTTGTCGAGGATATTTTGAAATTACATAAGCCTTATAGGGAAGCTCTAGTTCCAATTTTGCAATTGGAAATCGACTATAGTTTGCGCTATGTAGTTCAGTTAAATGAGTCATGGGGTACCTGTGTGTCCTGATTGTGACCATGTATAATTTTTTATTTTTTTAAATGCATTTATGTTTGGATTGTGATCAAATTTTCGTTTATATTGCTTAAATGAATACAGGAAAGTAAATAAACTTTGTGTACGTTTCGACAGAGGTCTGATGACCGAATGATAAAGCGCTCACTTTCGAAGCTTTGGGTCACGGCTACGATTACCGATGGCACTTACAACATTATGGAATGGAACCGTTCAACTGCATTTTTTTCCCTAGTAACATTTTGTGGAAATTATTAACAAACAATTTTTCCAGATACTGGGAAACTTGCACCTTATAAAGACAGTCGGGAAGTTGCGGATCCCAATCCAGAATGCTAAAATAACGGTGAAAGAGCTCTGAGTGAGAACCCTCTCCTCCCCCCCCCTGGTCACATGACCATCTAAAAGCCTTACGGCTTGCCTGATGCCCCTTCAGAACTGTTGAGGAATAGAAGAACGTTCCTAAAATTATCTGTTTCTATAATTTCATATTTTATATATATATAAATATTAAGCATTATTAAATTTAATTTCATATTTACTGTGCAATTGCAAATACTCAAAAAAACAAATAATTAGAAGAGTAAATATCCATTGACCAGTCGGAACATGTCCTATTCATGGTAAAAGCTGTAAAACTGAACGATCAGTCAAATATTTACAACTCCAGATTCTATCTGAGTAATAAGTAAAAATTTCGTTTCTCTAACACTATTATTGACAAGTATTTTATGCTTTACCATCTGAATTTCATTCAGATCTTTTAAATACGATATTTTAGAGTTTTTTCTATGTGTTAATACTGAACCTACAAATATAAATAATAGGATAGTAAGTTATAACATTTAATTTTTAAATATTTAAAGGTATATTAATCGGTAAGTGTATTAAATATATTAGAGAACATAAAATGTGGAGGTATAGGTAAATAAAATACTCTCTGGTAAATTCCTACTGTATATGTTATAATTTATTTTAATCTAATGAAACATTAATTTATTGACTAATATTTAATCACTTTAAAAGTTTACTACACAGCTTCTAAGTATAGATTAATTTGCATCCGCTACTTTAGTTGCTGTACTATTATATGTGACAAGAACAGTTGCAGCTTTCCGCCTAGTTTTGAAAATAAATATCAAGATTTAAATTTTATCTTTGGGGATTTGTAATAATTTTACAAAAGATAACAGGGGCCTAAGTTAATAATATTATTAATTATTTAATAACATAAAACATTTGTAAGACTATTTTTTTCTTTACAGTTCAATCTGAAACTGTTAGGGCTGAATTATAACATTTAAATTTATGACGATGAATAGGGAAAAATTTCAAAATATATTTACAAATAAATGTAATTGTTCAGATAAGTGGCTCAGACATTAATAGTAAGAGTACAGTACAAAGAATATTCTAAATTGACGAAACATCGTATTAATACTACAGCATAACAAAGTGATTGATGAAGGGTGTTTGATCGTGTCAAATAAAAAAGGAGAAAAATAGTACAAATGTAACCTAGTTCATAAAATATGTGTAAAGTTCCTCGACAAAGTGGTCTTCTGTGCGGGAAAAATACAATTAAATGTATGTTATTAGATTTATTTTGTGTGCTTGAAATGGATTAATGTCTTGGAAACTAGACAAAGGGTTTTTTATAACTATTTTGGACATTTTATAATTTTACTTTAATACATTTTCTTCATTCCTGGTTTGAAATTAATTTGTAGGGTATTTTGCACTACTTTTAAGTTATCAATACATTAAAGTCCATCTCGTATATCTCCCATCTGCTTATTTTCTAAAATTAAATTACCTAAATAAACGTTATCTTGATGGCTGTTAATACGAGATAATGTCAAAGCCTTATCTAATCACCTTCAAGATGACCGACTCTGATCTACTTAGAGAACAGTTTTATCCCAGTTAAGCAGGCTAATTATCCCCTTACAAGTAAACGAGACAGTTTAGGTCTTCAAAGAACATCTTTAATATTCTCTATTACGTTGGCAACTACGTCAGGCTGTACCGGCCGGATTACGTTTGGTATTTTACCTTGCAAAGCAAAACGTCTTACTTTACAACTGAATATGTTTCTAATTTCAGTCATTAAGTTAATTTAATTTGGTAATTGTAATTGTTATGTATATATTACTTATTAGTCAATAGCGCAGTCTATTTTGTTTTATTCTTAATGTTATTTGAATAGTTTGTACATTTTTTAATTTTTATCTTTAAAAATAAACTTCTCTTGCCATTGTTATTTGGCCTGGACACCTGTGCGTGAACATTATTCAACGAGTGAAGAACCGACCGTTAGCTCAGTTTAGGATTCAAACCTTGGACCACGTACTCTGAAGGCCTTACACAATGAGCCACCATTCCGTGAGGTGAACTACTGTATTAATGACAGTTCCATAAACTACTAATTTCTATAAATAGTTCAAGATATTTGTATGTACACTGTTTTTTATCCTTTCCCATTAATTTTCGATCCATTCTAAAGATTTACGTGCCACTTTACAATAGACATGACGTGCGAGATTGGTTTACACCACGCTAGCCTTGCTACGTTTATGCCACCAAACGTAAATCACAATAATATACAAATATAAACTAATTAGTTCCTTTCCAGACAAAAATCTCAGAATGGTGGCACATTGGCTTAGACTTCTGACTACGAAGTCAAGTTCCAAAGTTCGAATACCCAACAGTGCTAACCGTCAGGCCACATTTACCGAAAGAAGTTTCATAAGATGCCGTGGTTTCAACCTGGGGTTCGACGTAGCTTACTTTTGTTTAATGACGACATCAGCAATAACAGTACTCATGCTGAGCTATTTTTTATGTATTATTTGACATCAAGAAACGAGTGGGATTCACCATAAGAAGACAAAACAGATAATAATAACTATAAAATAGTCTCACTGATACAAGTCATCTATAACATTCTTTCAGCCTGCTTGATTATGAGACCGCAAGTGTCCTGACATGCGCGCGCTTAGAAACTTCCAACATTTATATATTTCCCACCTCAATAGTACCTTATACTGTATAAAAAAACACTCCACTTACAACAGTGATAATTTGTTTAATAAATAACCAAATATCCGAGTATAAGGATCTTTTTAGTAAGAAATTAAGATTGATTTTGTTAGAAAAAGAGTACTATTGAGTTATTGCTTATTTAGAAGATATAATAGATGATAGTTAGACTATGTAATTATAAAGTTATAGTAAGTTAATAATATTCATTAAGCTTAATCTTTAGGCTATGGAGGAAATTTGTTATTTACAATTATTTTATAATGACAATAAATCTTAAGATTAATACTGAGATAAAATAATTCCTATTAAGTTTTGTTGTCAAAGAGTGCACAAAAATATATGCTCGTATAAAAAGTACAAATAAAAGACATTTCTGGAACAGTGGTTACATTAATATTCTTCGGCTCACAAGAATGGGGAATTTGATCAAAATGGATATAACGTCAAGCCTGAGTCATAAGTTTGACGGCGTTGAGAGTACCTAGTTAAAGTAAGAACATATTCTTAAAATATATGCAGGTCGTACAAATGAATATCAACATATAATGTTAATAATTCTTATTTTACATTTGAACCATAAAAATATAATATGATTCTTAGACATAGATCCGTTTATAGCTAAGCGTATACCTTTATTATTTATTTTCATCTTTAATGTAAATTTAATTTAAATTCAAGTCCATGAATGTATATTAAAACGTATTTTATGAGGAATTAGTTTTAACAAAAATAATTGTATTTAACCTTTTTCATAACAAGAACTTCAACTTCAACTTCACTTTTTCAACTTTTTTTTTTTGTATAACAAGAAATTTGTATTCATAGAAAATAAATTAATTTCATTTTTCATATTGTATTAATAGATGCCAATAATCAGAATATTGTGATATGGGTGACGAATGAGCGTCATAATTGTATTATGAACAAGTTCAGTCGTTACTGTTAACTAAATTAAATTGTCCATTATAAAGGGCCATTTAAATCCGAATTCCCAGCCTAACTGAGGTACCTATAGCTCAACTTGGAATCCGAACTACGTAGTATTTGTCTAGTCTAATATTTATCAAAGAGAGTTCTGTCCCCTGGTAAAACCCAAATCTTGGCAACCAACTCACACGGACATTCCAGACTTATCTAACTGTGACCACAGCGATGGTAACTATTAGGCAGACCCCCCTGTATTTGTTCTCGTTGAGCCATCGCCTCCACAACACTTAGCCCCAAATAGCTGGGTTACAGCACTACGCCAAGAATGTCGACCTTCCTTGAAGTCATAGGGGTTGATGAATATAGATTGTCATAAACTGTAATAAGGTATTTTTAAACAGCATACATTAACTAATTGACTTAAAAACCAAATTCAATTATTTGTTAATTGAAACATAAAATCTAGAAAATCGTCTGTGATTATAAACTATCTAAAATACATTTATCGTTAATGAAAAGACTGAGACTACACACACACATATATATATATATATATATATATATATATATATATATATATAGTAGGAGAAGTTTTAAGTGATAATTTTTGTAATATCTACATCGTTGTGCTGAGAGATAAAGTTAAATTTATTTCTACCACGCCTAGAAAAATAATAATGGCAAACGTGGAATGTTTTGTAATAGGATATAAATTACGAGATTATGGAAATGAGTTGGTTCTTGAAGATTACACCTGGTGTTGGAAATAATAACCTCAATCCTTTACAATCTCATAAAACCTCCTTCAAATATTCCCAAAGTGGCAGTCTTAAACTCGCTCCATTAAACATTTAAAACTACAAACTTTAAAATGTATTTTTTATTACATCATTTATATAAAGAGTTTTTTATATGTGTCTATTTATTAGTTAAGGAAATATATAACATGAGTATATTTTACGTAGATATTTCAAATGATCAATTTAGGCTACTGTACAATAAATTATATTACACTAATACAACCCATTAATATTTCGTATACAGTAGCGACTTATTTATGGATTACGGGATATTTGGGATTATGTAAAGATATTTGGAGTTAAGTGAGGATATTTGGGGTTCTGTGAGGATATTTGGGGTTATGTGAGGATATTTGGAGTTATGTGAGGATATTTGGGGTTATGTGAGGATATTTGGAGTTATGTGAGGATATTTGGGGTTATGTGAGGATATTTGGGGTTATGTGAGGATATTTGGGGTTATGTGAGGATATTTGGGGTTATGTGAGGATATTTGAGTTAATTTATATACCATACAAGTGTGGATCAATCTGACTAAACAAAGTATAGTCAATGCGTTTTTATGAGCTCAACCACTCTTTTTCGAAATGAGCTCTCTATCTTATACTAGACCAGATTGTTCAAGTTCGTTTTGTTTTCATCCTCTGACAAACTTTCACATAAAAGAGTTGATGCTAATATTGGACATAAAACTATTACGTACTAAGATCACGAAATTATAGCTTACTCCATAGTATTTACAATACTTATATTCCACATAAGTCACATATATTTAAATGAGCCTTTGGTAACCCTTAAAGCCTTAAAGTTGATTCATTCAAGTAACTAACTGCCAAAACATTAATAATTCCACGATGTTAATGCTTTAACGATTGTTATATACAGGGTGGAAAGAAATCTAAACGCTTTCACAACAAAATTATTTTTCCAAAGATAATTGAGTTTTAGTTTTTTGTATAACTGTATTCCATAAAATTAAACTTTTATATCAAATTAATTTACTTAAAACCATCAAATAACGGAGAAATAATTTGTTAAAATTAGTTACTTTGAAATTCAAATGACCGCTTCTATGGAAAGGATAAACCTTCCGAAGTCCAGTTTGCGGCAATTAAATTATCTTGAATAGGCCTTTTATTTGATACCAAACTCGACCTAGGCTTATGTTGAAGATTTTCGTTCTACTCATCGCGTGCCATCCCCCTGAAAAGATGAAATGTCACTAATGGCGTCAAAAAGTATGTTCTATGTAACTATTATCATGTACAAGATTTCACTTTTACAAATGAAGTCCTACAAAAGTTGTGAAAGCGTTTCCATATGTTTTCCATCCTGTATAAACTCAGAGATTGAGTAAAATATTACTTCAAAAATATTCAGTAATATCACTTTGTAATTGATATTCATTTTAATTTCTGAATTTAGCATATTATGTTTATGATGGATTTCAAACTAGTGGAACGGCATACAATACAACTTCAAATCAATTCTTTGATACTCTTTTTAATATGAGGTAAACATAGACTAATAAATTCGATCATCCATACACCCATACCCTAGTGGTTATGCCCCATCTCTTTAGGTGAGCTCAAAAAGATTGAAAATAACTTTTATTTTTAACAAACGAATTATTTATTTATTTTATTGTTTTACTATAAATTCATTATTTCTGGATTTACTATTATAAAAAAAATAGTAGTAAAACGAAAAATAAAAGGCTTATTTGAATTTTGTTTTTGTTAGATACAAGTTATTTTTTATTTTAAATTAAAACTTTCAAACTCTCGCCATACGGAAGGCCAAATATTAAACTAATCAATAGTTTTATGCCAGCTTATACAATTGTTAAAAATCAATAAACGATTAATATTACCTGTATATAATAAACCTATCTTTTTACAGAATTTATTCATTTTATAGATTAATTTCTCATGAAAAGTCCGCATTGCCATGAATTATTATTTTAATGGTTCAAAAACAGTTTTTTATGGTAGTCAAGTGTATAAAACAAATCGTTTAGCTGTGTATGCACAAAATATTATTATTTCAAATTACAAGTGAATTTCCGACGGAAAGTTTTCTTTAAGGTTAAGGCTTCATATTCAATAATTTATTCATTTGGATTAATAATTTGTTACTAATTAATTATTATATTATTTTGTAATAAATTACTGCTGTTACTTAATGTATTCTTAATTTTAAGATCATTTATGTTTGTTTTGGGTGTGTGGGGTGGGTGACAGGCGTCTTATTTTATGGTTGAATATATCCTAGTCCAATAATTGCTTGTAAACATTTTTAAATTGTGGTAAATAAAATATTGAATGTTCTCATCAAATTATGCTGCCTATTATATAAGTTTAAGTTTTCCCCTCAAACAGTTTTTAGCTAGTTATTTTAGTTAAATTATTCTGGATACATGTTTCATAAGAAGCTAAACGCATTATGATAATAAAAATAACAAACCATAGTTTATTAACAACTATTGGAAGAAAATCTGGTGAAAGGAGATTAAAGGAACCGTAACGATAACCAAACCCTTGGAGTGAAGAGCTGGTCTAAGAGATTGCATTACACATTCTGGGCCGTGTTCTGTATAGAAACGTTCAACCTTTGCACAGACGACACGCACTATTGCAGAATAGTTAGTGAGTCACCGAACAATTTGTAATATTGATTTGCAACACAAAACTACCAGTTCAATAATAATGTAATTGTTTTGTTTTTTTCTAAGCTACGACATGATTGAAGAATCTTAAGATGACATATACTGTCTAACTTTTACTTACTAAATATAATCTAAAAAGTCAATAAATTTAAAAATGTGTGACATTTACTCTGTCAATGTTTAGATAGTATTTTGACATTATGTGCATAGTTTATTGCTAAATCTATTAAGAAATTGATTGATTTTAGTATTTAAATTTTACTATCTTAGTTGCGCTAAAAGTAAAAATTCACAAATCATTTTGCACATTATATTTTTTTTATATATTGTTTGCAAATTTTATTTTAATGTTTTTATTTTTTAATGTCTTTTTATTTGGATTATATTATTAGAGTAATCTTCCTTATTAGTTTTCTTTTTTTTATTTTTTATGACTAAAATAGGATTTATAAAAAAAAATGTTGAACAAATATATTTTTCCTTTATTTATCCATATTTACAGTTGATACTTATATATTTAAAAATTTAAATGTGAAAGTCACTTTCTGTGAGTGTTTCAGAGTCATTTATTGAGATGTTATGACGTGAACCCACCCCCTCACCCACGATTAATTGTTTCTCCTAACAACACGACCTCGCTAGAAGCCATAGAATAAAGGTTTAATTAATTATCACTGTGACATAATTTATGACATAGTTGATCTGAAATTAATCTCTTGTTTCTTTGCCATTTGGGTTACTCTACCAAGTAAATTCACAATATAGATTAATTAGTATATTCTGATAATGAAGTAAATATAATTACATTCTTGTGCTAAATAACAGAGAAAAAAGAAACAGAGTTCGCTTTCTGTGTCTACAACGAATGTGTCAATAGCAGTTATAAATAGACTACAAATATTGTATACATTTAAAAATATGTAGCAATAAAAACTACTCTTAGCCTTGAATATTAAGGGGGATTAAGGTGGTTTGGCCGGCATTAGGGGCAACTGAATTCCGCTACGCGCGCTACCTGTACGTCTGACCACGAGACTCTCACACAGACACGCTACCCCTCCCCCTCTCCGTCTATATAATTGCAAGAAGTCTTTGAAGTACGATCCTGCGGATACGGGTGCTGAATCTCACTATACGTGTGCGTAGCGATTGGATTGTAAAACATGCGGGTAAAATTGCTTATCCAAGTTTAGTTTATAAAGTTAATCTATTGTGTAAATTGTATGATATTAAACAGCATAAGATGCCACACATGACGCTGTGTTTCTCGTCGTAAAAAAATAGAAACAAACATATAACGTTAGTTACTTAAAATCAAATTTTCTAATTTGCAGTAAAATTATGTAATTATAATTAACTGATGAACAAAACCAGTGGTTTGTTTTTGAAATTTGGGAATAATCAGAAAAATAGTTTCCTAATGGGTTATGTACCAAGAAAGCCCAAGTTCGCATATTTGAGGTGATCTATTTATAAATATAAAAATAATTTTAATGAAAGAACTACTTGGGAGGCGTTTAATACCTGATATAAAGCCATTGCAATCGAAAAAAATTAAATTTTTTTGACCAAACAGCTTTGGACTGACACTGGCCCTTCCATCGCATGGCATACTCGAGAAATAACGACTGGAACGTTAACTTGACACACAATTTATGGACACAACCTCTCTTTCTTTCTTCTCTGTGGAAAAACTTAAATTCTATGTGATTCCAAATCTTATTTACATCATCTAAATTTAATAGAATTGTTCTTATAGCTTCGCCAAGTAATATATTTGGTATAGATTTAACGTTTTATTAAATCATCTGTAGAAGCTTTTTTAATGAGCCATGTTAAGAAGGAGCCCAGATAGTCATAAACACAAATTAACCAATAATTGCCAAATGGTAAATATATTTTGTATTTTTAAATAAAATGCTTATAATACTTGTAAATTTAGTAGGCCTACTATATTTATTTCCACATACATATCTCCTCCTCGATCAGATGGTAGGTAATAAATAATTCCAATAATAAATTTACATTTAGGACAATTAAAACTTTTTTTCATATTATGTGCCATACCAATAAGTAAATTCTAAATTATGGTTAATGTATTACAGAAATTACGTAAAGTTTCAATCTAACATATGCTGTAGTGGTGGGTAAGTGGGTCATCAACGAAGGGCGTATGTGGATGGGTGGTTTGGAAATGAGCGATATACAGTAATGTATAACTGTAACTCTACCACATACAAATCATGATTACTGGTATATTGTTATTAATTTGTAAAATTAAATATATTTTAATAATTAGGAACAATTTTTGAAGACAACCTTCACTGCTAAATACCGAATAATGATTAACTAACTCTCTTCATTAGTAAGGGCCAAGGAAAGTAACTGTCATAGTTAAACGTTGCTCATATTTGTGTGTTCTGTGATTAATTATCATTAACTAAACATCCTGCAATAAATTTGAATCCTCTTGGTTGTATAATTTTCTGTACTATCTCCCCAACGTTTAGTCATTGACAGAAGTGAACAAAATATATCACTTTTAATTCCCCATATAGAAACTTTGCAAGAAAAGAAGATCAAAAAAGAAGAATTTGGCAAGACTGTTGAAGCGTAAATAACAAGGGACGTGTACTTCGCTGATAAGCCTTATCAACAAGAGTCAGGGAGTGTTTACAATGTGCAATTTCTTAGGCTGTATTTCATCATGCTTATGAGACATCTCAGTACATTTATTTACTAGGATATTTTTTACTAGTTTATTTTTCTTTTTTACGCTTTTTGTTTCGTGTACAATGTCATTTAATTGATCTGATTGTTTAAATGACACGTATTATGGTTTTGACATAACGAAACCTAGCATTACTCAATTTAGGCTTATTTCAATATAAAAACCTTCACATTGAGGAAAACTTATTATTTTCCAACCATAATAAGTAAGCATACGTCATATACTGTTTTGTCACGTATCCTTACAGAAAACCATGTTTAATTTTCGTTGAAATGAAATAAAACGATTCATGATGCAGAAACTTCAATTAACACTTTTTTTTTTAATTTAAGAAGAAAATTTAGTCTATTTAGAGAATGATTTTTTAAACCCCGTTTTAGGTGTGTAAAATTATCAAATAGATCAATTTTAAATTTAAGAAGAATATTTAGTACCCCTAAGAGAATAATTTTTCGACTGGGATTTTTAGGTGCACTCATGTAGTTAAAAGGAATTCAGTACAGTATGTCTAATCTTATATTCGAGAAATTGTCGGTATTGAAATAGGGATTTGTGGGTACTTCAAGTATAAATATATTATTTTTATACCTCAAAAAATCATACTTAAACGTTTGATTTGATCAAATGTAGTTAATGCGTATGCAAAATGAGTAATCTTCGTTTTTTTATTATTAACCTAGTTATTGCATATTATGTAAAATTAGTAATCATTGTTTTTTTATTATTAACCTAGTTAATGCGTATATAAAATGAGTAATCTTTGTTTTTTATTATTAACCTAGTTAATGCATATGTAAAATGAGTAATCATTGTTTTTTTATTATTAACCTAGTTAATGCGTATATAAAATGAGTAATCTTTTGTTTTTTATTATTAACCTAGTTAATGCGTATATGAAATGAGTATCTTCGTTTTTTATTATTAACCTAGATAATGCATATGTAAAATGAGTAACCTTCATTTTTTATTATTAACCTAGTTAATGCATATATATAAAATGAGTAATCTTAGTTTTTTATTATTAACCTAGTTAATGCATATATAAAATGAGTACTCTTCGTTTCTTATTATTAACCTAGTGGTAAAACTGGAGGAGATATGACACAAGCGATTTTGGCAAAAAAAAAAAATTTTCCCCATGATTTCGACCTGCTGAACACGAATCCGCAAACCGTTTTCCGCGGAAACCGGCGCTTCCCCAAGAAAAATCGGAAAAACCCGGAAAACTTTTTTCGGTCGAATACAACATGTGGCATATCTAAATTGACTGGTTTTTTACGCTGAACACGAATATGCAATCGGATTTTCTCTACGATCAATATCACGCGAGAAAATAACGATGTTAACAAGAACTACTTTGTGCGAGGAGGATGGCGGCTCGAGGCGCATGAATACACCACGTCGCGTTCACCACTCGCGGCCGGCCGTTTGCACATTTTAAGGGCTACCTCGCTGAGCACCTTTTTAAACGGCGCTACAGCCGATTGATTTAAAACATGTTTTCCTCATTTTCAACCTTTAGAATCCCAATACATCGAGGCCGCCCATATACATCGCGCCGCGGCAGTTATGGTTAGGTTAGGTTAGGTTAGGTTAAAAACATTCTACAATAGGCTATGCTAACCTAACCTAACAATAACTGCCGCGGCGCGATGTATATGGAAATATTTTGGGATTGCTGACACATAACGGAAAAAATCCGACATTAAATAGTGGTATACGTATAACGGAAAAGATCCCCGTATTCATGCGTCTCGAGCCGCCATCCTCCGCGCACAAAGTAGTTCTTCATAACATCGTTATTTTCTCGCGTGATATTGATCGTAGAGAAAATCCGATTGCATATTCGTGTTCAGCGTAAAAAACAGTCAATTTAGATATGCCACATGACATTTTCTGCCAAAAAAATTATTTCAACATTTTCTGAGTTTTCCGATTTTTCCGGCGGTTTCCGCGGAAAACGGTTTGCGGATTCGTGTTCAGCAGGTCGAAATCAAGGGGAAAAAATTTTTTTTTGGCCAAAATCGCTTGTGTCATATCTCCTCCAGTTTTACCATCTAGTTAATGTACTTATAAAATGAGTAATCTTCGTTTTTCATTATTAACCTAATTAATGCATATATAAAATGAGTAATCTTCGTTTGTTTTTGTTTTTTTTTTTTTAGCTTTTTTAGATTTTGTGTTTTTAAGACAGTTTTAAGAAAGTGGGGCGTTATTTACTTTGTAAAATAACGATTTTTTTTAAGTTTCCAAAGAACCTACTTTTAAATGAGCAAAGCGGTTTATCTTCCTTGGGTTTGTCATTCTTTTAGATAGCAAATACATTGTCTTATGGGGATACAATTTTTTATTTGTGGACAGTGAAATTGCCTTTTAGTATAGATTTATGTCAAAGTATGTCTTACTGTAAATTTACATTATCTAATGAATGAATGAAGTCCTAACATTCTAGGTCTTGTCAATATAAAGACAGAAGGATGAGCGAGTCGTTTGTGATATATGGATTTTAATATAAATAGATTGTTATAGACCATATTCGTGTTCAATTTGATCATTATTAAACGTTGTAGATTTACAAAGACCAGATAAACAAAAATATAACACACAAAAACATTTAAAAAAATACTACTCGTATTAAAACTACTGCGGAAATAAGTAATGATATTCATAAAATATCATTCTTATATCGGAAATAAATAAATTGTTTCTAAGTTAAAAGTATCGATCTAATAACAATAATATTATATTTCCTAGTTAATGTGAATTTTATACTGAATTAACCTTTTCTCCAAAGTATATACTTGATTAAAAAGAGATTTATTGAGAACTATATCACTAGAAGTAATTATCATAGATGTGGTAAGGTGGAGTTCGAACCTCAATGGTAATGGGCCATTTGTAACAGTGTACATTTGTAACCTGTCCATTCCCCAAAAAAGTGGTTAATTAATAATTCTATTACTACTCCACTGCTATGTGCTGGTGCACCGTTTTGTTTGAAATTTAACTGGGCTTTTACATTACTTACATCATGGCTTGTACTGTGTTATTCAGTACAATAACCAACAGTTTATTGAAAAGCCAACCTGATGCCCTTCCCTCATTACTAAAGCATTTTTTCTAGCCCAGTAGTTGTTTTTTTTTCCTTGTTACACATTCACATATTTGAAAATTTTGTTTCGTCAATCCATATGATTTTAGATAGAAAACCTGGTGTATTTACCGCTTTCTGAGATAACCAACCACAAAACTAAAGCATTCTAATTTTGTAACGTGACTGTCAATCTGTAACTGTGGTCTGCTTATAGGCTAAGCATGAGACTTGTGTCTTTTCAGTACCTTGAAAATGGAGGTAGGTGAAGTTTAGAAAAGGGATGCAACTTCGCTTACAGAAGCTTTTGGAAAGCTTCAAAATATGTTATGGATAAATGTATTGTACAAATTATCTATGCTTTATTATGGTACCATTGTATTACATAGTATTACATTCTTTGGTAGCAAGAAGATCCGAGATGAAGGTATACACGTGCACAAACGCACACCAAATTGTACCTTAGTACAAAACCAATGGTAGCCAAGTTTTCATTAAGCTTTTTTAATACTGTACCTACGTTTTGGTGCATGTTAATTAGGATAGCTGTCTTTATTTGCGATGTTTACTGCACTAAAGTTTGTATTCATAAATAATATGTATTTTAAACTAGTATAAAGGCAAAACTAGTAAAAGGTCTAAGTGCTGTTCAAGTAATGTCCATTTTATAAATTCCAATTCTATTATATTTTACTAAAGAATAAGAATAAGAATAGAATAAGAATATATTTATTTTCTCGAAATATATATACATAAAATACATATAATTACATTCAAACATAAAAAGGTTTCTTCTTAATTCTCTGTTAACAAAATAAAACTTATACTACTAGAACAAAACCTTTCATAAATTACATATTTCAAGAAAATACTAGGACCTCCTAAGGCAATGCCTGTTTTAGAGGTTCCTTCTTTTCAAATAAATCTTAATATGCGCATGAGCAAATAATATTAATTTAAAATAAAAAATCCCAATTCTTCAAAATATAAACACTAATATAAAAACATAAATAGCTTAAACCTTAACTCTAAATTTAATGTTATCCTAACCCTAACAGTATAGCTATATAATACAATAATAGGAAACAAAATAAAAACGAAACAATTTATGACTAACCAAATATCAGGCTTGGTTAGACCGGGCGTTTTCCTCAATCCCAAGTATTCGCCGACAAAGTCATGAGTCACATCCCATCCCTTTCCGCCATCTTCCTGCCCTGCCCATAATTAGTAGACACACCCAACGTGTCCCATTGTTGTTTGTCCAAGAATTTATTCAGTTAAAAATAATTGTTAACTTTCCCACGTCTGCCAAATATGTATACTTTACTATGTTATCTGAAATAAATATATGATACAGTGAATAAGTATTTATAGGGTATTAAAATTTATACGATTATAAATGAATAATAAAAATATGTTTGAAAGTGTATTGCTTTAAACTTGAATATTTACAAGGTAATCTATACTTTCTTGCTTTAATAACCAATTTTTTACTTTGTTGGAAAATAATTTTATATTTTTCAAATTTTTCAGAACAATTGGTATTGAGTTAAACATTTTTGGTCCCAGAAATAAATAACTTTTTGTATAGAAAGTGAGATTTGGTTTGGGAACCATAAATACATCCTTTTTTCTTAGCTTAACTTTATGTATTTCGACAATTTCAGGCAAATTTCTCTTCATTACATAGTACATTTTTAAAACTTTATGAACAAACATATATTTTAATGGTATTTTTAATGGTTTTTAATGGTTTTTAATGGTATTTTAACATATAATTTAATGGTATTTTTTACTTTAATATTTATATTAATAAATATTAAAGTAAAAAACGTGTTCAATTGATTTAATTACTTTGTCAATTAATATGTATGTATTTTAAATTATTTCAAGGTAAAATTTAGGCTATAGTTAAACTAAAATAATGTTTCAATTTTTTTCATTACGTGGTTATAAGAGGAAATTGAGGCATATTCGACGCAAAATTAAAAGATGACGGCTAGATTTCAAAACAAAAAAATAATCCTTTTTAATGTAAAGGTTTCATAAATCACATTTCTACAAATCATATGTTGAGGAATCCTTCCTATTAATATGACATATACAAAGTGGCTTTAATTGCAGTAATAGATTCCTTATTAGGCGATGGCACATACCTCCTCAAAAAGTATAACCTCGAAGTGACCAGGGAGTACTTATACAAAATTCAATGCAACTGAAATCAATGAAGACAAAGTGTCAGATGAAGGTTAAAAACTTTAGTATTCTTTAAAGATATGTCGTTTCACAGATTGAGGCCATCATATGAATTCAACGAAGGACATTCTGTTGGCACACAAACATGATGCCGAGCAATGGTGTCAGCAATAACAAAATAACCTTAACACAAAACAGGTCGTATGTCTTCTTGCCCAACTATATACCTCAGTCAGCAGGTCCAGCATGTCTACCAACCCTCGTTTGTTAGTAAAATGAGACAGAACGTTACGTGATTCCTTCTTCACGGTAATGTCTTCTTGCCCAACTATATACCTCAGTCAGCAGGTCCAGCACGTCTACCAACCCTCGTTTGTTAGTAAAATGAGACAGAACGTTACGTGATTCCTTGTTCATGGTAATGTCTTCTTGCCCAACTATATACCTCAGTCAGCAGGTCCAGCATGTCTACCAACCCTTGTTTATTAGTAAAATGAGACAGAACGTTAAGTGATTCCTTGTTCACGGTAATGTCTTCTTGCCCAACTATATAACTCAGTCAGCAGGTCCAGCATGTCTACCAACCCTCGTTTATTAGTAAAATGAGACAGAACGTTACGTGATTCCTTGTTCACGGTAATGTCTTCTTGCCCAACTATATACCTCAGTCAGCAGGTCCAGCATGTCTACCAACCCTCGTTTATTAGTAAAATGAGACAGAACGTTACGTGATTCCTTGTTCACGGTAATGTCTTCTTGCCCAACTATATACCTCAGTCAGCAGGTCCAGCACGTCTACCAACCCTCGTTTGTTAGTAAAATGAGACAGAACGTTACGTGATTCCTTGTTCATGGTAATGTCTTCTTGCCCAACTATATACCTCAGTCAGCAGGTCCAGCATGTCTACCAACCCTTGTTTATTAGTAAAATGAGACAGAACGTTACGTGATTCCTTGTTCACGGTAATGTCTTCTTGCCCAACTATATAACTCAGTCAGCAGGTCCAGCACGTCTACCAACCCTCGTTTGTTAGTAAAATGAGACAGAACGTTACGTGATTCCTTGTTCATGGTAATGTCTTCTTGCCCAACTATATACCTCAGTCAGCAGGTCCAGCATGTCTACCAACCCTTGTTTATTAGTAAAATGAGACAGAACGTTAAGTGATTCCTTGTTCACGGTAATGTCTTCTTGCCCAACTATATAACTCAGTCAGCAGGTCCAGCATGTCTACCAACCCTCGTTTATTAGTAAAATGAGACAGAACGTTACGTGATTCCTTGTTCACGGTAATGTCTTCTTGCCCAACTATATACCTCAGTCAGCAGGTCCAGCATGTCTACCAACCCTCGTTTATTAGTAAAATGAGACAGAACGTTACGTGATTCCTTGTTCACGGTAATGTCTTCTTGCCCAACTATATACCTCAGTCAGCAGGTCCAGCATGTCTACCAACTCTCGTTTATTATTAAAATGAGACAGAACGTTACGTGATTCCTTGTTCATGGTAATGTCTTCTTGCCCAACTATATAACTCAGTCAGCAGGTCCAGCATGTCTACCAACCTTTGTTTATTAGTAAAATGAGACAGAACGTTACGTGATTCCTTGTTCACGGTAATGTCTTCTTGCCCAACTATATAACTCAGTCAGCAGGTCCAGCATGTCTACCAACTCTCGTTTATTATTAAAATGAGACAGAACGTTACGTGATTCCTTGTTCACGGTAATGTCTTCTTGCCCAACTATATAACTCAGTCAGCAGGTCCAGCATGTCTACCAACCTCTCGTTTATTATTAAAATGAGACAGAACGTTAAGTGATTCCTTGTTCACGGTAATGTCTTCTTGCCCAACTATATAACTCAGTCAGCAGGTCCAGCATGTCTACCAACTCTCGTTTATTATTAAAATGAGACAGAACGTTACGTGATTCCTTGTTCACGGTAATGTCTTCTTGCCCAACTATATAACTCAGTCAGCAGGTCCAGCATGTCTACCAACTCTCGTTTATTAGTAAAATGAGACAGAACGTTACGTGATTCCTTGTTCACGGTAATGTCTTCTTGCCCAACTATATAACTCAGTCAGCAGGTCCAGCATGTCTACCAACCCTTGTTTATTAGTAAAATGAGACAGAACGTTACGTGATTCCTTGTTCACGGTAATGTCTTCTTGCCCAACTATATAACTCAGTCAGCAGGTCCAGCATGTCTACCAACCCTCGTTTATTAGTAAAATGAGACAGAACGTTACGTGATTCCTTGTTCATGGTAATGTCTTCTTGCCCAACTATATACCTCAGTCAGCAGGTCCAGCACGTCTACCAACCCTCGTTTGTTAGTAAAATGAGACAGAACGTTACGTGATTCCTTGTTCATGGTAATGTCTTCTGGCCCAACTATATACCTCAGTCAGCAGGTCCAGCACGTCTACCAACCCTCGTTTGTTAGTAAAATGAGACAGAACGTTACGTGATTCCTTCTTCACGGTAATGTCTTCTTGCCCAACTATATACCTCAGTCAGCAGGTCCAGCATGTCTACCAACCCTCGTTTATTAGTAAAATGAGACAGAACGTTACGTGATTCCTTGTTCACGGTAATGTCTTCTTGCCCAACTATATAACTCAGTCAGCAGGTCCAGCATGTCTACCAACCCTTGTTTATTAGTAAAATGAGACAGAACGTTAAGTGATTCCTTGTTCACGGTAATGTCTTCTTGCCCAACTATATAACTCAGTCAGCAGGTCCAGCATGTCTACCAACCCTCGTTTATTAGTAAAATGAGACAGAACGTTACGTGATTCCTTGTTCACGGTAATGTCTTCTTGCCCAACTATATAACTCAGTCAGCAGGTCCAGCACGTCTACCAACCCTCGTTTGTTAGTAAAATGAGACAGAACGTTACGTGATTCCTTGTTCACGGTAATGTCTTCTTGCCCAACTATATACCTCAGTCAGCAGGTCCAGCATGTCTACCAACCCTCGTTTATTAGTAAAATGAGACAGAACGTTACGTGATTCCTTGTTCACGGTAATGTCTTCTTGCCCAACTATATAACTCAGTCAGCAGGTCCAGCATGTCTACCAACCCTCGTTTATTAGTAAAATGAGACAGAACGTTACGTGATTCCTTGTTCACGGTAATGTCTTCTTGCCCAACTATATACCTCAGTCAGCAGGTCCAGCATGTCTACCAACCCTCGTTTATTAGTAAAATGAGACAGAACGTTACGTGATTCCTTGTTCATGGTAATGTCTTCTTGCCCAACTATATACCTCAGTCAGCAGGTCCAGCACGTCTACCAACCCTCGTTTGTTAGTAAAATGAGACAGAACGTTACGTGATTCCTTGTTCATGGTAATGTCTTCTGGCCCAACTATATACCTCAGTCAGCAGGTCCAGCACGTCTACCAACCCTCGTTTGTTAGTAAAATGAGACAGAACGTTACGTGATTCCTTGTTCACGGTAATGTCTTCTTGCCCAACTATATACCTCAGTCAGCAGGTCCAGCATGTCTACCAACCCTCGTTTATTAGTAAAATGAGACAGAACGTTACGTGATTCCTTGTTCATGGTAATGTCTTCTTGCCCAACTATATACCTCAGTCAGCAGGTCCAGCACGTCTACCAACCCTCGTTTGTTAGTAAAATGAGACAGAACGTTACGTGATTCCTTGTTCATGGTAATGTCTTCTGGCCCAACTATATACCTCAGTCAGCAGGTCCAGCACGTCTACCAACCCTCGTTTGTTAGTAAAATGAGACAGAACGTTACGTGATTCCTTGTTCACGGTAATGTCTTCTTGCCCAACTATATACCTCAGTCAGCAGGTCCAGCACGTCTACCAACCCTCGTTTGTTAGTAAAATGAGACAGAACGTTACGTGATTCCTTGTTCACGGTAATGTCTTCTTGCCCAACTATATAACTCAGTCAGCAGGTCCAGCATGTCTACCAACCCTCGTTTGTTAGTAAAATGAGACAGAACGTTACGTGATTCCTTGTTCACGGTAATGTCTTCTTGCCCAACTATATACCTCAGTCAGCAGGTCCAGCATGTCTACCAACCCTCGTTTATTAGTAAAATGAGACAGAACGTTACGTGATTCCTTGTTCACGGTAATGTCTTCTTGCCCAACTATATAACTCAGTCAGCAGGTCCAGCATGTCTACCAACCCTCGTTTATTAGTAAAATGAGACAGAACGTTACGTGATTCCTTGTTCACGGTAATGTCTTCTTGCCCAACTATATACCTCAGTCAGCAGGTCCAGCATGTCTACCAACCCTCGTTTATTAGTAAAATGAGACAGAACGTTACGTGATTCCTTGTTCATGGTAATGTCTTCTTGCCCAACTATATACCTCAGTCAGCAGGTCCAGCACGTCTACCAACCCTCGTTTGTTAGTAAAATGAGACAGAACGTTACGTGATTCCTTGTTCATGGTAATGTCTTCTGGCCCAACTATATACCTCAGTCAGCAGGTCCAGCACGTCTACCAACCCTCGTTTGTTAGTAAAATGAGACAGAACGTTACGTGATTCCTTGTTCATGGTAATGTCTTCTGGCCCAACTATATACCTCAGTCAGCAGGTCCAGCACGTCTACCAACCCTCGTTTGTTAGTAAAATGAGACAGAACGTTACGTGATTCCTTGTTCATGGTAATGTCTTCTGGCCCAACTATATACCTCAGTCAGCAGGTCCAGCACGTCTACCAACCCTCGTTTGTTAGTAAAATGAGACAGAACGTTACGTGATTCCTTGTTCATGGTAATGTCTTCTGGCCCAACTATATACCTCAGTCAGCAGGTCCAGCACGTCTACCAACCCTCGTTTGTTAGTAAAATGAGACAGAACGTTACGTGATTCCTTGTTCATGGTAATGTCTTCTGGCCCAACTATATACCTCAGTCAGCAGGTCCAGCACGTCTACCAACCCTCGTTTGTTAGTAAAATGAGACAGAACGTTACGTGATTCCTTGTTCATGGTAATGTCTTCTTGCCCAACTATATACCTCAGTCAGCAGGTCCAGCATGTCTACCAACCCTCGTTTGTTAGTAAAATGAGACAGAACGTTACGTGATTCCTTGTTCATGGTAATGTCTTCTTGCCCAACTATATACCTCAGTCAGCAGGTCCAGCATGTCTACCAACTCTCGTTTATTAGTAAAATGAGACAGAACGTTACGTGATTCCTTGTTCATGGTAATGTCTTCTTGCCCAACTATATAACTCAGTCAGCAGGTCCAGCACGTCTACCAACCCTCGTTTGTTAGTAAAATGAGACAGAACGCTACGTGATTCCTTGTTCACGGTAATGTCTTCTTTAATGTATTGAAATAAACCTATTAATCAAAAGTGGTAAATGAATTAAAAATAATTGCCTTTTATTTTAAGCTGTAGACTTTCCAAATCTCTTGACTCGAATTGTGATAAAGTTGAAATACATTTTAAGTTTTCCAGATAATATACAATATATAATTTTAAAACGTTTTACGAAAATTATTTACTGACAAATTTTTACTTGAAATGAAATTATATGTAATAGATAAATTTACACTTAAAATTTTAAAAAATTAAATCGATGTTTCCTTTTTAAGATTACAAGACCTATGATTCAGAATGGCCCTTTTAAGAAAATTGTAAAATGAAAATAGTATTTTAAAATTTTAATTAAAAAAATTATAAATTCCCTTATACTTCATTATAAATTTTAATACTATCTAAGTTTAAATGTATCTGCAATTTCATTTTACAAAGACAATAATACGTTAATTATTCATTTATTTTTTGGTATTGACATTAAATATTAACTTTTGAAAGTGTAAATGATAAAAACACATCACGTTCGTCAAGTGGCTGATAAATATTCTACTTGACGCTGGATATTTTACCCTTGAAATGGATCCCAAACTAGATATAGCCTGTTCTCAGAAACGACAAACTGTAGAAAATGTACAACTTCATGATTGAATTTGCTGTGTTACAGTTTTGAAACCCGTTAAGTTATTTAACAGTCCACAAGAGTAGTCCCAGTACCCCAATAATTCGTTAAAACTTTGAATATCCTTAATAAATCTCTCCGATTTATCAAAATATCGTAGTATCAATTTTTTTTTTTTATTTTATTTTTTATGGATCAAACACGTAAAACGAATCAATAGCATTTAGTAGATTTCAAGGTCACCGCAGACACTGTACTACACGTCTGTTAAAACAACTCCCTTCACCTCTGCCCCCCCCCCCTATTCTCACATGTATATAATTGTCCTACTACTGACTATGATTCATGTTGTTAGTAAACTTTGTATGTAAATGTTTACATGTAATAAATCCACTACAGAACAATCAGTTTTACAAACATTTTCCCTCGAGAAGATAATCTATAAATATAAGATCCAAAAAGCGTTTAATCAACTTATAAAAGTTTCTCAAGAACTATAATGATTTGGACCATGAACATTGCCAAAGATATTCTAATAGGCTTTAGAAGTGTACTATGTAAAGTTTTTTTAATGTATTTTACTCAAAAAGCTAAAATAAGGTAGATAATAAATAACCTGATATCGGCCAACCAGACACTTTGTTACCATTCACCATTTGGATGAGAGAGCTTAGGTCAGTACAACTTAGCTTAAAGGGTTATTTTTTTAACAAATCGAGTAAACGTGTAATGAAAAGAAAAATTATAAAATTACACGAGTGAGGTGACACGAGGTTAGCACACACGAAGCGTGCAGGGGTATGCCTAGACAATAATATAATTCTTACCACCTAATCAATATTTAAGATTGAATCAGTTCACACATCTATGGAACAGGGTTTGTGGGCCGTAACTAGTTGGTGCAGAAGTGAGTACAAAATGTATAAGTAAAATTATGGACCGCACCTGGCATATTTATTGTTTTATTACAACTGTGTGTAATTTTATTGAGAACTCTCCACTGTATTTGGAACACCAAGTCAACATTGTTTGAGATACCACTCAACTCTGAGCACCTTACTTGCCCTAGATTTAAAAGTCAATTAATTGGTCTTAGAGAGAATTTAGGCTAATGAAGTTATTTTATGTCTGATGTTGAAAATTAAAGAAACTCGTTCAAAGATGATAGTAACACAATTAAGTTCGCAAGAAGGCTAATTAATGGAGCGCTGTTCACTTTTCTAAAAGGTGCTTCATATCAGCATTCCTTGCAGTTTTATTCAGCACAGTTACGTGTCTGGAACTAAACCACTTTTTGTTAAATCGGTCGAGGAGGTATTTTTATTTATATTTTTTTTAATTTTATTATATTTTATAGTTTAATGCCAATTAAAAACACTCCAAGTCTAGTAATTGTTCCCTAAATTAACCATTCAGACATAATTCAAAATAATACTAAAACTTAAAAACCAATATATATATATATAAAAAAAATTGTGATTACTTTTAAAATTTTCAATAAGTGCTAGAGTTGAGCTAAAACATCATGATACACATAAATTGTTGTATAATATCAAAATATGTGTATTTTCTTGAATTTATTACATTTTCATGATATTATGGTTATTTTTAATTTCCACCAACATGAAAGATACTAATCAAGATATTATTTTCAAATTGTATTGTATTTACACAATATGCATGTATTTAAATTCATTGTATTGAAAAATAGAACACTGGAGGAACTTATGACATTAACGTTGAGGTTCATTAAGTTGAGGTAATTTGAAGAATGTCACTTAACTGTTTTTAATACTTCATAAAAACACTACTTTAGTTGAGTTGTAAATAAATTCTAATCCAATAATGACTAAATTGGTAAAAAACTATATCATTTAATTTTTTTTTTTTTATAAAATTATAAAGCATAAATAGATTATATTAAATAATGTGTCAATTTAACTAATTTTATATAATAATGTATTATATATAAAATTAGAGAATCATGAACGTTTCAAGTTTAACTATTTTAGCCAAAAAAACTTGAGCAATTAACATAAAAAAGAAGTTATTCTTTTGATTATATACTACTAGCCAACAGCCCTTTCTTCACTACGGAGTGGTTCTCTACGCTTGCTTACCTTTTCCTGACGTCCTCCTAGATAGCATAATTTATAATCTGGCAAACTATATAAGACTAATTTAGGTGGATTCAAAGTAGTGCAATCATATCAGAGTTAGTAGAAATGTCCATAAACATTTTACCGCTAAAACCAATTTATATATAGTCCAAGATTATGACCTACTCCGGTGTGATAGAGCTCCGGTGTAATAGAGATGCACAGTCAGTGGTGGAAGTGAGAGAGAGAACTACTCTTTCCCATTGTGTCATTCTATACAAAGTTGTCGTGGAAACTAGGTAGACGGTAGACTGCCTTATGGAAGCGCCGTAGCAAGCCCCGCCCACTTCGCGATCAACAGCAGTAATGGGTTGGTTTGATCAATAATAACGAATCAAGCTTATTTTTCTTATTACCTTGTAATTACGCCACTTCATTAATATATACTTTGTTTTAAGAGGCCAACCTCTGATATTTAATTTTGCTCTGACCATTTCCTAAAACATTACTTATATGTGCTTCCCACAGATTACTCATTCATACAAATAAGGCAGGAGGATAAATACAGTACAAAGTAAATAATACTCAACTCAAACTCCAGATCCTGACGTCTTAAAGTGTTTCGGCCACCAGGTCAAACGGCCCAGCAGTTCTTAAGAATACAAGAAATTAAACCAAAAGAGCGCATGACATGACAATCAAAGCTTAGGACTTATAGTAAAAACAAAATAAATACACTTAGAATTACAAAACAGATAATTAATACATAATTGACATCTTCATATTTCAATAACCATATATTTATAAAAAAGATACAAATACTTCGTGGAGAATTTACATACAATTATTTTAACCACTTTTTATAAAACTCAATTACCATCATAAAAAGTAACTAAAAATTTCTACTTTCTTTGAAAACCAAAGTACATGTGTTGAACTATTTTTGTCTATTTATAACATCCAACAATTAAAATCGTTCTGACAGTTAAAAAAATAACCAACTGTATATATGTGTTGGTGTTCCAGTGTAAACATTAAGGAACGTGTATATCGCTGATAAACCTTATCAACAAAAATATGGGAGTGTTTAGTTTTGTCAGTTCTCGTAAGGCTGCATTCCGTCATATTTGCAAAGCATCTCAGAGATTTGATCTAGTTGGCCGTATTTTTATTAGTTATTATTGTAGTTCTCCATTTTCAGTTGTATTTATTTGTTTACTATTATAATAAGTTGAATCGGTAGCAAAGGGGGGCTCCTAAACATCACGTATCATTAGACTTTTATTTATAATATTTTTACTATTATTAGTTTTATTTTTATTCCATTCCTTTGTTTGTTATTTTTTGTTTACTTATTATTAATACTTTCAATTTCTTTTATAATTATTTTCATTTTTTATTTTATTTTTTTGTTTTTATTTTGATTATTTGTGTGTTTACACTTATTACTTATTCTTTAGTTTTTAATAGTTTTTATTTCTTTATTTTTCTTCTTTTTTGTTTTCTAAACGTACAATGATTTATTCTTCAGGTTTGTTTTATTGACTGTAACGTGTAGGGTGGAAGATGTCGTGAAGAAAATAAAAGTTAAGAGTTCACCAACAAACAACACAGTGGATAATTTTGTAAAATCAAATAAAACTGCTTCATTGTTCGTTATATAAATAATTTATTCTTAATGGTTTATACTTCTTAATAATAAAATAATATAAATTACTTACATGTAAACAATTATTATGATTTCAATAAACAGTTTAAAGTGAATACAATTTTTAAGAAAATGAATACGTGTGAAAACAATAGCAATTCTACGTCAGCAATAGAAATGTTCCATTGCAATACCCAAACAAAACGAACAAAAAAAACGCTCACGGGTTTTCTGAATATCTTAGCAGTTATAACTTTTAATCGAGGTGGCACTATTTTTCAGCATTTCCGAGGTAAAATCTCAACCTTCCTCTTAGTAAAAAACGTCTTTTTGAAAACATAGTCTCATATAACTGAAACTACACATAAAAACCTCAGCAACAAAATGTTATACGCTCAAGAAATTCAAGCACCCAATTACCTTTGCTTGGTTTAAAGAAGGTTAATAATGCTTTCATAGAAAGTATACTAAAGTTATTTTATCTCCGACGTGAAATGTAAGGATCTCTTTCATAGTCTATAATTACGTTTACAAGCAGGCTGATTAATGGGAACGATCTTCTGTTTGATAAAAATTGTTTAGTTTGGCATCCTTGCAATTTTATTAAATACATCAACTTGGCTTCAGTTAAGGACTTTTATGTTGCATCAGCTACTTACAGGCTGTTAAATATACACTTTTCATAATTGAAGGGTAATTACTGAACAATTTCGTTACATAAATGTTTTTTTTCCAATTTCGTTGGAGTTTTTTTTATACAAAACGTGTTTTATGTATTAACTAGATATTACTTTGGAAAAAAATATATATGTATTAAATGCATTAATTTTTATAAACGTTAACATTATTACTAACTTATACTTCTTTTAATGATTACATTATATCAATTACTGACCCTTTGTCTATTATTGAGGTTATGTATATGTTAATGGAAAAAATTGATACTATATTTAATATATGATTACATCGAAATTAATGTATTTTTCAAATAACTCTTTAATTACTTTCAACAATACACAGAAAATATTATTTTGTTTTTTATACAATTTTGCACCAACTATATTTTATTATTTACAAAATATTAAAAATGCTGTGTTCATACATTAAATTATTTGATCCTACATGACACGAAAACTAAATTAACACTCTAAATTGGGCATGTTTCTAATTGTGTTTTTTGGCACAATTTGCTTGTATTTTTGTACAACAGACAATTGCGTCGTGAAGAATAAAAAATAATTAAACTTTCCAAGACCTTAAAAAAATAAATGTTTAAAACGATATATATAAAATAAATTTTTGTTAACGATTGGTCACTGCTTAAAACAATTCAATTTATTCTTCTCACCTTGGAAATTAAATTTTTGTTGGTAAACAGAAACGTGTTTACTATTTATGAAATTTAATCTGTAACTACTATTCCTGTTGTTACTTTTAAATTATTACTATCCTGTTGTTTTATAGTGATCCAATTACTATGTTTTTTCAATCTATTGTCTTGAAGAACTATATATAAGCTGTCTGTCAAAGCCATAAAATAAATATACCGTTATATTTAATTTAAAAATAGTTTAACGTTAATAATTTGAATGGAAAACTGCCAACTGTAGCATACAAAATTCTATTCTTGTTTTTTACACTTTTATATTTTATTATTCATAGTGTTTGATGATTTTAAAGGCTCATTAAAGCATATGCAAGCTGATGGAACTGGTTACCCTCAAAGTGAACACTTTTGTTAAATTATATCAGAAAATCCTGCCAATTATCTCCATACAAGAAATATTGAATACAAAAAATAACTTTTAAATTTACTTTATTATTGCTTTATTAATTGCTTTAGGCTGTAAACATCTCATATTTCTTTCGAAAAAGATTTTACTTCTATGATTCAATAATTTTTTTAATCCAATTTTTGTTATCTGACGATGGTGTTTTACATTGTGTTCTATAATTGGACATAGTATTCGTTACTATCTTTGTATATTAATAATTTATTGTATTGCTATAACTAAAGATATATTTTGTGTACTTTTTAATTATTTTAATAGTTCTTGCTATTTGGTATATGCATGTATTTATTTTTGCGGAATAGTTGTTCTTTCTTATATATTAAATTTATTTTTTTTAAATGGATAGTTAAATGATCTTCAAATATTCCAGGTTTGTTTTGCGTAAATACTAGAAGTCAAGAATTTAAATATTTTTTATGTGATTTATTTAGATAGTTATTATTTTAACATATTGATCAATTAAATTTATTTTGTTTACAATTTAGTATTTGGTATGGGAGTCCTTTGAGTAATGCTATAAAACGTCACAAGTAAAGTGTTGCCTTCTTGCCGTAATTTAAAATAATATACACTAATAAAATCGACTCATAACTCCCTGATGAAAAATAATTCTCTAAAGAAAATACGTTTGATTTTTACATGTTAACATCAATTAATAACCTTCAATTATTACAAATAAAGATTGTGTGTGAGAGGTAAAAGATATTTTCAGCGAAGGTCTATTAATAAATAACAGTATGAAGGTAGAGTAATAAATTGCAACAAAGTACTGGTGAAACTGTATTTCCAAAACAGTAGGAAACACATGAAAGAGTAACAACAAAGTTAATCCGAGATTTATGGAGGTATAAAATGTCATATAAGTTTATTAGTGCTCATTTTTACAACCGGAAAACGGATAACAAGGTTATGGGACTTCCCAAACACATGTCGACATAACAACAATCATTATGATATGATTATTTTAAATTGGCATTTCGTTTTGTTATGAACTGATTTCTTATTTTCTAAAATTAAACACATCTTTAATCTAAGTAAGGTAATTTTCTTATCAAATCCGTGAGAAAATTAAATTAAAAGAAAGGAAATTTACGAATTAATTGACTTTAACTATACATTGAACATAATTTTTTTTCAGTTTGATTAAATTATTTATATATTTTATAAGGGTATTTCTGTTGAGATTTTAGCCTTCCACATTTATGGGCTCTCAGCTTCCTGATCAAAATCGTTAGTACTTGTTATGTGGTTTCCTATTCTAAATCGTTGGTGATTGATTTTCCAATATCCATCGTCAATAGTTGACATCAAACTACATCATTATTAGTTTGGACCAACTACTAATTATATATATATATATATATATATGGACTAATTACATACTTGTATATAAAGTATATAATTCTTCTTATACAATTCTTTAGTAGTTTGCTGCCTGATCTAAATCGTTGGCATTTGATTTCCCCATATGGTAGTTGGCATCAAACCGCATAGGTAATAGGTTGGACAAATTGTTATTTTGTAATTATTCCGATGTAAATCTTTATATGTTAGTATTTGGGTTTCCGGTCTATATTGTTAGTATTTAGGAATCCCTATTGACGTAGGAAATTTAAATTTTATTCGTGTTAAGAGTCACAATTTTATTAGGTGCTCTGAAACAATTGTCTAAGGAAGAACAATATTTATTTAATTTAACATAAAATAAATTATATTTATTTTATATACAATACACGTACAATGGTACTAACCCACCCGCCCACCCATACACGTACAATGGTACTATTCAACTGAAGTTCAACTGTACGTGTATGGGTAGGTGGATGGGTCAATACCACTGTTCGTGTATGAGTGGGTAGGTGGATCAATACCACTGTACGAGTGTGGGTGGGTGGATGGGTCAATACCACTGTACGTGTATGGGTGGACGGGTGGGTCAATACCACTGTACGAGTATGGGTGGGTGGATGGGTCAATTTCATTGTGCGTGTATGGGTGGGCGGGTGGGTCAATACCACTGTACGTGTATGGGTGGGTCAATACCACTGTACGTGTATGAGTGGGCGGGTGGGTCAATACCACTGTACGACTATGGGTATATTGCACATTTAACGAAAAATTTCTATTTGTGCAAAATTATGTGTTGTATGTTAGGTTGGATGTCGTACGAAATCTCGAACGTTCAGTGGAAAGATCTGTCAAGGCATGAATTGTAATATGTTATTTAAATATCATCATAGTGTTTGGATATGAAGGTTACAAGTAAATTGTTGATAAAAATATTATTGAACGTGTTTCATACCATTTCTACAGGTACATTGAGGATTGTTTTATTCTCTTCATTGATATGTCTGACTAATTTTCTTTTCAAACAGATAAATGCATCGAGTTTATTATATCATCTATGGTATTGAAATAAATATAACTTTTTCATAAAACTTACGTTCTTTTCTGTTTAGTTAATCATATTTCATCATAGTTAATTCATAGTTAATCATTTGAAAAATATTTGTATGACAATATTAATTTAATTTTGGATGTAAATTAAACTTACCATAAATGAAGGACCTTTTCCGTTTTTCACTACCACTACTTTTTTATCGCAATTACGGTTAGGTTAGTTTAGTTTAGGGCAGGTTGGGGTGAGTTAGGTTAGGTTAGGTGGCTACTAAAACTGTTTACAAAATGGTAAATCCAATGATTGACTTACCTCTTAATGCACTCTCCGTGTGTCTTCGAAAGCGATAAGATAAGGCCAGTGATATCGGATTCCTAGCGTAAAGGAATACCAAAGTGGACGTAAAAATGATTGGGGAACAGTTTTTTGAGCAATATAATATTTATCAAGCGGTAGTGAATTAGCGGAAACTAAAAAAAGAAGTGGTAGTGAATCAACGGAAAAGATTCTAAATGAATTCGAAAACTAATTTTAATAAAGCAATACAAAAAAATAGTATTCTCGTTAGTGCATATAAAAATAATTATTTTTTTTAATGTAAGGAAGTGTTATTTTATGCAATACATGTTTAGTAAGAATAGATAAGTGTTAGAACTTACTAAAACGAGGGCCTATATTCACAAATGAAATATCCACTAACATTAAAACACTATATACCAACGTATACAGCCTGAATAAAGCCTACAAGATATGTTAAGGTGCCGAGATTGGAAAAGTTTGTTCCGCTCTACAAAATTGTTTTCTGAGCTAGTTGATATTTATAAGTAAGAGAAGTTCTTTGTTTTTATTTACAAACAGTCCATTTCTTTGATTAATGAAACAGCCTAATTTCAAAATCTATGATTACTAAACATTACTTAATTAATTACTGAATTAACATTTCCAAGACTAAAAAAATGTACATGATAATATCAATACATGTTTCGTTTTAATAAACTAAAACAAGTGGGGCAAATATAACCTAATTGATCTCTAGTAACTCTTATCCTACAAAGCAAATCGGAAATACATAAATTGAAAAATGTAAGCGTGAAAAGGCTACAAGTGAAGTAATGTTCAACTCCAAATAGTAGGCGTCAGCTAATGATAAACGCATTGCATGGAAGAGAGAGTAAACTGCCACCATTCTTCAACTCACACATGGTTTGGGGATGAACGGACAAACGACAACCGGTTTTCTAATAGTCGACAGATTTATAAGAATTTCCTAAGTCAACCCAGGTAGAGAGATCATATGTGACAAAATTATTTACTGACGAAGATTGTTATGCTGACTCCTCTACATTTGCTTTGAGAAGATAACATTATATGAGTTACATAAAGGGAATGTTTATGCCAATTAAATATTTGGTATGTTCTCTAATCGATGCATATCATTCACTATGGTTATGTGGTGCATTAATAGTGGTGCAGAACTGTGTAACCCGTTTAAGTGAATCAATATTACATCAGCTTGGGGCTGAGCGTGGACATGACCAAGAGCAGGCTATTGTATTTGGGATAGTGCTGAAAATCAGCCCAATACTACGTGGTTCAGATTCCACGATAGTATTGAAGGGCCTTAGTTGCTAAGGCTATTAGGATATCAATAAATGTCCTTATATAAGGAACAGTCAACCTGAGTTGGTAAAAAAATAATACATTCACTTATCTACCTACACTCACCACACCAATCGTGACCAATATATCTTCAATCAGTGTCTTAATTATAAATACATTTAAAATAATTAAATTTTCCACGAAAAAACTTGTTTTCTTATCATCGAATCAGGTAAGGAGGTATATTAATTATGTTAATTAATTAAACTTAATAAAATACGACAGACGCTTTTATCCAATTAGTCCACAAATAAATTAATTATACAAGTTATATCGAAAGCCGGTTACCCAATTTCTAGTGATGGAGTTGACTCAATTTGATAACTATGTGAAATGAAAGTGTTTTAATTTTGGGAATAAATTATCAGGTACGCTAGGAACTAAAACCATGGCTAATCTGTTTGATGGTGCTATGCCTCTTTGTTTTGTACTAAATGTTCGACTTGTTTAAAGACAGTTTACGCTGCAAAACTAGAAAATTAAAGATAGTTTTTCTTATTCAAATCAAAATTGTCCAGTTTTCTTAATACCTTCACACTTCTTTTATTTCTCATCATCAAAAAAGAACTTATGCAACTGGTCAGCACGTAATTTGTGAGATGACTCTCTACTGCAGTTTTCACATGCTGAGTCACTACTACCGTTAACAGTCATCTTCGCTGTTCAGATACAAATTGTCGTCTGCTACTTATTGAAAGATATGTATTTAATTTTATAATCGGCCATATAACTCCCTAAATGTAAAATTATTAGACGTTATAAAAAACTTCGGCACTGGTGGTCAGCATTGCTGTAATCCAGCTACTTGGGGAAAAGTGTTGTGGAGATTTAGGCGATATGTTCTATAAAAAGCCCTCTTAATACTGACATGGTGTCCACTCAATGATTTCCATCGACGTTGACACCATTAGAGAAGTCTGCTTTTTCTATGTTGGGTGGTAGTTCAGGTTGGAATGTTTTGTAAGAAAGGGAACATAGTTTCTGGCCTGTACATTAGCAGAAAATCAGTCCTACACTACGTGGTTCCATTGTAAGTCCCTTAGTTGCCCTTTTGCTATTGGGCTATTGATAAATAGCTCTTTCTGAGGAACAGTCGACCTTAGTTAGTAACAATGACTACACTAATCATACTCATATATATATCTACGATCGGAGTCTTAATGATGAATAATGAATGAAATAAATGTCTATTATATTAAAGCCTACTTAATAAATATAACTCATGTTAAAATATATTTGAAAATTATCTTTTTTATCTAACACATATAGTAACAAATAAAAATAGTCCGATGTAAAATAAAATCTGCTACCACCTGCAATAAGTAAACTAAATTATTATGGTATTTTGTTAGTTTTTGTGTGTCTACTTTTTTAAACCAATATCTAGTTAAGAGCCATTTCATAAATACTTCAAGTTGCTTAGCTACTTTGATAAAGGTGTGAAATAATCATACTGATTCTGTATCACTATTATTTTTTATTATCATAATGGCGTACATCTATCTCAATGTTGAGGCAGTCAGTCCACCCGTGGAATCTGAAATATATCATATTACATTTCAGGTAGTCCACAGCAAACATGGGGTACTTTTAATCTTTAATTCACCTTTCATGATAAATTATATAGTTAAGATTGGTGTCTTTGATTTCTTGATTTTTTTATTTCTAATCTTTGCATTATTAAATTCATACTTCAAGTATTTTAGATATTTAGTAGCGTTGAAATATTAAACGAAATATGTTGTCAAATTAACGCTAAGATATGATTTATGTATTTAATGATGAAAGTAGGAATTTAATTTACTTTCTGCAGTAACTAAATATTGCTGATGGTAAAAGAATTTTAAACAGTTAAATGTATAGATTTTTCTTTTGTTTTAAAATAAAACATTTAAAACTAAAGTTTAAAATTTATAAATCGTAATTTATATCTATATAACAATGGTATAATAATATGAAATGTTATAATATTTATAAATGCACATGAAATAATTAAAATCACTGAATAAGAATGTGATAAACTTTGGTTCCTGTAAAGTCAGTCAAGGCAGAACTGTTGAAGTACTTCAGAACAGAACTTCGTTGATAATGACAGCACATGTAAGCATTTAATTAAGTCACACTTCTAGAACCTAATTGTCATATAAACTTCACCAACGTTTCTTGAAACTTGTATTGAAGGTTCTTGTAGGAGACGGGGAACTTTTACAAGAACGGATTATGAGGCTCATTTTGTTTTATATGTTCTTATTTACTTAAAAAGTCCAACAATACAAAAACTAAAAGTAAATACTGAGTAAACAAGTTATATAGCTTGTTATTGTACTATATAGGCTATGTTATTGTTATCCGAATAGTTCAGAAATATTTTAAAAAATCACTAATAACTCAAAGTTAACAAATGATTTTGACACAACTTATCTTTGTTATCACTACTAATTAAATGATCCATTTATTTTTCCGTAAAGAGATTATAATGCAAAAATTAAGCTTAACTTAAACTTACAACCTCACGTTAAATGAATAAACTACATGCAGAAAAGTGACAGTTTTCATACTAATAGTATCTATAGAGTTTTACTAAGCGTACCAGTTACTTCTGTAATAATTTATAATTAGTTACTACATTTTGGTACAATATATAACCTATTAAAACGTTATACATTTTAAATTACCATTAAAGTGCAAATATTATGGTAATTAATTTATGTACACCTCCCTTACCATTCTCAGACAGAAGAGATTCACAAAGGAATCTCGTTTGAGAAAGGGAAGCGTGGTTCACCAAAATAAATTAGTACACACAATATATAAACTTTCTTCTACTTTTATTATAACTAGGGGACACTCCTGTACGTTTTGTGTGCCAGACATTATATTTTAAGATCAGAATAAATATATAATATTGTTTAGTACCTGTGTTTCATTTATCTGTTTTTCCCATTGTTCAATTTATGGGAGAGTGAGGGTTTTAAGGCATGTTTCTAATATTTTAAGATTTTATTAGAGTACATCTAATTAATTATATTTATTATTGTTATTATTATTATTATATTGGGGATGGCGTGGTGAGTTTTGAGTTTTGTTTGCATAAAACTGTGTTTCTAGAATGCAAAATGTCGATTTATGATTTGTACATCAATATTTTTCTGGAATAAGGGAAATGGTAACAAGACCACATCAAGTTCAAGGGGGTAAGCATGATTTTGTCTCTAAGGTTAGTATGGAGTGAACCAATATACTATGTCTTAGTAATCTGTAAAAGTTCCCTATAATTCGTTATTTTTGCATTTTAAGGAATCGTCAACATTTTTATGAGTTTTTTTGCAGGTGTAGTACATCGATGTAGAGTTTAAATTTTTCAACATAAATAGTAAATAAACCATCATTTTGATCACATTGTAAGTGTTTACCAAATATTTTATATAATTTTTAACATCAATTTTTTTAATGTATTTCTGAATAACAAACAAATAAATTTACTCAGTTTCTATAAGTATAATTAAATCTCACTAATAAAACTACCATGCAGACATATCCTTAAATAGTAATAAAATGATAGGTTTGAATTGTTACCAACAAAACTAACCATAATTTTATTATTTTGTGCCTTTTAAACTTCACGATATAACTGTATACATAGTGAGTTTATTTAAATCGTGCAGCTGCGTAAATTATTCCCGAAAATCAAATAGTTAGTTGTTAACTACACGAGTTAACTTTTATTTACTTTTGTAATTTTGTTATCTAGATTAATTAAGAAATAATTGATATAATATAGATTTTATATTATGTATCAAATAATAAATATTTTTCCATCATCATTATCTCGTTTTCTTTAAAGTTACTAAATACAGGGTGTTTCTTTTAAAACACAACCCTATTTACAAGTAAAGAAAAGGTTTAAGATAATTAAAAGTTTATAGGTTGGCTGCCCTGGTCCTTCATCTTCCTTGGCTATCAGCTGGTTTACATTGTTGCATTGTTGTTCACTTTATTTAGGTTTCGTGCATTTTCATTAAGTTGGGGTCAGGAACATGGTTTTGAGCAGAGACCAGTGAACGCTTATTTTGGAGGAATATTTAAAAAAAAAAAATAGTTTGTTTTAGGTCAAGATGCTTTTGAACAAGAATGTCATTAAATTCATATAATAGTAGTGATAAATGTTAATAATAATAAAACGTGCTTTAGATATATGTTTTGTTTGTCACTTTTTATTTCAAATCATGTGCGTTTTAAAAATAACACCATGTATAACTGCATTTAAATGGAAAATAGCATATCAGATCATCGGCCACATTAATTCCAAATTAAAAAATCTTAGACAAGACTACTTCTGTTGTTATTTTTGAAAACTTTTCAGAACAACATCAGCCATCTTATTTTATATGTTTACTGTTACCATTGAACTACTTCAGTCATTAAAGATTTATCTTTTTCTTGTTCTTCTCCCTTATCTTTCTCTAATATTCATTCTCCATATTCATCATCCTCTGAGATTCCTCTTTCTTGCTTGATCCAAAATCACCCGTATTCATGTTGATCTAACGTCATGTCTTATGTTGAATATTGTATGTTTGTCTTTTAGTGTCCTTTTTACTCTGTTTTATAGTTAAAATCTCCTTTTGTTAGCCCAAGTTCTTGCATATCCTCGTTTATTTCATTTATCCCATTACCAGTTTTTTCTAACATCTTCAGGTATCCTTAGAAGGTGCAGGTAGAATGTTCAGGTATCCTCAGATAATTAAAATCTGGTCCTGGTATTTTGGGAAGATTTATAATAATTTACATTACGAAATAGGCATTGTTACTTTACTTCTTCGTGATAATATTTAAGGATGAAACAGAAGACGTAAGTTTCACTTTCCACATACGCTTAATCGAACCTAACCTAAAATTTCTGAGTGTATCTTGAGGAAACCCTTTTATGATTTATATTTATTGACTACATTTTCTCAGTGTAATTGTATATCAAAGTAGACCCTTCAGAATTTAATTGTTTTTTTCAACTAAGATATAGAGCTGATAAAGTTATGAAGGCCTACTGTGAAATTCCAAACAATCTAAGAAATGTGTGAAATGTGTTTTGACAATCATAGACCATAATGAAAATAGGATGTAAAAAGTGTTTTATTATCTGCCTATAATACGTATAAGGATAAATTTAAATTAAATAAATAAAGTTTACTTTTTTATTTACTTAATAATCACACAAATACAATTGATCACATAGTAGTGGATTTATAATCTTTCTAACCAAAAAATACTATTTATATATAACTCACTACACTATTCATCCACATTTTATATTTTTATCTAAATTAATAAAATAAAAGTCGTATAGAGTATGTACTGTAAGTGTATGGTTCATGTGTGGAATGTGGCAAGAGTGAAGTGGTTGCCCATGCTATTCATTCTAAACATTAAATTGCAACGGTCCCAGATCTCCTGTTGAGATGGCTTGAAATGTCAACCAACACCAATTCTCATTTGTTTGTTACGCATGCACAGTTTTCAATTATGATACATAATATATATATATATATATATATATATATATATATATATATATATATACTGATAGGAATCAATATGATTTTCTCTTGTTCAGTGTCCAGTATACCAGTAAATAAGTAAATTAATATAAAAACACATAATATGTATATTTAAACAAAAAATATAACAATACAATTTCATTGTTACTTTCAAGAAAACAATATTACACAACAAAAGTCATGTTTTGAGTCTGTCAATGTTATCCGCCTCTGGTATCTGATCTGATCATTGTCACACAGGACTTATTGCAAATTTTACAAGTACTGATGACTGATTCAGGAAGTGATTTGAAGGTAGTCGAATTTAATTAAATTTTTTCAAAGAAGTCCGTAAATGATGACAGCTAAGTATCTTACTCAACCGATTATCAACACAACAAATGTAATTAAATGCCTACAACTGACCGAAACCTCTTAGCATCTCCTCATACTCCAGTGATTTCTCGCCACCAATCAGAAATTATCAGAGCGCCTGCGCTTCCTCTCCCACAATTTACACGCTTTTCTGTGAGATATTTATCTTCGTGACCTCTGAAGGAGTATTTCGTTAAGTGAAAAATACTGTTAGGAACGCTGAGTAAAATGAAAAATTGTGTGTCTTATAAGTTAGGTTACGTTTTCTCAGTATTTTAGAAAAATTAACTTTAGCAGAGTTGACTTCAAAAAGCTAATTTGGTTCGTTAGCTTTGAATGTATTCCACATTAATTATTGTGACAGAATTAGTAACCAATTACAATGATCACTCTCGATTGAATAGGAATATTTCATTGAATGAAATTGTTTACAATTTGACACCAAAGACCGATGTGGTGTTTTGTCGGTATAATTAAGGTTATAAAATAAACTATACTTTATATAAAATATATTTGTTTTATAATATTTATTTTTACTATTAATATTTAAGTCACAGCCAGATAAAATTTATTTGTTTGTTTTAATGTGAGACCATTAAGTGAAAAATACAGCATTAAGTATTTTAAAGCAGTCCCTTCAATAAAGTGAGTCAACTCTCAATAAAATAGTGTGCTGCGGGAAGCCGTTACAATGATGCAGGCGTAGGTTGCTGTAAACAAGTTGAACGCCAATGGGTGCCTATCTTGACGAAGCGTCAACAGATCATAGAGTAAGGTCGTGTTATTATTTTTCTTTTGATGGGAGGGGCCACCTGAAATAAATGTTTCCCGGCATGAATTGATTGGCTAAATTTATTTATATTTCTAGGATCTTTTCTGCTAATTCACTACCATTACTAATTTTTATTTCTTTCCGTTAATTCACTACCTTTTAATAAATATTCTATTGCTCTAAAAACTGTTCCTCCATTATTTGTACGTCCAATGTGGTATTCCTTATTCGCCATGAATCCGATATCGCTGGCCTTATCTTATCGCTTTCTAAAAACTTACACACGGAGAGCGCAATCGGCGATAAGTCAATCATTGGATTTACGATTTTATCAACTTTAGTAGCCTCCTAATCTAATCGTAATTGCACGAAAAAAAGTAGTGGTAGAGAATTAACTGAAAAAGTCCTATTTCTATTATACCTTACACCCTACTTTACAAGTAAATATTACATAGCTCATATTTGCATTTGTTCACTTATGAAATAATGCAAATAAGTTAAATTACACCTGTATTCACAGAATATGAGCACAATTCTAACCTCCCTGTGACATTGTATTTTATGAAATTTGAAAATTTATTAGTTCAATAAAACAATTCCTCTACGAAATTTCTTACTGACATTTTTAAAGAAAAATCATACTTTTTTATATTTGTTTTAAAGCGCCGATCGTCAAGATATGGGCGAATATGGATTTCGAATGGGTGTGATGAGTGTAGATGAGCGAATGTAGTCATTGTTACAAACTAAGGCCGACTATTCCCTAGAAAATGCCATTAATTAATAGCCCAATGACAAATGAACAGCCGGTGATTATCAGCTGATCCTTCTCAAAATGTATTGACTCTGATTGGGACCGAACTGAGAACCTTTAGTACATGAAGCTGGTATTGAACCAACTACGCTACCGACCAAATAAATACTGTTTTATATAAAACCAAACTTTACTGGTGGATATAACTTAATTTTTCATAAATACAGTTTTCATACAATTACACTTTTTTACCCCTGAATCTGTAACTTAAAAACATCTACCTAATATGATCTTTAACTGTAAGGGAATGTAAAGGAATTTTAATGTAATTTAAAATTTAACCTAAATTAAACTTGCAATCATGATCTGCTTGCTGCACCAGTTGGCAATCTTCAATTACGGTAACACACTTTAGGTTAATGTTAAAAGTTATACTATATTACACCATTATTTTTATTGCACAATTTGTAATTATTGTCTCTTCTTCGAGCTCTATTAAATGCCCACCCAACTCTACTACAGAAGTATGGACTGTTTTAATACATATTTTGTTACAGTTCTAATTTTAAGAATCACATTTTCGACATTTATATCTAACTTTGTTCAAGCTTAATAAAATATTTAAACGCATATTTATATTTATTTGTTAACACCTTTTATATTAAATATGATTAACAAATTATTATATGATAAAAAATTATTAAAATATACAAAAATCCAAGAAGGATGTACAAAAAGAATTGTTTAATAAAGTATGATGGTTCTTTTGGACACAACCCAAGAAGCCCTCGCAAAATATCAGACTGCGATGTAGGGTTGGCAAAATTGTTATTATCAAATCCATCTCGACTGAAAATATTATTTACAATAGCACGATCCGTAACAAAAGGATATAAATACTTGTCATTACAAATGTTATTTACAATAGCACGATCCGTAACAAAAGGATATAAATACTTGTCATTATAAATGTTATTTACAATAGCACGATCCGTAACAAAAGGATATAAATACTTGTCATTATAAATGTTATTTACAATAGCACGATCCGTAACAAAAGGATATAAATACTTGTCATTATAAATGTTATTTACAATAGCACGATCCGTAACAAAAGGATATAAATACTTGTCATTATAAGTGTTATTTACAATAGCACGATCCGTAACAAAAGGATATAAATACTTGTCATTATAAATGTTATTTACAATAGCACGATCCGTAACAAAAGGATATAAATACTTGTCATTATAAATATTATTTACAATAGCACGATCCGTAACAAAAGGATATAAATACTTGTCATTAAAAATATTATTTACAATAGCACGATCCGTAACAAAAGGATATAAATACTTGTCATTATAAATGTTATTTACAATAGCACGATCCGTAACAAAAGGATATAAATACTTGTCATTATAAATGTTATTTACAATAGCACGATCCGTAACAAAAGGATATAAATACTTGTCATTATAAATATTATTTACAATAGCACGATCCGTAACAAAAGGATATAAATACTTGTCATTACAAATGTTATTTACAAAACCAGACTAAGAACGAACTTATCAAAGTAGAAAACGACAAAGGCTGTTGAAGTTAGTTGTATGAGAGGCAAACTTCAACAACATGTAAGTTTCATGGACCAACATCTTCAACTTGTTTTCAAACTACTTGAAACTCGAACGTTCACAGGAATGTAAAGGTTACTGAACACCTACCCTCGTTAAAGTTTCAATACATTTTTGGTAATCGAGACTTTGATGATATACATAAAATTAACTTCAGTTGTGCACATTTTAACGCATAGTAAATTGCTCAAGAGTAAATAAATAATACACTTGATTAGGGTTAAACAATTTTATAACCTCTAGTCTCTTTTGTTACAAACTAAAGATTCATATTTTTACAGTGCAAGCTACAAAATACTTATGATAACGTATGTCCTTTTTTATTTTTACTTCTTCATTAATATGTTAAAGTTTTCACGTGGAACACAAAACTGAACTACATCCTAATTAAACGTTACATTCGTTCGTGTATGAGACGGTGAGGGAGTCGTTAATGTCTTATATGTGTGGGGCGGTGAGACATTCATCAATGTCTTAGATATTGTGACGCCTGGGTTTACTTACGCTAGTCGATTTGGGACTGATCACCCCAATTATTATCAAAACCCTGCAGATTGCTAGCACTGACAGGGGTCGGCATTAAAGATACTCTAGTGCGTTGCAAATTGCCTACTTCTAACTGTGGGCGTTTTCAAAATGCCATGTTGAACATAAAACTCGCCAATAAATTCTAAAAATTTAAAGAAATGTTCCCAAAATGCTACAGATAGTTATTTATATTATCAGAGTGGTAATTACACTTAAAGTAAGGGCCTAAGTATAATTGTCAAAATCTAAATTCATATATTTGGATACCGCATACGGAACAAGCAGTTTGGTCAGGTGATTTGAGTTTGTCCAGTTTTCCATCCTTATCTGACAACTTGAACTTTGAGCGAGGCCATGTCGGTCGAACTTTCTCGGCGCTATCTTGTTGGAGGACGGAACGCTTCAGGACTGCGGTGACGGCATTGAAACTTGAGTCTACTCATCTTCTGGGAACCCTCGGATCTCGTTGGAGGATTTTATTACACTTTACTGTGTGAAGAGGGTTCTTTCGTTTGGGTGTGCTGCCACTACGGACCATTCTGACATTTGTGCCAATCTGACATTGGACATATTCGCTGGAGCGCTTTCTTACATTGGACCCCAGGGTTTGGGATTCCCGAACCAGGACGGTGAAGCCTACGCTGCAACACCTTGCTACTTGAGCGAGTCACTTTAGTTCCGCTGTGCGTGTACTGGCTGGTATTTGAACTTCACTTTGGTGAGTAACTTTTTAATAGAACCTAATTCCAAATTGGAACTTATTGTGGAACACTCAGTGCTACAGCTGCTTCCAGTTACTATGGTGGAAACTTCCAAAGACTCTCTCCATTTAAGAGAAAATATATTATTAGTGTTATTTGGTGTGATAGGAGTCCTTATTAATTTGTGGGAAATATTCAGTATCTTTTATGAACTTGTAATTAATGTTATCTTGTAGGGAATATTTATGTTATGTGTTCTGGCCAAAAACTTTGTGTTCAAACTTATACCGATCAGGATCTTAGATTATAAATAGAAATATACAGAAGTAGTTGAAATCAGGTGATCTTAGTATATGTTGTAAAGGTAATAAAATTTCTAGTTCTCATAATTGAAGCTTCTAAGTTCTTTTACCAGAGACGAATCTTACTTACCAATGAATTTCTTTGTTCTTAATTCTTGTGTTGGTGTTATTCACGAGCACATAGATTGTTTGATACCTTAAAATTTTTATTCTCCAATTTATTTTTTTTTTTTACAATTTCAAGAAATTTTTGAGTTAATAAATTGCCATACCAAGTGCTACTAGGAAAGTTTGGACTTATGCCTCAAGCACCTACAATACCCGCCCCCGAAGAACCGCCCCAACACCCTGAGCTTGCCTGGCGCAGCCGAAAGGTTACAATGGCGCCCAACGTGGGGCCTGTTCTGCTTATCAACTTTTAGTTAATCAAAGTCTGTTAATCAATTTTCAGCTAATATAAGAGAGATTTCTTCAGAAAAAAAACCTGAATTATGTTTTGCTAGGCTTAGCATGTCCATATATATTATGTCTATGGAGGGACATCAGTATTAAAGTACTTTCAGTGTCTTATGTTATATGTATATGGTGTGACTGTGTATAATGTGTTTATATGTTTCTACTTGTACATTTACGGTAACCTAAATGAATTTTATTTGAGCTTCTTGTTTTCTCTTACGGAGCTTTTCTATTGAAACATTGGCATCCTATTTCAAGGGTACTACACTTAAGCGACATTTCAAAAATTTTGTCAAAAGTTGGATGAATTTTCCTTTTCCCTGTGGAATTTGGTATCAAGCGTCAACATGAACGCTAATTCATTATACGCTATATTGCTCATTTACGCAAATCTGAAATTCAATATGAACTGAAGAGTATTTTCTATTTTTTTTCTTTTCATATTTTATGGTAAATTTGGTTTTAATTTTCTTTACTTCTGTAATAAACTTCCTGTATTATTTCCAATGTATGTAATGAGTTTGAATGTAAAGTCATTTTTTAAATTCTCTTTCAGATCACTCATTTGCCTAGTTTTTTATGGTTCTCTTTCTATTTACTTTTTGATAACCTGTAACTCCCATAAACATTTAATATATGTAGCCATATTTTTTCTTAAATTTTATTTTAGCATCTTTTATGGGATCGGAGATAAGAAACTTATTTATATTTATTTTAAAAACTAAACATTTTTATGTTGGCATGTGACATGTTAAACATTATCCTTCTGATAATTGACTCAACTCAATACACTTTATAGATGTTTTGAAACAGAAAATAGATAAGGTTAAGTAATTTATGGTGGTACCGACCTACCCTACCCACCCATCCATACACGTAGAGTGGTGCTGATCCACTACCCACTCATTCATTCATGTACGGCACTGACCCACCCTATTCACACCTATTCAGTGTGGTTTACTGACTCAACCGCCCTCTTATTTAGGTACGGGTATTTCATATACTAACTTGCAATTTGCAATATTCAGAGAATAAGTTTTATACACACAGTATTATAAAAAGCCAAATACCCAGCATCTAAAGAACACATTTAACATATTTTTATAATATTATAAACAAGAACAAATATTTTCCTTCCCTGTATTCCTTCCTGTATTCCTTCCTGTATTTGTTGTCTGCTGAACAATAAATATACTGTAATTTGACTAAAAGACAGTTGGTTATATTATAATAACTATGAAATAAATGTTTAATTAGTTTTAATAATTAAAACTAGAACTATTGTAATTATTTAATAAATTTATTGTGGTTTTGATAATCTAATTGGGAAGAAAAGCAAACTTAATTAGCAAAGTAATTATTGTTGTTTTCTTGCAATTTTGAAATGAGGACACAGTTGTTGTGCACTACTACAGAACTAATTAAACTGTTAAACATATTAATATTCTATATTATTTCCTTATAAGAAAATCTTTGTTACTAACTTACAAGTTTCTTGTGCATTCTGTATGAAAGTACTTGTTATTTTTTTAAATAATTGTTTCTTTTTGCAAGTTTATTATCGTTGCAACTTCAAACTTATAATGGTAATTATTTAGAGTAAAAAATTTGAATGTTATAAAACTGTAAGTATTAAAAAAAATACTTTTGCAATGTCATTCTAGATACAAATAAACACAAAGTACAACAATGACTAGTGTTGTCAAACTTATCAATCATCAGAAATAAGATCAACTTATTTATAGCTAAAATATGATATTTTGGATAAGTGTATTTATAATTAAAGTGCACAATGACTATTACAAAAATTTTATTAAAAAACTACCGTACTCAAGTTAGTTAACAAAAGTTGTAATCATGTTGTGACATGGCAAATTAAATGGTTAAGATTTATATTGGAATTTGATCAAAGAACCATTATTAAAAGTACTATTATTGTATATTATTAATATTTTAAATAACATTAATACAGTAAAATAAAATAATAGTACATTTCACAACTAGAGGTTAAAGTAGCTTTTTCAGTATGATCCAAGTTTAAAATGTAAGTCATAAGACAAGTTCTTTAAATGGATGAATACTATTTTTTACAAAAAACTGCATTATAAAACTTATTAAAAGTTACTTTTATAAAATAACCTAAAAATAAAACAAACTTTGTTGGCACTTTATATTTACCACTGTCAGTGTATGGGTGGGTGTTTGAGTCATACCATTGTCCGTGTATGGGTGGGTCAATACCACTGTCAGTGTATGGGTGGATAGGTGGGTCAATACCACTGTCAGTGTATGGGTGGGTCAATACCACTGTCAGTGTATGGGTGGATAGGTGGGTCAATACCACTGTCAGTGTATGGGTGGGTGGGTGAGTCAATACCACTGTCCGTGGATGGGTGGATCAATACCACTGTCAGTGTATGCGTGGGTGGTTGAGTCAATTTCACTGTCTGTGTTTGGGTGGGTGAGTGGGAGCAACCAACAAAAACGTCACGAGTTTATCTGTCAACAACAATTTTTTTGTTTTTCTAAATTCTTTTAATTTGATAGTCAAATGTTGTTTAAATGTAATGCCTAGTTTTTTGAGATGATATGGTTAATTACCCATTTAAAGATGATAATTAACTAGACTTTTGTATTGCATAGTAACAATTTTTAACATGTTATGCAATCGTCAACATAATACAAGTATAATATATAATCAATGACAATAATAATATAAACAATAAAAACCATTTATTTCTTCATTGTTTTGATTATGTTTTCATAAAAAAAAAATTTCAATATTCTATATTTCATAATTGAAAGTAATTTATATGATTCTTTTATTTGACATTTATTTTAATGTTGTGTACTTATTTAATAGAATTTACATTAACAAAATTATTGTAATTTAGGCAGACTAAGAGTTCTTTTAATTTTCCTAAATTACTAATCCGTGTAAGAATAGTAATTTAAAAAATTTGGTGGTAAATCCAAAATCTAGCTTGATATGCAGACATTTTCTATAACATTTTGCTCCACTGTACCCCTCTCTACCACTTAACCTGTAACCAATGTCCTACAGGGGTGGCATGAGGGAAATAATTTTATGGTGTCTCCCCAGGAGTTGAATCTAGGCCAGGGGAGCAGCTTACCCTCTAGCTGTCACCACAACGTGTAAGTGTAGTATGTTATTCCAGGGATAAAGCAAATATATTTTAATTTCATCTGTTTGTAATATATTTCCAGAAATCAAACACACATTTATATATATTTGTTATCAATACACACATACATAAGTATCACACTACTTATGAAAAACTGTCAAGAATGAGTTTTAAATATTTGTTTAACATATTGTTCGATAAATGTGTATTCTGAAGCTGTACGGTATAAGCAATTTAACTGTAGACATTTCATTAAAGACTGGGGAATGAAATGTCTTTTCCCCCCCATAGTACTGGGGAAGGCCATGGCAACAATGTTAATGATGATATGATTGAGCCTTTCTATGAAATCATAATCTTAATTATTTATGACTACTACATTATAATTAATTAATGTTAACAACATTCTCTACTCGGTTTCATCAGCAAACTTACCTTAGAAGACAAGTCCACTAACACCACAGTAGTAGAATAGTCGTAAACAAATACAAAAGAATCAGAAATTGCCAGTGGTACAGAAAATTTGTGATAGTGTGATTCTACTGTATTTGTTTACTACTACATTGGTGTTAGTGAACTTGTCTTCTAAGGTAAGTTTGCTAATGTTTTATCTCTCCTAATATACTAATTCCTGGCTCTTTAATATTAGTACCCTTTAAGCTAACTTAATATTAAAATACTCTGCCAGTTAATTTACTTTGATATTTGAAATTATTTTCAACTCCTCACAAAGGCTGCTTTTTATGAACAGTGTAGATCCATCAGCAAACTGAAATAAATTTTTCGCCTAAAATGTGTCCTCAATATTGTTCATTTGTATTAAAAAAAGAATCAGTCTATCCCTGATCAACGATCTATCCCTGAGGAACTTCACTAGTGATCATTGTCAGTACTAGCTAGATATCTTGGGCTTTTGTACAAAAAGAGGAACTATTTCATATTATATGAGACAAGTTTAATAGTGTATCACTATATAAAATATAAATTTGGTAACGCCAATCAAACACAGTTTTCCATATTTAATAACACTGAAAGTATTTCAGCCAATCAAATAGCAAATTTAGTTTCTAAAGCAAAACATATTTGGATATATATATATATATATATATATATATATATATATATATATATATATATATATATATATATATATATATATCCTGTAGATAGTTATTACCAACACTTGTGTATCACTCCAGTGTAATATGTCTTTGCTTAGATTTAACAATGTTGATTGATTTTCAGTTTATAAATGTTATGTAAATGTAAAATTAGCTTAACACTACAGTTAATTTAAATTTAATTATCTCATTGTACTATACATTACTTACAGAAAGTCTTGTACCTCTGTTTGGATTACATTTAAGAGCTCCAACATTGTAAATACAAACAACAACTTCAAGATACATAAGCTTGTTTTCACTTCTAAACATACGCGTTAAACACATTTCAACTTAGAAAAGTACCGGCATCCAAACTCACAACATGGAGCATCTCCTTTACCTGGAAACACTAACAAACTTAGTGAACAATTTCAAAGGGCGGAACAACTTTTCCAATGTTAGCGTTGTTCTAACATAACATATCTTATATGTAACTTTGGCTGTCTTTGACATGAAACAATTTGAGGACAAAATACAAAGTGTCTGTAATGAGGAAGGTAATTTTCCAAAATAATATTCACTTCGTCGAATAAGGAGTTTATTGATTTTTTAAAAATATTTTTAAAAGAGAGAATGTTCTCCTAACTTACCGAGGATAAGACAAAAAGAGCCGCTTGACGCAGACACAAACATGTACATACAAGTCAGTGTGTACAAAAACATTTTAGACTAGCTATTACGAATCTACAAAAGGCTTCTTAAGGAAAAAACTGAGAATAAAGTCGGCTCCTGAAAGTTAAAATTAGTCTACTACATTAAGAAGATGCCCACTTTTATCATTTTTTCATGCAGAATTTTTTTTTTTTATATAACATTTTATAATTTTTTTATCAGTATTTTACATGTTACTAACACGTGTTGTAAATACAAAACAAATGAATGTCACAACTTAAATTCATTACAATATAACTACAAAATGTACAAATATTATCGTGATTGAGGTTGGTAAATTAGACCAATTTCAATTTAATTTCAACCAGAGATGCCTCTTACTTTTTTTCAATGTATTTAGATCATTCTTTGTTTTCTTTATTTCTTTTTAAATACTGTGTATAGAAAAATGTCTAGTAAAAACCGATTTTTTTTAAGATTCAACACAATACATACATAGTTTATTTTTGCAATACTAACTATTCTAACAGCTAAATAGTTTTTTTTTTTTTTTATTTTGCAATAAAATATTAGAACATTTTTAACAACTGAGAAAATGGTGTGTCTGTATACTTAAAATCTTATACAAAAACAACAATTAATTCTAAATAAACTTCATCAATTTCCCATTATTTCCTTATTTATGTTTCTGTTAAGTGATTTTATAGTTTTAAAATAATGATTAAATATTTTTTATTTGTATGTAAGATGATGTGACTATTTTAAATTTAAAATGGCTGCAAGATCGAACACATTGGCTCTCCAGCCTGAAGCTTATATTTCTACCATTTCTAACAGAGAATTTTTAGAAGTTGGTGCAAGTGGTTTTCAGCGTGTCAATTATTTCCCGATTTTTTTTACCAAAATTAGTTCATTTACTTACACAAAATTAATATATATTTTGTTTATTTCCCTTATTATTATTAAATATTATATACTTTTCCTTTCACCATTGTCCTATGTTGCTAAATATGAATTCTTATCTATTCCCTCTCTCAAGTTATTCTTAATAGTCAAAATATCATACCTAAATAACAACTTAACTTAACTTAAATTCATACAAATTCAATCCATAGTATGCTTTATGTCATATATGAGCCAATAATCGTCAATTTGGTAATGTTATATTTTTGCTGGTTTTATAGCAGATAAAAATGTCAAATGGAAATTAGAGACTATAAAATCCAACCATTTCTCAAAGTGAAAAGGCGGAAATGGCCTTGTGTGCGGACAAATGGCTAACGGCCCATGAAATAGAAATGGTGGACTGCAGGGTACATTACAAACAATTTATGTCTATATTAAATTTTTTAAATATCATTTAACCATAAAAACTCCATATAAAATATCTGATTTTGGTTTGGTTTTAGTGCGTAACTAATTTACTATCTATAACAAAGATAGTTAGTTAAGCAAATGTAACTGGAAAACCCCTTATTATATTAGAACAATTTTTCTCAAGATTGTATTGCTAGTACCACAAGAATATTTCTTATAATAATTGTATATAGACAGTCAATTTATTAAAAACAAATATTTATTTGAAATAATGATTGTTTTTCTAAAAATTTGTATTTGGTTTTTATTTTTTAATAAGTCTGGGATATAGGTGAATATACCTGGCAAGTTAGTGTGATTGAACTGTAGTCTTTGTTAATATCTGATGTCAAATGTTTCTTGATAATAGCCCAAGAGCAACTTGGAGACCTACAGCTTAGCCTGGAATCTGATCCATGTATAGTATTGATCTTCCGGCAAACTGACAAGCCTGATATTCAGTTCTCTGACATTCAAATCCTTGCAACCATCCCAAATGAGCACCATAAACTTCTCCACCTTGATGGCAACCATGAAGTGCACACTTTCTAAGCCTATCAGGTATTTAGAATGATTTTCGATCTTAAATTTTGACATTTTCTAAACACAGATAAATTTTTACTCTGCAAATTAATGAAAGTTAATTTTCAAACCTTAATTCAGGAGTCAAATAAGAATTTGTCTTTTGGTGGTAAAAGGTCAAACAAATAAATATGCTGGTAATGTCCTATTTCTATTAACAGAAATTTGAGTGAACCATGGAATTTTGGATTCCCCATATCACTTTATTACTTTGTATTTCACTAAACCACGCTTACCATCCTCAAACCAAAGAGCCTGACAAAGGAATCACATTGTAAGCTAATTAAGAACCAGCAATCAAAAATGTTATGGTTCTAATAAGAACCATAATAAAAAGAAAACAATTCTGAACATCTAAATAATACCTTGTTCAATTGAAACTCTTGAATAGAACAATTTATGTATAGTTAAGACTTGATTAAGTGTACTCCGATGACACATAATATAATCTTGAATCAGCCTAGCAAACATTCTCTCTGCAGGAAGCATAGCTACGAGATTCTCAATTAAATTGGCTTTCCATTCAATCCTAAATCAACTTAGTGTTTGATGTTGGATGTTATAAACTATAATACAATGACAGTTTGGCAATTGAGTCCTAAAGAAATGTTCTTTTTTAAGATTTTAACTGCAGTACTTATACAAAATATTGGAATAGGAACTATTTTCTTGTTTAAACATGTGAGTGAGTGTATTCACTACATGAATATAAATGACTAAAATAAGTATATGAAGAAATGGTTAAGACAACGTAATTAATATGCTAACACTAATCAGGTTAGCATTTCTTTCTAATAGACTTGTTTTTCTTTATTTGTGATATTAATCATCTACTAACATTTTTTCTGCTATTGATATACTGATATATTCGATACTGAAATATATATATTTTTGTTTTAATTATTTTTAAGGAACTAGTTTTTAGTTTTTTTAATACTGATATAGAGTAATAGTATAATATACCAATGATCATAATAGGTGATGGTATTTTTATTTAAAACTCTATTTTAGACACCTATTTAAGATAAGTGTCTAAAATATTATTTATCTAGAATATGATAAAGATCTATGATTCATTTATCTAGAATCTACAATTAAAATGGCACTTCCTTGTATACATTTATGCTTCTTGAATTATTTAAAGTGTAGCTCATGTTGATACAGTGATACAAAAATGCATTTTTTTTTTATTTATTTTTACTTTTAATATAGATAGATTCTTAACTCTTTATCTATAATATAACATCTTTCAGATAAGATGTTTAATCTTAATCCAAAAATTCCAAAAAAAACGATTTATTGTCACATCATAAAACCACTGAACAAATTTGTATGAAATTTGGAGGAAAGTTAGCTTTTGTATCATAAAGGCCCACTAAGAAACGATTTCTTAAAATTCTATTCCTAAGGGGTAGAAACATCCCCTCAGGTTTTCCTATTTTCCATAAGAGTAACATTAGCATTAGTAAAATAAATTATTTCAAATAACTGATAAAAAAAACATGACACAAAAGCTTGGTTAGTTTGGTTATCATTATTTTGGTAAGTTTTAAGATCATTTCTACTAGCTCTGGCATGATTGCACTACTTTGCATCTCCCTAAAGTAGACTTATAGGGTGTCTAGACTATAAAACTTTGTAGCTGCAGGCTGGGCTTTTATAATGATGGTTTAGAGTGAACCATAGAGTGAAGGGTAAGCAAGCATAGATAACCACCCCGTAGCGAAGCAAGAGCTGTCAGCTATATAGTCTTTGAATAAACTGAATATTTTAAGCTAACAAAAGGATAAACTTTGAATCTTTGTATGTCATACTTTCCTTCTCTCAAAGATCTGTTAACTTACCTTTATACAATAAAAATAACTTTTATATGTATTTTCTAGTACTATTTACATAGTGTAAAGTATATCAATTTGAATACACAACAAAACGAATGTAGAAACTAACTATGGGTAAAAATATTGATAAACGTTTTCAAAGATTATATTTTAAAACAATTAATTGTTTTAATTGCCTCCCTAAGGGGAAGGAAAGTTAGCCATTTTCTGTGCACGTATGAAAACATTTCCTATTCAAACATAGGCTTTTACTTTAAGGTAGCCGTTTCCCTCCAAGAAAAACGCCCCAAAACATGGGTTTCTAATTCAATGATTCGGTCCTTATTAATAATTGTATCGCTACACTTGAAGTGTCATTGGATAGGGGAAGAACTGTTCTAGTGGACCATAACCTGATTTTTTTGGAAAATTATGTGATTTTTTAGTGATTAGCTAGTGAAGAAAGCAAAACTTCAAATGTCATTATTGACTTTTAAATTAAAAAACTCAAAAAAGCAACTTATGGTCCACTAGATTGGACCTTCAGTAAACAAATAGCAGTCATTATACCTCATTCTATTAATAAACGCAAACTGTACAGTTGAAATATAAATGCATGTTTTAGCCCCTTAACTGCTGATTTGTGCGAACCAAGTGGCCTTCTATGAACTATTTGCTCCAACTTACTATCCTCGTAACTTATTTAGACTCCTCTATGTTTAAAGACTATCAATTATTACCACATATCGCATTCCATTTCATTTTCCAATGTTTATTCTCAGGTAATTTAGTAAATTTATAATAATGAAACTAGCTAAGTTCTAAAGGACAATTTCAGAATACATACCTTTAATGTATTTTTTTGTAAAAAAGGATATAATATAAAAATTATAAACCATATTAAGCTCATCATTTAAAATATTAGCAGAATCGTTGTGAGAAATTAATTAAGTCTGATATACGAATCATTTCACATATCATATAGGGCTACACTTTTATAATATATTGAAGAACTGAACGTAATTGCAGGTGAAAATAATATTTTTCAAGAACTACAAATAAATGAAACTTAAGAACAAAAGTACCAATGTCTATACTGTCTGTCTGTCCATGCAAAGGTGGCCTTGCGTGTGCGTGTGTGAGGGGCGTAGTTCCAAATAATACCGACACAGTTATTTTTAGGATTTGCCTATTTCCCATGATTTCTGGTATGACTGAATAAGGCTATATAGGTCTCAGAAGGTGGAGGAAGTTTTTCGGTAACTATCTCAGAATTTCGGGAATGTGGACATCTTCAAATAAAATAAGGGTTGCAACGCAAGTAATGTGAGAACTGTAAATAAATTTACTATTGTGATTTTACGTTTGACAATTAACCCACTAGTATTTGTAGCCAAAAGCCACAAGCCAAGGTCAAGGCCAAGTTGTAACGAGTGCAACAAATGACATGGTCGACAAGTTTTATAAGATATTAATACTTAAATGATTGTTAAATAATACTTAAAACCTGCAAGTTTAAAATACTTTTAACAAGGATAACGGTACTAGTTTTAATCTTTGGCCTATTCTTTATAATATTTGTCATTGACCTTTTATAACAGAAAAGAGAGAAGAAACAACTATATTTCCTATAAAATGTTATAAATTTAATTCTATAATCATTGCATGGTTTTCAAATTACCAATTAACATTAATGGCTTATTTATAATATTTTATGTTAAGTAAAAACGAACCTAGGGCAGCAGAGTCAATTATATAATTGGTTGGAAATGAAACAGAGCTAATATACTTGGCTCAGTAGCAGCTTAATATTTCAGTGAGAAGCTTTGTTGGAGATGGGATTATTCTTTGCCTGATGACTGTTGAAACTCTGTGATTTCTGAAAGCTCTTTGCAGAGTACTTTAATCAAGGGAACACATGGAGTTATAAGTTTATTAAAGCTGTAAAGAGAGGGATGAAGCAACACAAAAGTGGTGTTTTTTAATTATGTTGGTTAAATTCTCTAATGTGCCCTGAGAGCTTAATAATGCTTTGTTATAAGTTTTTTCTTAATCCTAAAAAACTAATCTATAAATATTTAATTAAAAATTATGTAAAATAAATATATATTTTTGATAATAGCCGATTTTAATTAAGTATAAATTTTTGTTGAGGTGGATATACACGATACAAATATGCTTATTTTATCTAAACATTAAAAGCTTTTCTATCGTTACAATAACGATAATAAACAAAGTAATGAACAGAAATGCTACCAAACACCACTAATCAATCAATTCTTGAGGTTGATGAAAAGTATATAAAAATCATGATATATGATACCAAGTTGTCTTATAAAAGCAGTGTCAGCCTGTAATAGAGTGGGTTTGTCAACGTGTCATTAATCTACTTGGTGACAGTCTCTACACCCCTTCCCCTAGGGCTACACCACAATCTCTCTCTGGCAAGCTTGTATTGGGGTAAAACTGTCACCTACCCAGTTGTGTCTATACCTCTAAATATAATTCACTACATACAAAACAATTAACGGCAAATAATGATGTTAGTGATAACAGCGTTTAAATATTAAACCATAATATTTTAATTATTAAATTAAAGGTTAGCTTTCGATTATCAATTATTATGATTTATTTACAAAACTAAACGTTTTATGAGATTGTGTACCTGCACCATTATAGGTTGGAATGTTGGTAGTAAAAGAGAAACATATTGTAATATTTATTGCATTCAGTAAATAAAAATGATGAAAGTGAATGAATCGTGTTCTTAAGTATGTTAAGTAAGCCGTTTGTTTCGGCCTGCTGTTCATTGAACAGTTGAAGTCAGTTGAAATTTCAACTGTATTCAAGTAAAATTAGAATATACAAAACTTTATCTTAGCTAGGAAAGTTGTGGAGGAATTCCATGAAAAATACTGTATGAAATATCGAGTAACTCAAAATAGTGAAAATAATTCACAGCATACAACATATTTTCTATCCATTTACATGTTAAGTAGGGTGGGTAGGATGGCTAATTTTAGTGGCATTGGAGTTGTATTTTATACATAGTATTTGAGTGACACATTTGTTTAATGAACATTTTAAAAAATTGATTTTTTTAATGTCTATGATTAAATAGTTGCCCTTGAAAATTTCAGATTATTATTTTTTAGTCTAATGAAGAAAAAAATGTACATACAAGTTAACTTGCTTTCTCCATTATGGATCATTAATAATTGACGTAGGGGAGGGTAAGTTACACATGATGGGTGTTACAGCCTGCTCAGAGATACGGTACAGCAAGTGAAGCATGAGAGGGGAAGTCTGGTATGGTGTAGTGGGGACATAAGGAGGAGGGCGAAAGTGATGCAACGAACAACAGAATCAACCAATCGAATATTTAGGTTGTTTCTAATTCTATATATAAAATTTACTTCTTACTTTTGCAATTATCTATGCATTCTGGCTGTACGAAAATGTTCATCCACAAATTAAAAAACAAATTAGCTTCTCTATTTTTATAAAAAAAGTGTTTTTTTTTTTAATTTAACAACTTTACCTCTTTTGTTTTGCCACCAATCTTCAGTTTTTTCTTACACTACCGGTTTCGGAGACTAATCTCCATCTTCAGGTGCTCACTCTGAAGAGTGTAGTGAATAGTGAACACCTGAAGATGGAGATTAGTCTCCGAAACCGGTAGTGTAAGAAAAAACTGAAGATTGGTGGCGGAACAAAAGAGGTAAAGTTTACCATCAATTGTTAATATTAACCAATCAGGATAAAATTACCGATATAATAATCATGGAGGTTTTTTTTTTTTTTTATAAAAATAGAGATCTGACTGTGAAGACAGATGGCAACAAATAACTTTTATTTATTATATCAAACTTTATTATTATTATTATTACTACACGGGTTGTATCAAAGACCCTTGTTGTACATTGGTAAACATATACCAACCAAAATGTAACTAATATGCTGTATATATACTATGGAACACCCCTGCACGCTCATCCCTCACTTTTTTCCTGACACTTCCCACAACCATGCATTGAGGTGTGGTACCTCTGACCTCTATTGAACTCAATAAGCTGTTTTTTTTCTGAGTTTAAAACCTAAATAGCTTTCAAATACTGTTGTTATTGCAAAGTACATTTCCCTAATTATTGGCACAAAAGTATTTTTGTTGTGGGTAGATTATGATTATAAACTGATTTTCATTTAGCTCATTTTATAAGTTAACGTTCTATCATTTTAGTCGTGGTAGTTAATTAACTAATATTAGTTTCATTTATGGATAGAGTAGACTAATTAGTCAAGAAACAGAAAGTTTAATATTAGTTGGAGATCATTAGTTTGTTATTTAGTTGGTTAAAACATCCGAATAACCAGAAAAATTACTGGTTAATTGGTTACAAAAACAAGTTGGTTATCCTACAACTAATCAGCTGATACACATTAATATTACTGACCCTGTTCTGGCATAATAGTAAGTTACTACATGTTAAAGGTAATAAAAATAAGACTTATATCAAATTGAGCTTTATTGAGACAAAAGTTTTTAAAATATATGTTAAGGAAAACATATAAAATGCTTCAACTTAGGCCTATATGATAGTATAAAACTAAACAAGATCAATTAAAAATTAAAAACATTGCATCAAACACAAAATTAAAGTTATCTTAGATCTAAAAAGTTACTATATGAAAATGAGACATAAAAAATGAAAACAGTTGGCCATATAATCACTAAAATGGCTCATTTTTCCTGAGCAATTCCAGATGGAGGCGCGTACGGTATGCCCAAGAACTGGTCACAGATTCTCCCTCCTTCTCGCAGGCCACTGAGAAACGCCCCGTGTACTGTTGCTGGGTAGTTTCGGATCGTGTGCTCACCTGTAAAAAGGAAAACCTTTACTAGATATGAGGTACAAAATAGTTATAAGTGCACTTTGTAAATAAACAGGAATTCAGTAATTAACGTAATCATTCCAAAATAAATGCTTTTAACTTTTTTTTATATTTTCTATCGATACTGACAATGAGGAACAATTTATCATTTTTGTTATTCTCAAGTTTGGATTAGGGCTGGGTAGAAAACAACTAAACGGTTTTAAGAACTAAACTGTTAAATGGTTGTGTGAACCAAGTGGTTGTGCAGTTGTACAGAAACATAGACAACTGACAACGTCAATATCAACAACTACTGCTGACAGTGCTGACAACGCCTATTGCAACAGTTGAACACCAAACAATGAACAAATCAAATCATTATTTATCTTATTTATATTTATCTTATATTGTATATGTATACAATTTTTGTTACACAAGTACAAGAAAAAACAACACATACATACAAAGATAACCCCCACATGGGAAGATCCTGTGGGTGGGAGTTGAGCGATTTATCAGTCCTCTTACTTATAACTGACGAACTTCTGGAATTAATGTAATTAAGATAAATATAAAACTAAAAAAATAAATAATTAAAAGTGAACTGAAAAGCAGTAAAAAAGAAAAAAACAACGCTAACTATAGATTCTAAATAAGCGGGCATGAAGAGAGTGTGACCGTTAACTTTCTCACTCGCCAACACAGATACACACACACATGCACATGCACACACCTGCATTAGCACACACCCTTATACTTTTAATTAATTTCAGGAGTATCAACAAGTTAATTCATTACACAAACTTTTGGAATATTTATTAAAATGTAATAAATAACAAAATAGATTATATTACATTATTTTAAGTTTTTAGTTACTATATTCCTTTGTATCAATTTTTTATTGCCTGGATTAGAAATTTCAAAATAAGCTAAAATAGTTTTGTTACTCATATAACAGTATTTTTAATTTAAAACTGAAATTATAGGTTTTTAGGCACTATATTCCTCTCTATTAATTTATTTTCTAGATTACAAATAATTTCAAAACAAGCTAAAATAACATTGGTATTCATAAAAGTGTTTTTTTTATTTAAAATAGAAATATAATATAAATTAAATAATCAACAGATCGAGGCCACCAACTTCAAATCAAAGCTTTTCCTAACTTCTAAATATTACTTTTAAACCTGTTGAACAAAACTAAACAGTTGTATTCAATGCTATTGTGCTCTAACTAAACTGTCTTGGGACAACGAACATTGAACTACTGTATTCAACCGTGATAGTTGAAGCAGTTGTGCATAACCGTTTAAAACAACCGTTGTCACCACGCAATTGTTGTAGTTGCAACGGTTGTGGAATTGAGACAGATGTGCCCAACCCTAGTCTGAATCGGTATTTTGATAAAAAAAAAAAAACAACTAAAACAATATATTTTTTTTCTTCTTTATATATGAAAAGAGAGAAGAGGATGACTACTAAGCAGAATCCAAAATCAAATTTATTTCTACCTAATCATGATAAAAAATAAAAACATTTTCCTTCCAGTAATTAGTCCTACATGAGCTGGCAATATCCAGTATACAGTGAAGAATACTTCTATCTTCTATACTGCTATCTAATGAGAAAACGCAAACTTTCAAATAAATTCAAGAAAATAGTATAAAGATACACAATAATAATAATAATAATAATAATAAAAACCTGTGGCTAAACCATATTACAGATTTAAAATATCACAAATTCATACAAACACACATTCAATAAATGTTACCAGGTAACTAGCACAAACACTCTCCCTTTTCCTTTGTTATAACAGTTTGTTTAAAGAATGTACAATAAAAACAGATTTTCAATTAATTACATTTCTAAGGAATGTACAGATGAAATGCTTATTTTATTTAAATAAAAGAATGGAAAAAATAATCTTAAAAATAGCTGTTCAATTAATCACAAAGCCAGATTTTATGTAAACAACATTCAACAACTTGAGTTATGGCTTCCGGCCTTCAGCCTCCAGTCCCAACATAGTGGGGTGGTAAGTAAAATATTTATATTTGTTATTTGCATCTTTCCTGAAAATGCAATCAAAATCGTTAGAGTCGTTTATGAGAAAATTTTTTTTGCCCATAAAATAAAAAAATGTTAAAAACTGTTTGGAGATATTAGCTAAATCATCTACATACCAAATTTCGTAAAAATCAATCCATCCATTTGGTCTCCGTTAAAGTGCACGTTCATACATATGGACAGACACCAAAAATTGTTTTTAAACAACCACTTTTTGGGGTTCAGGGAGCCCTAAAATGGATCTTTAGACCAACTTGTAAAAAGATTTATTTTGGAAGATTACAATACTTTCTCTATGCTAACGCATATAGGAGAAAGTTAAATGTGTAAGAAAACAACGTCCACAGAAAACTAGAAAGTATCTCACACGATACCTGTTGTTTGTGTACTTTATTTACCTGGTGCAGCGCTTTATTTACAATAGCTTCTTATATGTACATATATATAAATTTTTTCAATAGGTTTAATGCATAGCGTTTTCTATGGCAACGCTAAAAGTTTTCCAAAACCACTAGAAATATGGCTGTGAAATGTAATGGTAAAAATTAATAGTTATTCCTCTGTGTGTTCTTCTGGTCTGAGGATGGTAAAAGTGACTGACCAAAATTAGTCATAATAATATTTCTATATTTCTATAAATATTGTAATAAATTTGTCTTATTTGAACACTTGCTACTTTTTTTTTTTTTTTTTTTTTTTTTTTACTATCATTTAATAGCCTAGTAGAACATTTTAAAAATTAATAAATTCAACAGATTCCTTAAACAAAAATATTAACTCATGAAACCTCATATCTTAAAAGAATTGTCTATTAAAAGAACATACTTCGATATTTATCTGGCATACTATGACATTTTATAATAGTCTAGAGAAATAAATATTTGTATTACACCATCCTAATAGCAATATGCAATAACTTTCTTAACAACTACTAACCAGCATATCGCACGCCAAAAACACTGTCTGCAGTGCCAAGCTAAAATTACTTAAAATGATATCGTTCAAGCTTAACCATTTCCATCACAGAAATTGTTTTAAAGGTAGTTAAAAAACAGGTATTTTCATATTTGACATACCAAAAAGGCCCAGGCTCTTTTAATCGATTTTGTCACATTTTACTAAAAATTTATAAAAATTCTATTTATGAAGCAAATTTATTATTTTCATTTTTATTAGTTTCCTAAAGAGAATACATGTAGTATAAAATAAAAAAAGACTTAAAAAATGCACTACTTTTTTTGCATTCATATATACAGTATTTACAAACAAATATTTTTAAAATTTTTTTGAGTTTCTTGCCTTGTAGAAGGCCCTAAAAAATCATTGAATAGAGCTAATAGCATTATTTAAAACACCATTTAGTTATCTTCAAAGAATTTCATATTTCACAATGCTATGTTTAAAATTTAAAAAGTTATGGCTCTTTTAATAAAACGCTGCAGTTCGAGTTTTTTTCTACACATAACAACTAATCCATATATGTGGTCTGATTCATCACTCTCGTCATACAGGCAATTAGCGATTGTATTATCACTCATTCGTAACCTACTAAGTTTTATTTTACTTATTTTTACCTCCCTTACTACACAAACAATCACATCAGTCATGAAACAACAATTAACCTCAGCTGACGATCACATCTGACGAAAATCAACACAGTGGTTAATGCAAAACAAAGGCAACAAAATACTGTAATACAGGTTGTTGTACTAGAGTAAAACATTATATCACAACAAATCAATTATTTTATAATAGAAAATGTTATTCTGAACACTAACGTATCATTAATATATATATTTTGAGTTAGTAAATCTTTATACAAAATTATTTTATAAATATCCGGTAAACCGGCCGTTGGGATTTTAAGCACGTTTTTCGGACGTCCGGTAAACAGGAGGCTGGGATGGAAAGGGTTAATGTACTTTACTGTAAAAATAACTTATTCCAATCAGATATTTAAGGACATTAAAGAGTAACTAAGTGCCTACTAGTACATATTCTACTCTGGATACACTCAGTGTACGTTCTACTGGATTACATGCAAGAAGCTTTGAGTAGAGGGGCATTACTGATGTTGATTTAAGATCAGAATTCCATATTGGAAAACTCCCTTCCAACAACTGCAAGTTCCCAAGGGGACAAAAAGGTTTACTGACTCACCCAAACTACCTTGTTTACATTTTATTAACCAGATACAGTGAAGTAGAAACAGTTTCAATAATGGCTAAAATAACATAACAACTTTTTTTTAAATACAATAAATTTAATTTTACTTTTTCCCTATTTGGAAAATTGTTTATATCTACCAAAACATGTATTTATCTAATTTATTCTAAGAAAGGATTTTGTACCTTCTTAGATTTCTTTTATATAAAAAACTCTTAATCTTAATTTTTAGTTAAGAAATAATTTGGTAGTAACCGACCGAGTTCATATTTCCACCAGTTTTGACTGTACAGTATGTGAAATAACAAAATATAACACAGAAGCTCACAGTCTTTTTAACACGTTCGCTGCGTATGTTACACCGGTGTAACATCGCGGAATTGCCAAAACTGCGTGTGTTACACCAGTGTTACATGGTATATGGATTTGCGGGAATTATTGTCCTAGGCAGATTTCTTGAGTTTTAGTGGTTCTGTGGCCAACCTGCAGTGCCTGAATGAGTGGGGGGAGCGGGCTCCACGTTCCGTTTGACGTACCGGCTAGTCTGAGAATGCGTATGTAACACCGGTGTAACATTCTCTATTGAGATGACCGATACCAGAGGAAATGATGGAAGGGTCAAAATAAAAAGATGTAGAGTGTTCCATTCCCATAAGAAGGTAAAAATGACGCCCTACTATTGCCCTCAGTGCCCTGAACAACCCGGTTTTTGCGCAGCAGGTTGTTTTGAGTTTTACCATGAAACCGCATAAAGAGTGAATCTCTACAATGGAAATAATTTATAAATAGTTGTAGAATAGTTTTTAGTGAAATAATAGTGACATAGTAAGTAATAAATGGAATTATATATATTCAGTGACCCTAACCAAGACTGCGGATGTAACACCGGTGTATCATAGAAAGTGACCAGTGCGTGTGTTACACCGGTGTAACATGGAGACATACGTCACTTCCGGTATAAAAGGACATCATAAATCAACTTTAGACATCATTTCCGGCCTTTGGATAACCTAAGGTAAGATAATTTAAAATAAAAAAATTCCCGCATTTTAGGCACCTTCCGCATTTTTTTACGCAGCGAACGTGTTAAATAAAAAAAATTGAACAAGGTTTTAATATTTAACTTTTTTTACATTTACAATTTCAACCTACATCTTGCAATTGGCAAAATGCTTTGTACTAAATTACTAGACATGTTAAATCATCTAAATTTAAAATTAAATATTTAATTTGATTTAAGTCTTGTATTATCTTCTATACAGTTATCATAATCCAGATATAATTGATGTCGTAGTGTAGTATTTAAATCTCTTAAACACAAGGAAGATATTACATTCTGTAACTATTTTTTTTTTTTCATTTCACTAATATATTTATGTTGTTATTATTGCAAACCATAAAATGGGCTACTGTATTAACTCCCTGTTATGAATTTAAGGTATTATTCATTAAAATATTTCATAAAAGTTGAACGGTTTTAATAGGATTATTTAGCTTATTTTACATATTCACTGTGCACTTAATTGAATACGTAAAATGGATAAATATACATTTTCCCTCAAGTTACATAATACGATTTCATTTACTATAATTATTTATCTGATATAAGTACTTAATTATACTGATATTATGTATTTTAATGAATCTAATTCACGGTATAAACACTAGTGCCTCTAGAGGGTTGTACGATGTTACGATAACCTGTGGTGTGCTGTTCTGCAGTGCCAAGCACTTACCAAGTACTATCAGCGTCTCAAGGGACCAAATGAGGGCTTAGAGCTTGCCTGGGACGCTAACCAAACATCCCTGCACCACTCTCAGCACACAAAGGATGGATGCACTTAGTGCTTTGTCAAACAGGGATATTACATTGTCACTGCTACGTAGGTATCCAATAAAGCAATACGCTAATTAATCTCATATTCAACATACTGTTTGCAGCGAGGTTTACCACAATGTGCCATCACTACAATTGGATTACCTTCAGTAGAACTGTGTTGGAAGGCTATGCGATAATTGGAAAGAATTACTAATAACAATAATTATTCTATCGCTGTTGAGACTCCAATACTCTATCTGGTTTTGATTCCATATTGACTTATGGAACTGTAGTATTTAAAAACTGAGTAGACTATCAGAAGACCAGTTGTTTTCTGTATGTCTGTCCTCAAACTATAGTTAGAGTTGAACAGCTGTGGTAGTTTATTGTCTCTTTCCCGCTTGCCCACCAGACAGTGTGTTTATCAATAGCTGACTCCTATGTTTTGCTGTTGAACATAACATCACTTACAGACTTATTACGCTTGCATTTTTTTAAATACCAATTTGATATTTTTATTAGTATTTAAAAAATTCTAGAGTAAGTATGACTAGAGCCCCATTAGATTAAAACTTTAGTCTATCTGATTCAAACTAAAAAAATGTAGCATTTTGTTTTATTTTTTTTATTTATTTTTTTATTAGTGGATAAAACTAGAATTTCTGTTCTCTCTAAAAAATGATCAAGTTTAAAATTTTACGTTCATAAATAAAGCTATAGTGTTTATCTGAATTTAACTTTAGGCCTTATGGAGAAACAATATGGCTACAGGTATAGCAGACTGTACGTGTATGAGTGGGTGGGTGGGTTTTTACCACTGTACGTGAATGGGTGGGTGGGTCTTTACCACTTTACGTGTATGGGTGGGTGGGTTGGTCAATACCATTGTACGTGAATGGGTGGGTTGGTCAGTACCACTGTACGAGTATGGGTGGGTGGGTCAGTACCACTGTACGAGTATGGGTGGGTGGGTCAGTACCCCTGTACGTGTATATTCAATACAGTATTGAACTGGAATATTCACGTTGACTTCATAGTTAATATTAGTGTTGGTATTCTGTACTGTATGAACTTAGATAGTATCAATGACTTAGCTCAGAAAGGACTATTTATTAATTGGCCAATAGCTAGGGCAACTAGGGGACCTACGCACAATTGTTCGTAACTCAACTTTGTACTCAATTGTACATATCCTTTTCTATATCTATTTTGATATATCATATATCTATATCTACATATAATTTCTATATCTAAAATGATATAGAGAAATCTGAGAAAATCACTTATCTTTCACAAAATCCACTAACAAATTCGCAGACTAAGGATACTACTCTCTGACATTTGCAATAATTCAGAGTTGAACAGTTTGAAGTGTGTTTGGCCAAGATAGAGGGTGAGTTATCAGTGACAAGGCAGACACACATGTACCACAAGCCATCTGGCATGACAAGCACAGCTGTACATATCAGCTCACTCTTGTCACTGCTTGTGGCACATTACTCAGCCCTGTCATGTCTTCCCCATTAGATTGCGATTAGATTAATTGAATCTATCTTATCCCTTATCAGCAAAATATTTTTCCTATACATTTTAAATCATAAATTGGCAGCCTTTTAAGCTATAAAGTAAGATAATAATTTTAACTCAAAGTAATGATAATTTGACCCTCCAGGCAGACAGTCACTTTCCTGCAAACATGTCTCCTCGAAGCCCCCTAACCTAACTTAAAGAAGATACAAACCACTCACTTTCTTAAAATAAGCCCTCTGGTGACCAACCCACTTTCTCTTGAACCATGACTCTTGATGGTGAGTATGAATCATGCTGACTCTCTTTAACACATTGAATGCTGAAAGACTACATAATTGCACACCTTAACGGCTAACCACGGAACACTATCAATTAGCACAGTCACCCCTCCTGCAAAATTGGCGGAAGTAGAAAACAAACTACTCTCGAACATAAAAACTGGTACAACAAGCGGTAAATGACACAACGTTCCATGGCAGTAGCTAAACTCACGCTAAACCAATGCATTTGAAGCAGGAGCACTACGTAAATCAACGTAGGCCGCCAGGCGTGCCACTCTGTGCAACGTTAATTAACGTAGGCCACATTCAACGTGTTAACTAAGACTCCTTCCATCTTATATAACATGACTGCTAGCAGCTCACCAACTCTCTCTTTAAACATAGCTCCTAATAAACTCCATCTTCAACCCTGACTCCTGGTGGTTCATCAAATCTCTCTTCAACCATGACTTCTGTCCATACTCGCTTGAACTATGAATTATAGTGAGCCACAAACCTTCTTTCTTAACTTAATACAAAATGATGAAGTCTTACGACCCGCAGTGACGATGGTTTCAAATTTTGCAATATTTGATTATTGTATTGTTTTATTCCTAATAATTGTTGTCTTTTCAGGTTAAAATGTAATTGTAATAGTTAATTAGATTGGATAGTAGTCTCAGTCCTTCCGAGTCACATATATATTTTTTTGTGCATGCTTAATATTATTTTAAATTAATAGTGTTTTTCAGATACCATATATTTATTTTATTTATGATTAGTTAATTTAATCTCATTTCAGTCTGATTTGAATATTAATTTAATTGTGTTTTAACCTATTTTCGTTGATATCGTGACCTTGTCAGCGCTTAAATGGTTATATTAATTTAACCCTGTTAACATTTTTATATTTAGTAGAAGTTCATTTTGTTGTACCCCATTCTATGATCTAGGTTAAAATGTAGATAATTATTAATGTATATAAGTTTATTAGTTTAAGAACATAGTTTTATAACATGTTTGTGTAGATGTAATTTAATTTTTAGCACTTGAAAAAGGTTTGGGTTTTATGAAATCGAAACGTCGTGTTTGGTAATTTTCACGTAATGATGTCAAATGTCCAACAACCTTTGCCTTCCTCATCTTACTTGTGGCTCATTCATCTTACATTTTTTTAAATGAAAAACTAATAAGGAACCTACAAATTTATAAATTACATACAGAGATCAAATTTTTATCAACATTTTCTGTCGGAATCTGGTTTTTCAGTACTAGCATGCATCAAGTTATAATATCGAGCAAGACTTGGTATTGTAAATAACCTTAGGTGCTCTTTGTCACAATTAAAAGCAAATATTGGAAAACTTGTTTTAAGAACAAACAGTGCTTCCTGCTTACAGAAACTTTCAAATATACTTCTTCAAGTGAATATATATATAGTTCTCAAATATACTTCTTCAAGTGAATTTAGTTCTATGATTATTTGACTTAAAAGTAAAAAATTAAACTATGTATGCTAGAAATTTATTTTGTATAATATGTCAAAAACTAGAATTAGGGTTAGCAATAATTGATTATTGCATATAAACTTGTCTGAATACTTTAAGGACAAAAAAACCAGCCCTCACATTAATTTTGTGAATATGACTTACTTTATTTGCATATCTGACTCTTTTATTGGATTTGTATTACTTCTAAATTTATTTTATTTTCTAAATAAATAAAACAACAATCTAGGATAGGTGTATAGTTTTTAGTAATACGTTAAATTTAATAACCGACTTCAGCAAAATGAACCTAACCTAACTGTATCCACATTAATTTTGTGAATGAACAACAACTAGTATTCAATTGATTGTGGGGGGGGGAGTTGACCACTCATTAATGTTCAAAGGCCAGCACAGTGCCTGTAATGGTTGAGAACCACTATCTATGATAATAAAACCTATATTTCATGAAAATACATGATATCAAATACAAAACCCTCCGAGTTTTGTATTTCGGTAGTTATTTTAGTTTGTTCTGAATTTAAAAATACTAAGAATAAATAAATTTAATAGATGGAGCTTTTTTGAATTTTTTAAAATTATTTACTACTAAATGTAGATTTATTCCCTAACGCTATGGATCGAATGTTCAAATAAATATATTTTAAATTTGTATACGGATGAATATATATTTCTTTACATATTTATTTATCACAGAAGAAAGGGATCTCCCAAATTTGCAGTTACATTCAGAGGGTGAGGGAAGGACAGTCTCCTCTGTCCCCCGTATAATTATAGGGATTTCCCACCTAGGCACATGATCTAGTGCTAAATAGAATTTGTACTGGATTATCAATTTGAGCAACTTATTATATATATCACCAATTTTGTTTGACAACACAAAATTGAAGACAAACAATAGCATTTTAACAGAAATGAGATATTTTAGGCTCTAATAACCAAAAAGAAAAAACAAACAAATCTACATACTAGTAGTACTGTCTTGGTGAGTAAACAAGATCTATGTTTTCTGTTATATGTAATATTTTATAATTTAGGCCAGAGGCCACTAATTTGTTCTCAGGAATTATTAATTTGAATTATTATATTTTAGTAATTAAAAACTAATATAAGAATTCAACATCTTACTTTAGTAACTAGAATTTTTGAAGCAATTAAATATTTTGCTATACAAATTAATATCGATTATAGAGTATAATCCACAAATTGTTATTAACATTATCCATTTTTAGTATAAATGTTGATAAAGATAGACCATGTTAATTTTTAAATGAATTGCTAAAAGCTGAGATAAAAAATGAACAGCACTGTAAAGGATGCAGATTATGAACTCAAACTGTAATGCTCCACAGTCTTTTGGATCCCTTGATTCTTTGTGCAACAATTCCATAAATCTCAAAGCGTACACCACAAAACCTCAGCGTTCAATTGGTTCTTTACTCAAGTGGCTTGCATACAGATGCAAGCTCTTTCCGTGAATACGCGGCTTCCAAACTAGCTCGCTATTCAAAAGTAAAGTGGCTTTTCAGGCATATTTTTCTCTTTATTTGAGGGTTCTCAATTGAGAATTTTCTATGTGCTCTTTTACAATCTGTGCAAATAGCAATAAGACTTTAAATAAAGAAGTTTAATTATCAGTGTATTCAATCTCATATTTATTTTCTTCCTGCAATTAATCAAATTATACAATTTGTATAATTTGTACAATTTACATTACAACAAATCAGTTAATACCCACAATATATGTATGGATGTGCGTGTGCAGGTTGGTAAATATCTTGTATATGTATGCCATGTGGGTGGTTCAATACAACCATATCTGTATGCATGAGTGGGTGGATCAATATCATTGTACATGTATGAGTGGGTGGATGAGTCAATACCACTCTATGTGTATGCCTTGTGGGTGGTTCAATACAACCATATCTGTATGCATGAGTGGGTGGATCAATATCATTGTACATGTATGAGTGGGTGGATTGGTCAATACCACTGTATGTGTATGCCATGTGGGTGGTTCAATAACCATATCTGTATGCATGAGTGGGTGGATCAATATCATTGTACATGTATGAGTGGGTGGATGGGTCAATACCACTGTATGTGTGTGGGTGTGCGGTGGGTCAATATTATAGTACGTGTATGAGTGGGTGGATGGGTCAATACCACTGTATGTGTGTGGGTGTGCGGTGGGTCAATACTATAGTACATGTATGAGTGGGTGGATGGGTCAATACCACTGTATGTGTGTGGGTGTGCGGTGGGTCAATACCACTGTAAATGTATGGGTGTGCAGGTTGATAAATACCACTGTACGTGTATGCATGAGTGGGTTGATCAATATCATTGTAAGTGTATAAGTGGGTGGATGGCTCGATACCACTGTAAGTGTGTGTGGGTGTGCGGTGGGTCAATATCACTGTAAATGTATGGGTGTGCAGGTTGATAAATACCACTGTACGTGTATGCATGAATGGGTGGATCAATATCATTGAAGTGTATGAGTGGGTGGATGGATCGATACCACTGTAAGTGTGTGGGTGTGCGGTGGGTCAATACCACTGTAAATGTATGGGTGTGCAGGTTGATAAATACCACTGTACGTGTATGCATGAGTGGGTTGATCAATATCATTGTAAGTGTATAAGTGGGTGGATGGCTCGATACCACTGTAAGTGTGTGGGTGTGCGGTGGGTCAATATCACTGTAAATGTATGGGTGTGCAGGTTGATAAATACCACTGTACGTGTATGCATGAATGGGTGGATCAATATCATTGAAGTGTATAAGTGGGTGGATGGGTCAATACCACTGTATGTGTGTGGGTGTGCGGTGGGTCAATACCACTGTAAATGTATGGGTGTGCAGGTTGATAAATACCACTGTACGTGTATGCATGAGTGGGTTGATCAATATCATTGTAAGTGTATAAGTGGGTGGATGGCTCGATACCACTGTAAGTGTGTGGGTGTGCGGTGGGTCAATATCACTGTAAATGTATGGGTGTGCAGGTTGATAAATACCACTGTACGTGTATGCATGAATGGGTGGATCAATATCATTGAAGTGTATGAGTGGGTGGATGGATCGATACCACTGTAAGTGTGTGGGTGTGCGGTGGGTCAATATCACTGTAAATGTATGGGTGTGCAGGTTGATAAATACCACTGTACGTGTATGCATGAATGGGTGGATCAATATCATTGAAGTGTATAAGTGGGTGGATGGCTCGATACCACTGTAAGTGTGTGGGTGTGCGGTGGGTCAATATCACTGTAAATGTATGGGTGTGCAGGTTGATAAATACCACTGTACGTGTATGCATGAATGGGTGGATCAATATCATTGAAGTGTATGAGTGGGTGGATGGATCGATACCACTGTATGTGTGTGGGTGTGCGGTGGGTCAATACCACTGTAAATGTATGGGTGTGCAGGTTGATAAATACTACTGTACGTGTATGCATGAGTGGGTTGATCAATATCATTGTAAGTGTATAAGTGGGTGGATGGCTCGATACCACTGTAAGTGTGTGGGTGTGCGGTGGGTCAATATCACTGTAAATGTATGGGTGTGCAGGTTGATAAATACCACTGTACGTGTATGCATGAATGGGTGGATCAATATCATTGAAGTGTATGAGTGGGTGGATGGATCGATACCACTGTAAGTGTGTGGGTGTGCGGTGGGTCAATATCACTGTAAATGTATGGGTGTACAGGTTGATAAATACTACTGTACGTGTATGTATGAATGGGTGGATCAATATCATTGTAAGTGTATGAGTGTGTGGTTGGGTCAATACCACTGTATGTGTGTGGGTGTGCGGTGGGTGAATATCACTGTAAATGTATGGGTGTGCAGGTTGATAAATACCACTGTACGTGTATGCATGAGTGGGTAGATCAATATCATTGTCCGTGTATGGGTGGGTGAGTCAATACCAGTATACACATCAATGAATAATTAAAAATTGAATAATTACGTCATTGAATAATTAATGGCATTTTAATTGAACTAATAAAAATGTTTAATTTTATATCATTGCTCTTCATGTATGATAATATTAAGAGTCTGCAGAGGCTATTGGCCATGCTGGTTTTAATCCCAAAAGAACAATATTATTTCCAAATCCATATTTTTTTATTATTTATTGACCAAAAGTTGTGTATGGAGTTTTATTTTAAATGTTATCATATTGTGCATTCGGTTTGCTTTTGGTATTTTGAATATATACACCTAGTTTTGAAAACTAGATGAAAATAAAAACTTCAAACTAAATATTTTTATAATTTTTTCTATAGAACTAATTAGGAATTCAAAATGCAATTCTAACACAACATTTTGTTCTTGATCAAATGCAATTTGTTCGGAAGAAAATCCATTTAAAAATAACTGCTTGGTATGGATATTCATGATCCGGTTAGAAAATAACATTGTTCTTATGGGATTAATACCAACACGGCCGACAGCCTCTCCAGACTCTTAAATTGTTTTGATTTAACTCTTAATTCAGTCATAGTATTTATAGTAAAATAATTGTTCAGCCAGTTACTGAGTTTTTGTTGTGTATACGTAAGAACTTAAGATGATTGATTGTATTTTGGAATGCACCTACTATTTTTACTCAGAGCCGCCAATGGTGTACGTGTCTGAGTAGGTGGGTGGAAAACAAAACAACATTTGACGGAATGAAATTGAAACAAATTGTAACAATGTAGCAACAGTGTTCCAGTCGTACGGTTAAATAAAAATTTATTTTGATTATTTAATACAGTATAATTACTGAAACGGCAATTTTTATTGTGCTGAAATTATTGCAGAAAGATTTAAAGGACGACTGATACCTGCTTAGTTTTTTTACTGTACTACTTATTTTTAAACATGTTTTACTTCCTTGGATTTATTTACTAATTAATTCTCTAGATATGCATATTTCTCAAGGACCCAAGTAGCAATTTACTTTGTTTACCTAATTTCTTATACATTTCAAGTAATGTGTTATCAGCCAAGATGAAAAGATCTAATGGTCATGTTAAAAAAAATGATAGAGAGGAATTGCAAATCATCCAATCTCCACCCAGTTCCCCAACTCCCAAGTTTTTAATTGAAAACTATGGTTTTTATTAATGTTATTATTATGTTTAGTGGTGGTGATTGACATAAGAGAAAATGATCCTTGGACATGATACTGCTAAATTATGTTTAATAATGCTATTATTTGATAATAAAATATTAATAATATTTTGTAATAGCACAAACTGTCAAAAGTATTGAATTAATTATGCTTTAGTAAAGATTAAAAAATTACAATAAATACTGTCCTAACTATTTAAATTAACAACTCTTTTTTAAATGTTTTTAAGTGTCAGGTTAATTATTTTTATTTTCATCTCCTTTATAATTCAAAAATGTTTTAACTATCGTAGAAAACATGCCGACTATATTTTGCACTCATAATTTGAAAATAACTTTAAGCTAAATTGGAGAATTATTATATTTAATCTTTTTTTGTCAATCATTACAATAAATGTTATTAATATAATTTGCTTTGGTTAAAAATGTTATGTACAATGTCCATAATTTACTACTCTACTAAGAACCGTTTCCCAAAATGCCAATCAACCGCTGGAAAGTCAACAGCCCTATAGTAGATACAATCTTACCGTCAGCTGGCTGAAACATGCTATTCTATTTCATCTCTACGGTTAATGTTTATCATTATAATGAGTTATAGTGAACACTGTATGATTATCAAAGGATCATTCTAGTTATCCATAAGTTTATATTATGTGTTTTTCCAATTTAAAGTTGTCAAGAATGACGTTTAAACGTACACATATTTAACATAAAAAAATCATAAAAAACACTCAAATTGTTTACAAAAAAACAACTTATTGTCCACTAGAATAGCTCTTCACCTAAAAAATTACACTTCTCAAGTGATGTGATTGAATCATTATTACAGACAGAATCCTTGAAACAGAAACCTATGTTTTTGGTTTTTTTTTTTTAATAGCCCACTTACAAAATAATTTCCCTTATTCCAATACACTCAATTTCTAATCCTGGTAGAAGAGGAAGTTTCACTGGACGTTCTGATTAGCCATTATACAATATTTCTCCCAGATCACATCACCACAAAGTGAAAACGGAAATTGAATCATCTACATGATGTTTGTACCTTTTGTATTTATATTGTAATAAATTTGTATTGTGTTACATTTCAGTTGTTTATTAACTTATTTCATTATTCTTTAAGCCTCTTAAGCAAGTAATACACTACATATATGCCTGAAGTATATGCAATAATTGAGTAATTAAATGACCTTGAGAGATAGGATATGAAAATATAAGATGTTACAGGATATTTTGTATTTTTTTGTCTAAGTAAACTGATGGAAAATAAGTTTATTGTTGTATTATAAATGACAACCTGACCTGCAAAGAAGAGTCGAGGGTTGCCAGTCTGTGTCTCTCCAGGTTGAGGTGGGGGCACCACCGGAGTGGCCAACATGTCATAGTCACTACCGGAGGAACCAACGGCTACGAAGGAGTAGGAGCCCCTCGCCCAGGGGTCAGCTCGCCAACGGGTCACCACCGTCTCCTTGGGCTGGACACATCACATCGAGTTACATTCTAAACCAATTTCAGAGCGGAATAAAACGTCACAATAAATAATAAATGTCACATCGAGAGGATAGCTAGTATAACTTTATAGACAGTAAACTAAAGAGCTGAGTAATTATTTTTAGAATTATGGAAGTAAATGACTCTCAAACCATATTAACGTTGAATTAAAAAATTTAAAATATCTCTTGTATATCCTTCCTAGGAGAAAGAGCATGAAAACATAGGGTTGGTTGCATGTTGTTTTATATTTAATAGAGCTAAACTAAAACACTAATTTAAAAATAAAAGGTTTAACCCTCCCAATATTAGTTGTCGGTTACACAACAGCATTATGCTTATTATGGATGTTGTCGCAAAAACGACAACTACTTAACGGTTCGTTTAAACTACTGGAAAGACGTTGCTAACAATAATTTTTTATACATACTTGATATCATTTTAACTGTAATTTCTCCATGCATTTCCCGATATATGTGATTAAATGGTTATTGTTTGTATGTGGAACACATATTATCATCTGATAATCAATAAAATTGGAACAGCTGGTTCTAGAACAGCTGTAAATGGTGTGTACATAGTTTGATTTTCTCATTGTAGTTTTTTGTTTACGTAAGTATTGTTTACATAAGTTATCTATACCTATAAAAGGCAAATACCACTAACTCACTCACTTATCTTTGTAACTAAAAAAGTATTAAGCCTATGAGGCTGAAATTATATAGTCAATTGTATAAGGTCTTATGTTGTAGATGTGCAATAAGAAGGGATTTTGAAAAATGTTAAGTCAATCGAAGATGGCAGCCCTTTTGTGCCAAAAATTTTAAATGCCAAAAACAGCGTTTTTCTTATTGGACTTTACCGGCTAAATGAACGGTTCTACAACAAAACTAACACCAATTTCTGCACCTGATTTGAGACGATCTACAACTTTTGCCCAATGACGTTTTGCTCTATCTCACCTCCTTCATCCTTAGGTAGAGCTAGATTTTCAATTTGTGTGTGTAAATCAAATTGGTTAATTTATGGCCTCTAAGAGTAGACTTACAGATTTTTCTAAACTGTGAATCTTTGTTATCTAAGAGAACACACTGTATTCAATGGGAAAATATACAATCAAATCAGAACACCTATAAAGCCAGGTCATAGGACATCGTTAAACATGGCTAGAAACACAATATTTTACTGATTTAGAGTCAATTACCGTACTTTGCGCCCTCTAAAAGTAGACTTACAGATTTGACTAGACTTTTGACACTTTTTTATCCAAGAGAACAAACTGATTTCAATTGAAAAATTTTAAATTTAATATCTATATATGTAAAAGCCATTTCCCACTTATGACTTGACATTTTGTACATAGGTTTATCTTGGCCATAAATAATTTCTTAATTAGCATGTAGTGAAATTATTGTAAAAATATACTAATGACAAATTTTGGAAAATCACGTAAAACCACTTTTTTTGCTTCTGCTTTTAGTTACTTCATGATAAACATGCATACAAAATTAATTACGGTTCCTTACACAAGTTTTTATTGGGTTTATATGGTTTAGGTTACACAATTATAAACAACACACAAACAAAAGTTTGAATTTTTTCACAAAGTTCTGATTGTTAGCTCTTATTTAGAATTCATCCAAAATAACTTTTTATCTTTCTAATCATGTTATTATTGATTAGAAACAGATGCATTATATTACAGTTAAAAAATATTTAAAAACTAGCATTGAAATTGTTAAAATTAAAATTCAAGTACTGTTTTTTAATTAAGCAGATGATTTAGGTGTATACAGTATAATCAAGGGTTAAGCCAAAAAAAATACAAATTAAACTTGATACTCTTATAAGGAAACCTAAATTGCAAAATTATTATCGATACATTCGGTGATAACTAGGTTTAAAATGGGTGTGCTGATGGTGTATTGTAATTACAAATTCTTTTATAATTGAATATTAGTAATCATAGGAAAGGTTTTATTTTTTTTTTAATGTCAAAAAGAAGTTGGTCAGGTTAGGGGGCATTGGCCCAGGACAGTCATTCTTTCTTCTCGCCTGATAAACATGTCAGTGACATTTACAATTTGTACGAGATGTATTGTGCCTTTATGTCATCACCTGTATACTGTGTTGGTGCTCTAAGTTAAATTTGCTGATGCATTTACTAGAAGTTGATTTTTTTCAGAAAGCATTAATTCAAACTGTATACGTACAGCAATTCTATAAAAATACCTGAGGTACAGCAGTGTTTCCAAAAATGCCTTTTAGGACGGCAATGCAGCGACCTACAATGACATCATCGCTGACATTTTCCATGATGGCTGCTGCTTCTCCAGCCACAAGTGCGAGCAAGACGGGAGCTCGGTAAAGGTTCCAGAAGAGGAAAAGTTCTCCTGAAACACAGGAAAAAGATGAGTCAGCAGGTGTCAATAAGACAGGTGTGAACTCAGAGCCGGGACAAACGTCTCAAATCAACACAGAGCATTTATTTTAAATACTACATGGTTATAAACACTGCCATAATAACGGATGAAAATGGAAAGAATGTTACAGAATGTAGAGCAACCTAGTGGAGAATAAAATGAAGCAATGAAAATATCTTTATTTCATAATATGTACAGTTTATGTGTGATTGAGTCTTATTAATTTTCTGTCCTTAATTTTCAAATCTATATATATTATAATTTCTAAAGTACTTTTTTTTGTCGGTACGCCATAACTTCCTTAATTCTTCACCAATTTTCATAAATGAGGTGTCATTTTAAAGCTTTTTTTACCCACTACTTGATAAAAATATACAAATCTCTCATTTTCCAATAGTTTTTAGGAAAAACGACCTATTATATCATTCTGCAAGTAATTTAAACTTGAAATGTTTATTTACATTATTCGATCAGCTGTAACATGTGAATTAAATAAATCAATTACCATAATTGATTTATTTGATTCACATGTTATTTAATTTTACTAACTATACTGTGTGCACTTTAATTAAGAGGGATTTAAAGAGAATACAGTGCGAATGCTTCGCACGGGTCGGCTAGTCTTTTAAAAATCTAGAAATGTTTTACTTTTACTGATAAAAAATGTATTTACTATGATAATTACTGAAATTTTAGGTAAACCCTAAAAACGAAAGCAACAAAATTTTAATGTATTTAACCTTATATACCATCAATAATTCTACTGCAGTTCAATGTCTGGTTTCATGAATAGAATACAAACCATTCAATCAATTTAGATCAATTAAGTTTTTTAGTGAGTTTACAAGCTGTTTTGGGTCCTCCTCAAGTTTGTAGCATGCAATCAAGAAATATGTTCCCTTAAGACAACATTCTCCTAGCAACTATTTGATCTTGTTTCTTTTTAAATTGAAAGGTAATGCAGCAGGAAAATAAAGTGCAATGGATTTAGAACATATGATTTAACTGATATTTCTTATATGTTTTGGTTGATTATGGAAGCTCTCATCATTTAAACAAACCAGAATATAGGCATGAATTTTTAACGTCGAATCCAAGAAATTCCAATTTCAAGATTAATCTAAATGAAGTTGAAAGTTAAAGGTAGATGCAGATTTTTACTGGAAAAGGTAGCGATATAAATTAGTTTTTTATATATATTGCTTTTTTATTGTGGTTAGTGTTTTATCTTGCAAAATCAATGTTCTAATATCTTATCACTTTAAAACCCAATTTATTAACATTTTTATGTAGTTTTAAAAGTTTATTTATGATCACTGTATATGCATGCCTAAATTAATATAATTTACAATGTCCCCAATAAAAAATTATGGTACTATCTTCAACAAAACAATTACGGTATTACCTTTTTGTCCTTGATCTTGTTTTAACTAAACAAAGTAGTGTTAGAAAAAATTACAAAAATGTGATTAAAATACAAAAAAAATAAAACGAATATTTAACTGCTATTTAATAGATTCAGATTTTTATTCACCAAAAAACCAACATTGTCATAGGTAATAGTCAATAAAACATAGTTTATACAACAAGTCTTATTCTAAGTAATACAATGCATACAAGGAACAAATCAAGTCATTTACATAAAAAGTCTCGGATGCAATAGTATTCACCCTGTATCTAGAATGCTTTTAAGGTTTTTTTTTAACTTGTTTAAATTGGCAATTGACTTTAAATACGGAGGCAGAGCATTGTACAGTTTAATGCAATTAAACTGGACTTGTTTCTGAAAAAAAAAGATGATTGGTTATGTGTAATATCTAAATAGTCGTAATTTCGAAGTGAGTAAGAATGTATTTTATATAATTCAGAGTTAGTAAACAGATGAAAATTTCTTTTTAAAAAGGTGACAGATTCTAAAATATAGATTGATGGGAATGTTAACAGATTGTTCATGCAGAAGATGTTTCTAAAGGATTCCCTAGCACAGAGACCACAAATGTTGCGTAAGGCTTTCTTTTGTAATCTAAAAATGTGCAGATTACTTAAACTTTGAGCTCCCCAGATTGCCACCGCATAAGACAAGTGGGATTATACACACCCATAGCACGCTGATAACAGGACCCGCCTACCTGTAAAGCAAGCTAGTCTTCATAGAATGAATAGCCCCTTGCTAATTCTGCTAGACACAAAGGCCATCTGGCTTGAGAAAACAAGCTTGCTGTCAATTACCAATCCTAGGAAACCAACCTCTGAACTCGGCATTGTCTCTGAGTCTCCTATAATGAAATTGTGATCCAGGTTGGAGTCAAAAGAACGGATGTGGAATCTAACCACTTTAGTCTTTTGTGCATTGGCAACAAGTTGGTTACTTGTAAACCACTGCAACAGAGCGCTACCATTTAAAAAAGCATCTATTTCTGCTGCTGAACGATCTCAATTAGATACTAGTAAAGAGGTGTCATCTGCATATAGACATAAGTTGGCATGGTTCGCGCTGCTGGGGATGTAATTAATAAAAATCAAAAATAAAATTGGTCCCAATATGGACCCCTGGGGGACCCCAGCAAGAATTGGTTTAACTGACTTCTCATCCAAAATTATCCAAATATGGAATCTTAACAATCTGATGGCAACCTACAAGAAAAGCATAAAACCCTAATGCCCGTGTTCTCCAATTTTCCCAGAAAAAGTGTATGGTTAAGCAAGTCAAAAGCATGGCATCAACAGTTGACAGGCCTGATCTGAAACCAAACTGTGCTAGAATTAAAATCTTATTTGTTGACAAATAGGGCGGAAGACGGTTGAGCATGAGTTTCTCCAACACTTTAGAGAAGGATGACAGGATGGGAATAGGTTTGTAGTTTACACAGTCACTTTGATCGCCAGTTTTATGAATAGGTGTTATAATTGCCTGTTTTAAAGAAGAGGGGAAAAACCAGAGGTGAACGAAGAATTAACTAGGTGTGTCAGGGGAGAAGCAAATCCTTTTGCACATTTTTGCAACAGATTTGATGACATTCCATCAACACCCGAAGAACATCTAGAAGATAAGAGCGCTATTACTTTTACTACTTCCTCCTCTGTACCAGGCTGTATAAAGAAAGAATGAGTCACCCGATTTGTAGTAATGGAAGGTGGTGTAGATTTATTGATATCTAATCAGTCACCAATAAGGCAAAGAAAGTGTTGAAATGGTTGGCAACCATTTGTGGGTCAATGATCGATTTGTTGAGATCATTTTTCACGTGTATTTGTTTAAACGGTTTTCAAGAATGTTCAGGTCTCAAGTCATTAATCACCTCTCATATCCCATTGATCTTATTTTAGGAGTAATTAAGGTAGTCCAGAACTCTTTGTGCTTTTGAAGACAGAATGGAAGACTTCAATTGTTTTCAGAGTTCAAGATAAGATCAGTTTAGATGGTGTTTGGAATCAAGGTCTTTGGAAAGTTCATAGAAAACAATAGGCGATTATGTAAATTTATTTGACTTTTGTTGAGCTGGATTTTTAAAGAATACGTCCGCTTCAACAGTATCTTCTTTTTTAGAGGAAACACCCAATCAGGAAGGTAACCCAAGGAAGAGAACAAAGCGTATTTCTCATCCATTTTAACCGCTTTATACATTTAATTCCAAGACTCACATGTTAAAAGCAACTTGAAAATAAGTATGTCATCATAAGAAAAACTACGCTTAACCTCGTATTTAGGAATACTTGATTTGATCAAGGAGGGTAATGATATGTGTGCCAGTTGAGCATGATGATTGGAGACTGGGAATAGATACTTCAGATGCGTAACATAGAGGCACAAACATGTTAAGGGCGCCAAATATAAAAGCTTTAGAGTAAACAATTTCAAACCATTCATCTAAAACTGCTCCGAGCAGCAGTTTGAGTTTACTCAACAACAATATTTAAAAAGTTATTTAAGAGGGAGATACCACATCCTATTATTAATGTGAAAAAGTTGTAATAACGTACGATAAGACTATACAGCTTCATATTTGCTGAGTCGTGGTTCTAAAGAGCTCCAGGCCAGAGGAGAAATGTTTTGCTAAAAAGTTTCAAGCTTAGCCAACTGGCAGATAACAAGTTTGTAAGTAGGATCTTCAAGAAAGCTATTCAAGTACTTTACATACTCTATTATGTGTGGATACATGTGCCCAACTTATGAAACTCTTCTTTACTTTATCCCCAGTTTAATTTCATATGCAAAACATCTTCATCGGTTTATCTTAATTTTTGTTTATTAAATAAATGAAAATTTGCTTGTTGCTCCAACAAAATAATCATGTAATTAATCCCATAAATACAGTTCTTTTCTGTTGATTATGTAAATATACTGTATGACTTTCATAGGCCAGTTACCAAACAAATAAAAGATACCAAAAAAATTAAGACAGATTAAAAATATCTAAATAAAATAATTTACAATAAAGTACAGTAATTAAATAAAATAATTTAAAATAAATCTACAGTACAAAGTACTTGTGTCTTAGTGTTTGAATATTGATCTACCGTCACAGAGGTAAATTCAGGTTTCTTAACCATTCAACACCTGCTTCTTCGATTGAATGAAGACCAGCTAATCCCCCTTGAAAAGAACGCAATGGCTAATCATTATCAATGTGATCCATAGTTTGAACTTTGACTCCGTAATCACATGACTGACCATTAGCCATTCCCCATTTATATTTCAATTAGTTGCATCTTTCCACCCTCCTGCGAAAGCAACTCAACATTGTCCATTCCTTACAAGGAAGGTTCATTCCACCAATGACGGTCAAAGGGTCTGATATCAGAAACTTGTTTTGATCGTCAAATATATCTCAAGTTAATGCCCAGTTGGTTTTTGGTGAAAATTTGTTTGAGATTAACTGGAAAGATAGTCGAAAAGTTGCTTTTCTAGATTTAAGCCTCCCTGGAAAATGGATACATTCGGAGTAGATAGGGACTTTTTAAACTCTCTGAAAAGTGCCTCTTTGAGTCTTATATCTGGAGGAGCTTTGTTGTACAGCACTGGAAGTCATGGTAGAAAGGTTGCAATGAGGGAACCACAGATAGCCTTCATCGCCCTATTTTCCTCATTCAAAAGAAAATTAAATCACACATTACAAAACCGTACTAACAAGAATAAAGTAGAACAGTTAATTTAAGCTTATTTTTACAGATAGTCAAAAAAATTTTCTCTACATACGATTTTTTAACTAATTTTTTGGAGAGGAATAAGGAGAGAGAGGAAATTAAGAGGGCGAGTGAAATTTCTGTTGGAAAGGGAGTTCTACTCTGTTGAAGAATGCCTGCAGATGGGAAGACATTTTTATTGATGACCATGTACCTCAAGCAAAAACTTTTAACACCATGACTTTACTCTATGTTCATGTCAATATAGATCATTTGTCACTGTCATTTATATAATTATTTACTATTATAAAAAATGGTGTCTGTGTGTATTACTCAATCACACAAAAACTACCGGACCCATTCAGCTGAATTTTTGCATGGACATTCTGGTTAACACATAAGCCTATCTTCATTTTGGAATTGCATCAGGGCATCGCCCCAAGAACTCTAAGAAGTATTTTTTTTGTTTTTTCCTAAAAAGATGCCAGTAACTTTAAATAAATAATGTTCTTTAATTCCTTTCTTGTTTGGATGAACATGGATTGATATTGGTTGTTTATATCTAGGTCAGTATAGATTATTTATGAGTATGTATATTGATAAATTTATCTTTCATACATTATATTACTTACTTTTATTACAAAAAAATCATTAATTAATAACTAATAAAAATAATAAGCTGGGAATAACGAGCTGATTTCTTAAACAATTGTTTTTAATTTTTATTACGATTGAACAATTCTCCCTTACATACAAAACTAATCAACCATGGTTCTCTGCTAAAATAATTTCTCCTATCTTACTTTATTGAACTCACCTCTGCTAGCTGTGGTACTGCCAACGTGTCCGAACAAGTTGGCGCTGGGGTCCCAGAAGATACGTTCAAAGCAGAGAACAACTTTGTTGAGGTTGCCAAACCCCAAACGCTGTATAGCAGCGACTTTCCAGTCAGGCAGCTGGGGCACAAACTGGACGGAGTTTGGCATACCTTGGGAGTTGGGAGCAGTCGACTGTTTCAAAACTCCCAGCGGAAGCGTGCAAAGTACTACGTCCGCTGTAACAAAAGTTTTACACTTGTAGTTAGAAAAATTCATGAGTTTGAATTTTACTAAAGGGGCAGGCAGGACTTTGGATCTATTCGATAAGAACAGTGTTAAATGGATGAGTTGAATTTTTTTTGAATTTTTATTGTATTATAATGTATAATTTTTATTTCATAGCCCATTTTAATTTTGTTATTTGTCTACTTAAATTGTTCCAATTCCAACTATTATTCATTAATATTATTATTATTATTATTCATTATTCATTTCTAAGACGCCGATCATAGAGATATCGGCGCATATGAGGGGTGAATGAGTGTGATGAGTTTATATGAACAAGAGTAGTCATTGTTACTATCTGAGTTCGACAGCTCAGAAAGGACTATTTATTAATATCCCAATAGCCAGGGCAACTATGTGACCTACAGTTTTACGTGGAATTTGAACCACGTAGTGTTGGTCTGATTTTTTCAGCTAACTGACAAGTCTGGCACTCAATTCTCTTCCCTACACAACATTGAACCCTGACTACCAACCAACATGGACACCCCAGACTTTTCTAGTAGTATCTAAGTCGATGGCAACCATTGAGCGGACGTTATGTCGGTATTAAGAGGACCGAGCATGGAACCTATCGTCTACAATCTCCCAAACAGTTTGTCCCCAAGTAGCTGGGTTACAGCACTGCGCCACCAGTGCAGATTAGTTGAAACAAAAACACTAACAAATTGGAATTGCCATAAGCAATCAACATTAAGAATTTTTTCAGGAATTTTTTTTTAAATTTAAATTATTAAAATTGGCTAATGAACAAACACTTTAAAGAACTTCCAGTGGAGCTATGTTTTTGTTGGATTTGAGAAAATTCAACATTGTTCATATCGAGAAAGGTTCATGTGTCTACATATGAACCTGTTCTGATAATCAGAATAATCAGAAAGCCTTTTCTGATTATTCTGATTATTCTAACCCTTCCTTAATGGTATTCACAAGTAAAATACTAAGTACATAAAAATATAGTATTAATGCTGATTTGTTAAAAGTAAATTGCAATGAACACAATAATTGGTAAATCGCTTAGTATAATATCCTTAGACAATATTAAAATACAAAGCTCATATGATTTTACAGTTTTTTAACATAATTTTTTTAAGAAAATTAATTAGTAATTCAAAGGATAATTTGTCAAGATCTTAAAATAATTATGTATGATTTAATAAGCATTGCCACTTTTATGGTGTGAACTGAAGTTTGAAAGTAATTATTTTTATCTAAATTGTGAATTTTATTTGATTTTTTAATGGTTCTCAGCATTAATATTAAGATTAAATGTTTGTATTAGTCTACTTAAGTGATCTTTTTTTTTTTTTTTTTTTTATCTTAGCAAATACACTTTTTCTCAAATGATATATTATTCTTAAAGCTTGAAAATTGTTAAGAGCATTGATTTTACTTTTGTATAAGGGACATTGTAGACCGCCATAAAATTTACAAATGAATAGCATATGAAACTATATCATAATTCCAAAACATTATAAAAATTAATTAATGAGTACTTAATCACACTTTAGTGGTGCAAAGAGTTTACAAAATCATCAGCCCTTTGAGTATTAATTTAGACCTATTTTGCATCAATCAACTCACTCGACTATACATATGTCTAATGACATTTGTGCCAACCAACTAGTCTGTACATATATATCTAACAAACTAGTGATAATCAACTTGACTATGCATGAAATTTGGCCAATCAAGTTTTTCTATCACGCCATAATAAAATCAACACTACCTTCAATATCTTACATGTAATTTTATTAAAAGTAAATTCAGGTTTACACAAACTGGAATTACTCTGTATGCAAATTAACGGCAACAAGAAGTCATGGATATATGCTCTAACAAGACTGTAAGTGACACCGGTAGAAAACTGTAAGTTGGTATCTAGGTAATGGACTCTCTGCTGACATTGCTTATACCATAGCTTTGGCTCAGTGCTTCTTACAATAATACAAAAAGTAGTTTAAGTTTGTCAGCTCTTAAATACAAGAAAAAGTCTATCAAATTAATAAAATTATTTAAAAATTAACCATTTTATATTTCATTATTTCCTATAGAATGAAAGTTACGCAAACCTACTTCTATCTAAAATTACTGTATGTTAAGTTCTGTATTAATATAACAAAATAAATAACTGCAGAATTATCCGTTAATTCTCTTACAGTATTACTGATTTAAGTTTAATTAATAAACGACTCTTTTTTTTATTAGATTAATTTATATTTATCACCATATAATTAGTTCATAATTATTTATGTATACTTTCTTAGTTTTTTGTTTTATTTTTCAATAAAGTAACATTTAATTTTGAATACCACCACTACTCCCTCTGTACACCCTTATCATTTCTAAAGACCTCCCAACTTATAATTTGTTTGTAAAGATATTTTTCGCTAAATAGAAATAAAATATCAAAAACAAACATATAAATTTATACATTTTGTTAATTTTAATATGCAACAATACATTAAATGCAAATGTACCTTAAAAATTTAAACCAAAGAAATGCAAATTCTTTGAAATTACAACATTTGAACTAAAAGGATGTATTTAGAACCAATTGCATTTCAAAGTAGATAAATATTGAAATAAATTACATTACTAAATAAAAACAATAAAAAATATAATTTAAATTTATTTAATTGATTCTTTAAATGCCAATCATCAAGAAATGGACAAAAATTGATTTCCAATGAGTGTGTTTAGAGTAGATGAGCGAATTAAGCCTTTGTTACAAACTGAGGCCGACTATTTCTTAATGTCATCAATAATTATTAAACTAATAAACATAAGAACAGCTGGTAGTTATCAGCTGATCCCTTTCAAAATTTGCTATGACTTGGATTAGGATCAAACTTGAGCTTATGTAGCTTGGCTTTTAACCAACTAAGCTACCAAACAATTAAAATATGACAGCGTTTAACTAATTGGAGTAAAACAAATAAAACAAAGGTATTTCAGTAAAATCATGTGAGAGGAAAAAACAACGAGATACATATTTTGTAAACTGTTTCATTATGAAGTACAGGTGCAAAACAGAAAACAAAAAGTTCACAATTCCAATATGGGGTAAACAAATAAAGCTTTTGTTATTAGGTCAGCCTGCAATTTTGTAAATAGAAAGCAGTCAACTCTGATTTTACGTTGGCAAATTGAATTTTATAACAGTTGGATTTTATTCATTTTTTTCTTTTTTTGTGATGCAAATACCATTAAATTACAATTAATTGAAAATACAGTACAAATAAAAGAAGTACATAAATGTGTATTAAAAATGAGAAGACACTGTTTGATACTTTAAAAACAAAGTTAATAGCTAGCTATACATTTCAATTAAATCAATAAACAATAGCACAATTCATTAAATTTACGACAGACAGAAAATCATTTGCAAGCACACAAATGAAAGAAACTTAAATTAAACAATCTAAAAGGGTGAAATAACAAATAAGATTTTGTAACTAAATCCTTGAAAATGTTACGAGGTAATTTTATTTTATTTCAAATTATTACTGGTGGAAACAACAACCTTAAAAGACATTACTTTACATTGAAATATTTATTTACACTGAGCAATACTCTTTAAGTAAGAAAATATTTGATGAAAGAAACTCAAAACCTTCCAAGCTCCTCCTTATATAAATCTTGATTAAGTTTATCAAGTTGCAAAAATACAAATTTAATTTTGGTTTGTTATTTACTTCTGATACTAATCAGAATTAATTATAAATTATTTTGATATTTCCAACTAAGTTATGATTTACAAAATTATTATCATTATATTTGAATATTTTATATTTTTTTATGCACACTTTTTTTCAAGTAACCCCTTTTGAACTTTTGTCTATAATTGGGTAAACAATATTATAAAATATAAAAATAAATGTTGCTCAATTTAAACGGTTTTAACTTTTAGCTTTAAAAGTAATAAAACTATTTTTAGTCAAATACGATTGAACATTTTCAATTCGCCTCTTTTTCCATGAGTTTTTCATATAAAAACCCATTTAAAATCTTGAGCGTAAAAAAAATATTTTACTTATTTTTTTCTAACAAAGATATATTGACGTCTCCCATCATTGCCATTGATCCACAGAAAAATCAAAAATTAATACATGGTGAATAAAATAAAAATATTCATATAAATTACCTCTACAATTAATGAAATAAAACAAAACTGAATACCATGAATTAAGAAATTGTTAGAGTGATTAATGAATTATTCTGTTCTGCATTTATAAAATCTATATACTAGTATAAATAAAATATAGTTATACTATTATAAAATAATAGTTAATAAAATAATATAAAATTATTAAAATAGTTTACAATATAAGTGTCCAAACATTGGAGAATCATAAACAAGCTTTCACTTAGTTTTTGTCTATCGGTTGGGAATACATTTTTCTTTTTTAAAGAAAAGTTAAATATTGTTTTCAACTTAACTTTTTCCCTTGGTTATATACATACTTATATTGACAAGGATATTAGCTCTAAAAACTTCACCTCAAGTCTCCACCACAGTATAATATAAGCATACAGTAGCAAAGCTAAGCCGTACTACTTGCTATACTAACGATCCTAGCGGTGGTATAGCAAACAAACTATTTCATTTCAACACAAGTAAACTGCCATGCTATCTAACGGAGAGATGCTGTAGCTCTGCGATACGACCACTAGGATCGCTAGCGTCGAGCAGTTGGCATTTCTCTCCAGAGTAAGCGTAGCTACTTTGTGTTTATATTATACTGTGTCTCCACCCTTTAACGGCTTTAATATTACTATTTCTATTCTATTCTTAATTTTTTTCTGATTTTGTCTGACGTAATTTGTATGTATTTTTGGCTCAATCTCAGCTGTTACGGCATTTTTCATGCGAACTTTGTGACAGCTAAAGGGCAAGCATAAACACACGAATTTCATTCATTTAACTCGTCCATAAATACAGCCTTTGAAATGTTGGTTCCGGGAGGATTTCATCCCAAAAATTAAACCAACGAAATTCCGATGCCTCTTTTGAATTATATATTTCCTATTCGAGTGTGAGAGGTGAAAAAAAGATACATAGAGATTTCAACAGCCAGCTCACCTTTATATGTCATAGGGTTACCGTGGTTTCGGGCATTGGAAGTGAGAACTTCCGCCCCCTTGCTAGAGTACCGTATCTGCCGCACGGCCGTGTTGAGTTTGATGTCCAGTCCTTCAGAGAGCGCCACAGGCACACAGGAGTAGCCATTGCGTACTGAAACAAAGGAGTAAATTACCACTCTAAATTAATCACATGATAATATTGCCTGAGTCTACAGTGATGAATAAATACACCACATACACCACACTCGTTGTTCGAATACATTATTTAACACATTCGTTGGTATGGTTCATATAATCAGATATGTGTTCATAATATTAGTCAATGAATAACATTCTTAGAAAGTTAACATATGTTTACGATCAGTTATTTGAGGCCTTCGCATTCAACCCGATTATCAGCTGTTATCCTAACCTATTTAATCTGACGTAACATAAACTATAGTAATTTGATCTGACAGAACATAAAATATAATAATTGAACCTGACGTGACATAACCTATGATAATTTGACCTGACGTAAAATAACATATAATAACTTTACCTGACGTAACACAAAATTTGTTGAGCTGACGTAACATAACATATAATAATTTGACCTGACGTAACATAAAATATAATAACTTGACCTGACGTAACATAACCTATAATAAATTGACCTAAAGTAACTTAAAATAAAATAAATTAACCTGACGTGACATAACCTATAGTAATTTGACCTGACGTAACATAAAATATAATAATTTGACCTGACGTAACATAACATATAATAATTTGACATGACGTAACACAAAATATAATAACTTAACCTGACATAACATAACCTATAACAATTTGACCTGACATAACATAATATATAATAATTTGACCTGACGTAACATATCCATAACAATTAGACCTGACGTAACATAACCTATAATAATTTGACCTCACGTAACATTACCAATAACAATTTGACCTGACGTTACATAACCTATAATAATTTGACCTGACGTAACATAAAATATAATAACTTAACCTGACGTAACATAACCTATAATAAATTGACCTAAATTAACATAAAATAAAATAATTTAACCTGACGTCACATAACCTATAGTAATTTGACCTGACGTAACATAACATATAATAATTTGACCTGACGTAACATAACATATAATAATTTGACCTGACGTAACACAAAATATAATAACTTAACCTGACGTAACATAACCTATAACAATTTGACCTAACATAATATAATATATAATAATTTGACCTGACGTAACATAAAATATAATAACTTGACCTGACGTAACATAACCTATAACAATTTGACCTGACATAAAATAATATATAATAATTTGACCTGACGTAACATAAAATATAATAACGACCTGACGTAACATATCTATAACAATTAGACCTGACGTAACATAACCTATAATAATTTGACCTGACGTTACATAACCTAGCTATCCTAATATAGAATTCTATGCAGTTAGCTTTCCCCAAATTAACATATATTGCAAAATACTTTTAGAATGGTTGCCCTTCTGTACAAAAATATACCAAAAAGTGTTACTTGCATTAAACTACAGACGATTTATCTATTTTTTAGCATTGATTTTATATACACAGAGATATATTTCACATCCGAGGGTAAATTTTGTGTTTCTAATTGTCAGCTACTTTGGGGACCAGTAGCTCAGCGCTAGTGTAGACCTGTTTAACTGTTATGCAGTTTAAACCCATCGATATATATAAAACAAAATATATAGTATAGTTCGTTGTTTAAACCTGATAAAATTACTGTCACAAATATTCCTACATGAGAAATCTATTTGCAAGTAAATATGTTATTCAACACGTTCTTTAAGGAGTTCGTGTCAACGTGCGTGCCAAAAACAACACGCTAACGAAGTTTGAAATACAAGTAAATAATTTGTTGGCAAAAAGTCGTCTTATAATGTATATAACGAAGTCAGTAGAAATGAGACGTTTCGAACCAGAAAAATCTCTCAGGACTCGGAACGGCGCCAAATAACCGATACGTCATGTGACATTACTTAATAAACACACATGGAAATGTTATCGCTCACTTGAACACTGACACAGGAAAAAACCCACCGGGCACTCAGCTAAAACTCACATTGTCCGGGGCGTTTCTCATTTTTTGCATGGTCAATTTGCATTTTAGGCTCGCATGTGCAAATATCGGGACGAGTTTTCGCCGCGTAAACATGTCAGTGGAGTGCAAAAATTCAATGAGCCAACGGTGAGAATACGCAAAACGCACCAGTCAAAATAATGTAGTAATAAGTTATTGCGAATAGACGGATAAGTAAAGGACAGCGGGAGGCTGGTGGATCACAATCTGCATAAAATTACCGGTGGATTTACCTGATGCACGGGGTGATCGGACTGGCCAATTTGGCGCGGAATACTGCAGTCTCCCTGCAAAGTGCGTGTGAGCGACTATTTATCACTTCGAAATAACGTCGGCCATAAGTATGTTACGACGTTCGCAATTAATGTGTATTCTGAACAGCTGAACTGGTGTAAAATTGGGAGAAAAACATGTTACAGACACGTTATTTGAATAAAATTCCCCTTGTATAATTGGCGTAAATATTTATTTCATTGAATAAAGGTTGAACATTTGTTATTAAAGCGATTTGATATTATTGGGTTAGTGAAAAAATATTGATGACTTTCGGTAATGTACATATTGATCAATACGACTGTACATGTATGGGTGGGCGGGTGGGTCAATACGACTGTATGTGCATGGGTAGGCGGTGGGTCAATACGACTGTATGTGCATGGGTAGGCGGTGGGTCAATACGACTGTATGTGCATGGGTAGGCGGTGGGTCAATACGACTGTATGTGCATGGGTAAGCGGTGGGTCAATACGACTGTATGTGCATGGGTAGGCGGTGGGTCAATACGACTGTATGTGCATGGGTAGGCGGTGGGTCAATACGACTGTATGTGCATGGGTAGGCGGTGGGTCAATACGTCTGTAAGTGTATGGGTGGGCAGGTGGGTCAATACGACTGTATGTGTGTGGTTAGGCGGTGGGTCAATATGACTGTACGTGTATGGGTGGGCGGGTGGGTCAATACGACTGTATGTGTATGGGTAGGTGGTGGGTCAATACGACTGTACGTGTATGGGTAAGCAGGTGGGTCAATTCGACTGTATGTGTATGGGTAGGCGGGTGGGTCAATACGACTGTATGTGCATGGGTAGGCGGTGGGTCAATACGACTGTACGTGTATGGGTGGGCGGGTAGGTCAATACGACTGTATGTGCATGGGTAGGCGGTGGGTCAATACGACTGTATGTGTATGGGTAGGCGGGTGGGTCAATACGACTGTATGTGCATGGGTAGGCGGTGGGTCAATACGACTGTACGTGTATGGGTGGGCGGGTGGGTCAATACTACTGTATGTGTATGGGGGGGTGGGTGGGTCACTACGACTGTATGTGCATGGGTAGGCGGTGGGTTAATACGACTGTATGTGCATGGGTAGGCGGTGGGTCAATACGACTGTACGTGTATGGGTAGGCAGTGGGTCAATACGACTGTACGTGTATGGGTGGGCGGGTGGGTCAATACGACTGTATGTGCATGGGTAGGCGGTGGGTCAATACGACTGTACGTGTATGGGTGGGCGGGTAGGTCAATACGACTGTATGTGCATGGGTAGGCGGTGGGTCAATACGACTGTATGTGTATGGGTAGGCGGGTGGGTCAATACGACTGTATGTGCATGGGTAGGCGGTGGGTCAATACGACTGTACGTGTATGGGTGGGCGGGTGGGTCAATACTACTGTATGTGTATGGGGGGGTGGGTGGGTCACTACGACTGTATGTGCATGGGTAGGCGGTGGGTTAATACGACTGTATGTGCATGGGTAGGCGGTGGGTCAATACGACTGTACGTGTATGGGTAGGCAGTGGGTCAATACGACTGTACGTGTATGGGTGGGCGGGTGGGTCAATACGACTGTACGTGTATGGGTAAGCGGGTGGGTCAATTCGACTGTATGTGTATGGGTAGGCGGGTGGGTCAATACGACTGTATGTGCATGGGTAGGCGGTGGGTCAATACGACTGTACGTGTATGGGTGGGCGGGTGGGTCAATACGACTGTATGTGCATGGGTAGGCGGTGGGTCATGTAGCCTTAGTTAAGCTACTATTTATTTTTGATATGTTGAACAACTTAAATGAGAGATTTGAATAAAAATTCTTCAATGATAAAAAGTTTCTTTATTTTTTTTTATTATCTTCCACAAAATAAAATTGGATTTCTTATCTAAATAATAATAAAAACGAAAATAAAAAAATCTCTTCTTTTATTGACTCAATGGAACATAAATAAATTAAAACAAATTAAATCAAATATCTTCAGACCAGAACCTTCTTTTTATTAGGCCAACTGTATCAATAAATCTCTTTAAATTCTCAATTTCAAAAATTTACTTAAATTGAAGATTTTCCTTAAATTGACAAATATTGCAAAATTGCCTCAAAATTCTTAATTTGAAAAATTGAATTATTTGAAAACTGAAAATTGAAAATTGAAATTCTTAAAGTTGAAATTGAAATAGAAATTGAAAAGTTGAAATTCTGAAATTGAAATTCTTAAAGTTGAAATTGAAATTGTGAAATTGAAATGTTGAAATTGAAATTGCCTCCGAGATCTGAAAAAAAATAAATAACCAGCTTTTAGTGACTTGAAACATTTTCCTTTCTACAAAATTTTTAAACAGAAAACAAAGCACTCCAAGAACTGTCACTAGAAGAGTGACTACAAACAAGAACAAGTTTTAACCGCGCATGCTTGGTGGATCTTACCCTATCTACTAAAACCCTACTGAAAAACCTAACTAGAGAAAACTTGTAAAAATTACTTACGTAGCTGTCCTGGAGGTTTTAACCCACAACGTGACCACAAACAAAGCGCGACATACGCACACACACTCACTAGCGACAAGGGAAAATTGCCGATCCGGAAAACAAGACTCCGAACGGTTGAAATCGCCGTGAAGAACAAACGTGGTCACTCGCCAAAAGATTACTTAAAACTGCTCGAACGCCCGCAAACCTTCCACCAACGGACTTACCCCCTCCTTACTCTAGAAGCTAAATCAACCAATAAGAACCCTCTAAACCAGGACAACCGAACAGGTAAGGCCCACCAAACATGTTGACTTCAGAAAACATGTCGCATGAAATTGACAGGAAATTAACAACGTGAATATACTGGTTATTTAGCTAATTTAAATGGGAAAAAACTACTTTTTTATTTGAAAGGGGAAGATTCTGAATTTTTCTCAAAACTTGGAGAATTTATATTGAAAACTTTTGGTAAAAGAACCAAACACCTAAATCTCTCAGTTCTTACAATATTTAACATTTTCTAGACACAATTCTCTAGAATCATTATAATGAGACAATTAACAATTGTTACAGTCAATACGACTGTACGTGTATGGGTGGGCGGGTGGGTCAATATGACTGTATGTGCATGGGTAGGCGTTGGGTCAATACGACTGTATGTGCATGGGTAGGCGGTGGGTCAATACGACTGTATGTGTATGGGTAAGCGGGTGGGTCAATTCGACTGTATGTGCATGGGTAAGCGGTGGGTCAATACGACTGTATGTGCATGGGTAGGCGGTGGGTCAATACGACTGTACGTGTATGGGTGGGCGGGTGGGTCAATACGACTGTATGTGCATGGGTAGGCGGTGGGTCAATACGACTGTACGTGTATGGGTGGGCGGGTAGGTCAATACGACTGTATGTGCATGGGTAGGCGTTGGGTCAATACGACTGTATGTGCATGGGTAGGCGGTGGGTCAATACGACTGTACGTGTATGGGTAAGCGGGTGGGTCAATTCGATTGTACATGTATGGGTGGGCGGGTGGGTCAATACGACTGTACGTGTATGGGTGGGCGGGTGTGTCAATACGACTGTATGTGCATGGGTAGGCGGTGGGTCAATACGACTGTATGTGTATGGTTAAGCGGTGGGTCAATACGACTGTATGTGCATGGGTAGGCGGTGGGTCAATACGACTGTATGTGCATGGGTAGGCGGTGGGTCAATACGACTGTACGTGTATGGGTAAGCGGATGGGTCAATTCGACTGTATGTGCATGGTTATGCGGTGGATCAATACGACTGTATGTGCATGGGTAGGCGGTGGGTCAATACGACTGTACGTGTATGGGTGGGTCAATACGACTGTATGTGCATGGGTACTAGGTAGGCGGTGGGTCAATATGACTGTATGTGCATGGGTAGGCGGTGGGTCAATATTACTGTACGTGTATGGGTAAGCGGGTGGGTCAATTCGACTGTACATGTATGGTTGGGCGGGTGGGTCAATACGACTGTACATGTATGGGTGGGCGGGTGTGTCAATACGACTGTACTAGAAATCTGGCACGAACCTGTTGCGTAAGAAATGTTTAATTTTCTCAAATCGAGCAAAAATCATTTTAAATATTTTTAATCTTAAAAAAAATCTTAAATAAGTGCTTGAAATGTTAAACGCTTTTTTCAATTTGCTTATAATTTAAGTAACTTTTTAATTATAGAAATTAAAATTACGTGTTTTGCCAAAATTAAAATACGCCCAGTAATCAACGTTCTTCCTTACAATAACTACAAAATAAGATATCAAGTATAATTGTATCGTAAAAAATACGTAAGTTATTGGCTCAACCCAGTTTAACACTGGTCTTATAGAGAATAGATGAAAGATAGCCGACTATTCAAGCCCCTCCCTCTAACAAAATCATACTTATGCTTCAAATAAAAATTAAATCATGTTAATATTTTGAAAATGTTCATAATTTACTATATTGGCTATATTAAGTTCTTATCATATATTGTGTATGTTATACATGTTATGTATGATATATTCACCACAAGAATCACATTTTGAATTCCTCAATAATTCCTTGACAGGAATTGAGCAGTGTTCTCAAAATACGTTGTCGTTCAATTTAATATTTGTCATTAATACTGTCCTATCGCATAAAATAATTTCCTCATTTATTTTTAGCATGAAAAGTAAAGACTATTATAAATATTAAGTCTAAAGTGACATCCTTTTGTAAGTAGCTTAATAAAATACTGTTTGACTTTTCTACTGGGTCAATATAATCAGGAAGGATCCATTAAGACGACTAAGCGAAGAGGAAGAAAGTAAACTTAAGTGTAGCAGCATCAAAGCTTATCCTTTAAGCTGTTTGAAGACCGTTAGATATTAAAGAGGTACTTTGACAGAAAAATAGGTTCATCTTGCGATCTGCAAGAGTTTTATCTCTTTTCAGCTAAACATCACTAAAAATCTTTTATAAAATAAACTCAGCTGTAATCAAATTTCTGAGACTTTAAAGAGAGAGAACATACGACGTTTTACTTGATTAATTTTAAAAGTAAATTATTTAAATGCCATTTTATATTATTTTAATAATCTATAATTTTTAAATGAAATAAAACTATAATTAAAATTTGTTTAAATAAAGACAGTCTTCGAATATGTATAATCACCATTACTGATCCAAACCACGAACGACTTACGTAAAACTTCATATACATAGAGAAGAAGGACACAGAAGTCGTTTTCAATAGTGCGCTAAATGTGAGTCGAGTGGGTGTGTTAAAATTCACGCTCCGTTAAGGGTACCAGTAGCCACATCCAAATTCACACCCCTGTCAAACCAGTTCGATCTCAGCGAGTCAAAATGTTCAAATTCACACCCCCTGACGAAACAGGAATACTTTCAGCAAGTTTTTGGTTTTTACTGTACTTACTTATGACAACTAAGTTTCAGGCCTACGTTGCAATCTAAACCTCTCATTGCAACCAGTCGTGACAGGCCTTGGCAAACAATTCTTTTTCTATTCCAAGCTCCTTTGAAATAGTGTAAATTACACTATACTAACTTGAGAAGATTAAAGAAAGTTGCTGTATTTAAAAAAGATAAATACAAAAATAACAAGAATAGCTTGTTTATTTGAAATTTTATTACTTGGTGTAATTGCTTGTTTCATAACTAGTTGTAGCCTTTCAAATGTTTACTGAGATGTTTATTTTGAACGAAACTTATGTCAGTACACCCAATGACATCAGGAAGATGTACAAGTGATTATAGAGAGACGCTAACATTGAGAATAACTGAGGTTAACTGATAGTAAGATATTTTGGTTTATTTCATTTAAGTCTATTTTTAAGGTTTTTCCAAACGTATTCTTTTTTTAAATAAACTATACATCTATTTTTTCGGTGTATTTTTCTGAATATTTTTCAAGCTTATATTACTTTATAGAGATATTTTACTGAACTAATTTCACACAAACATTTCTCAAGAAATAACAATGTTTTGACAATGTAAATTTTCTATGTTGTAGTTATCAAGCTTATTTTATGCATACATTATGCATATTTTACTGAAAAATTTAAGACATATACTTACTAAGAAGCAACATTATTTTGACAGTGTTCAAGTGAGATAGAAAGTCAACGACATTTTGCTTTGCCCCAGCTGTATGAAAACCGTTGGGTATGTACTTAACATATTTATTTGAGTCCTTAGGCATAAAAGCATACATTCTTTAGGCACAAAGTATATTAGGTCAGGAAATATCTGTTATGGATTAGTTAAATTAATTTTATCATGTAAAACAGTATTGTTACATGGGTAACATTTTCGTACAAGAGAGTAAATATGGTATTAATTTTGTTATTAAGAAATTATCTTTTTCCAAATATGCAGCAAAAAGAAAGTACATAATACAGATTTATAAAGATGTAAATTAGCTGTAATATGTTTATAAATGTCTCTGAGACGTTTACTGCGGCCATAAGATGCGACATCTGTTTGGTTTTTTTCTGTGTTATATCCTATTACCAAACCTAAACCCTATTGGGATAAATGTTATTATTCCATTCATTCCTTTACACAAAGAATCTCGATATTCATCCAGTCACAAACAAAATCCACCCACCCACCATTCCGTTACAGTGGTATTGACCTACCCACCCATACACGTAAAGTGGTTTTGACCTACTCACCCACCCCTACACGTTTAGTGGCATTGACCTATCCACACTCCAATACACGTACAGTGGTATTAACCCCCCCCCACCCTCACCCCAAAACACGTACAGTGATATTGACCCACCCGTACACGTACAGTGGTAATGGACCATCCACCCACTCCTACACGTTCAGTGGTATTGACCTATCCACACTCCCATACACGTACAGTTGTATTGACCTTCCCATACTCCCATAAACGTACAGTGGTATTAACCTATACACACTCCCATACACGTTCAGTGGTATTGAACCCCCCCCCCCAACACGTACTGTAGTATTGACCCACCCATACACGTACATTGGTATTAAATCTACTCTATTATTACCACCTAATCTAATATAATCTAACCTAATCTAATATTATTCATCACCTCCAGTCTGTAGTTAACCACTCATTTATAAAAACAGAGCTATTTCCTATCGAATCTAATTGCAAAAAAATGTTTGATATTCCATACACCCAGAACCATTGATGACCTATTTATCCACTTATGGATGTAAAAGCTTTGTTCTTTTACTCATACACCTACAAAATGCTGTAAAATTGTTATATTAGAATGGAAACATTAAACCTGGTGAACTGAGTAAAAAGGCCATAAAATGAAGATAACCGTTAGTAAACACACTATGAAAATATCGGCAGAGTGAACGTGTGCGGGAAACTGCCCCAAGATAAGGCCTGAGTGTGAAAACCATTCGAACTGGGAAACTGCATCGTTTTGTGGCTCGTATTTTTTTATGACTTAACACTTCATTTCCCTTGCTCCTACAATCTCTTCCTTGTGTAGACGTTAATGTCAAGACAACGTTTTAGTCTCTATGAGAGTCTTTTTATTCATGTGCCTAGTTACAAAACCGTCGTCTTTAAAGTATACACTGATTGACCTGTCAAGTCATCTAAGACATAAATAATTTTAATAACAGTAATTATTAATACATACAGTATATTACTAAAGTCTATTTAAGTCATCGGTCATAACAAATAACAAACGATTAAGAAATTAAAATTGATCAGTATAAAGCTTTATTTGAATCAGGGAATGTTTCTAACTATTACAAAACTAAGAATTCAATATCAAGCTACTTAAAATGAAGAAACCGTTAAATTTTGCCTAGTATAACAAACTATTCTTAATTTTCTATATCGCATCAATCAGTAAAGATAACTTGAAATCATTTTTTGTAGAACGGCCTGCTTTTTATTTCAAACTTTGGACAATACACGGTTGAATTTTGGGCAGTAGTCAGGATTGTTGTTGATTTTCGGCGTTTTATGATCATGGGATAAGGGCAACTGTCAAAGATAGTGTAAAAAGTTGTAAAAACTGTTGTTGATTCAGACTCACGACTTACGATAAGGCCGCCGCTACTGTCAAAGATTGTTTAGAAAGTAGGCTAATACAAACAGTTTTTGTTTGTTTTCTTACCCATAAAATGATATTTTGATTCTAGACATCACAATAAACGATAACTCTGACTGTCATACGTAGTGTGTTGGAATCACAATTGATTATAACTATTTCTTTAGTCCAGACAACATCTGTTAAATAATAAAGTATCGAAAAAGATTTGTTGGTTTTAGACTTCACAACATACATAAACCTGTCAAACATAGTGCAATAGAACATTAAATGTTGGTTTTAGACTTCACAACATACGAAAACCTGTCAAACATGGTGCAATAGAACATTAAATGCTGGTTTTAGACTTCACAACATACGAAAACCTGTCAAACATAGTGCAATAGAACATTAAATGTTGGTTTTTACCTCACAACATACGAAACCTGTAAAACATAGTGTAATTGAACTTTAAATGTTGATTTTAGACTTCACAACATACCAAAACTTGTCAAATATAGTGCAATAGAACTTAGTTTGTTGATTTTAGATCTTACAATATAGAATAGCTCTAAGTCCGTTAAATTGTGGTATAACATCTTTAATATAATTATTTTCATATTTGTAAAAGATACAAATATATAGCACTGTCTTTTTTACGCGTATGAAATAAACTATTAAAGTTTCATTGCTATGCTTGATTAACTATTATCATATGGTAACAATCACAGATTAGTTGTCCATACTTTCCTCTCCTGAAGACTAAACACAACTTTTATAAATTCTGTTATAAATATTCACGAGAAAAGTTCTGATCGAGTCGACCGACTGGCTGAACTTTCAAACAATCGGCGAATAAATTCTTTCTTTTCTTGGAATTCTTCAATATAAAATGTTTTACCTTAATAGACTTTATTACACTCTACAACGTTTTGGTTGTAAAAATAATGACTATGTTTGTTTATAATTTTAAAAGCCTGTGTGATAGACGTGTTAAAGACTCAGATCTCATTTACATTTTGAAATGTAAAATGTACAAATGTAATTTTACATCGTAGCTATCTTTGAAATCCATAATTTTATGTAATTGAAATCTATAACAATGTATATATTATAGGCAAGTTCATAACATTGTTTTTACAATGTTAAACTATCAACGTAAAAATATAGGCAAGTTCATAACAATGTTTTTACAATGTTAAACTATCAACGTAAAAATATTTCGAAACCAATAACTATCATTTGTTCTTTGCCTTATTCTAAATGAACGCTAGTTAAAATGAGATAATGTGTTTATTTTAGAGCCTATAAATACACTAATATTCAGCCCATATAACCTCACTATTTTTAATGCCTTGACAGCTCCATCACATTTTCCATAAACAAGCAGATCCTTCAATGTTCCAAGCACTATAACTCTTTATCAACTACTATAAAATTCAAATAAAAAGTAACTTCATTTGTTTACGTAAATAATTTGTAGCGCTAACAAACAGTTTTTCCAAAATATTTAAAATAATTTAAATTATAAAAGGACTTTTAGTAAGGTGACTTTTAAGTCCTTAGACAAAGTTTGATTCTAAAAATAAATGTATTAAAATTTGTAATTTGTATGACTATATTGTATTAAGGTGGTGCAATCGGTTTTAGGTGAGTTAATTACCTCCCAACTGTATAATCAAAATTAGTTAATGTACCTTCCCTGAGACATAAAAAATACAACAAAGATTTTTTAACCACTACATTAGAATTTGTATCTTCATGAAGTGGTGAATTTTGCTGATTTTAAATCAACTAGAAGACAAAACCTTTCAAAGTACAAATTTATTTTTTTATAACTAGGCCTACCTTTTTTACACATAAATGGAAGCATAAGAATGTTTTTTATTTTTTAAATATGTTTTTATTTCTAATTTTACATCTTTTAGATGAAAACATCTTAATCCCTTTAGTTATGTGTAAAAAATCGTAGTTATAACAAATTAAATTTATACTTTGAACGGTTTTGTCTTCTAGTTGATTTAAAATCAGCTAAATTCACCACTTCATGAAGCCACAAGTTCTAATGTAATGGTTAAAAATATGAGCTGTATTTTTCCTGTCTCATGGGAAGGTGAATCAACTAATTTTGACTATAAAACTGAGAAATAATTAGCTCACCAAAAACCGATTGCACCACCTTGTTCATTGGTGCTCGGACACACAATGTTAGCGTTGATGGGCCAAATACGTTGAATACAATGTTAGCGTTGAAATATAACACATTGATCTATTTCAACTGTTCCGTTCGTGTTTATGATTAAGGCCTAATGAGTTATAGTGAACACAGTATAAAATTCCATTCTACGAGATTGTAAGTTGATATTACAAGTTTTTTTAATTTAAAATCGTCAATAATGACATTTACAGTTTCGCATATTTGTCTGCAAAAGAGTTACAAAAATACTCATTTTTTTACAAAATTCAACTTATGGTCCAATAGAATAGTTCGTCGCCTATCAAATGGAACTTGAAGTGCTTCGATACGATCATTATTACGGATCGATCCTTTACGTAAAAACACATGCATTTTTCATCAAGCAAAACAGCCTAATTAAAATACAAATGTACTTCTGCCAATACGGCCAGTTTGTATTCCCGGCGGAAGAGGGAGCCAGTCCCAGTATTTCTCCTAGATGCCATCGCCACGAACTGCTGGGGAGATCCACGAGGGCACGCCACGACCTAGCTGGGCAGTAAACCCCTCATAGATACACACTGCCTCATAACTCTACTGCACCTTTATGTATACCACGGCATTTATAGCTTCATTCACCGCCATGTCGGCCGCCACCTTTGTGGGAAGGCCGTTAATGAATGACGTACGTGTCCATCTCAGTCTCTGAGGCAAAAATATAAATAAACATAAGTTTGTATTTATAAGTCGGAACTGGAGGCACAGTGCTGTGGCCAAGCTTCTTGGAGACTATGTGCTGTGGGGAGTATAGGCGATAGATTCAGTTCTCGATTCCCTAAAATATTAACATGACGTCCATTCAATAATTGCCATCGTTGTGGACATTACTAGAGGAGTCTAGGATGTCCGTGTCGGGTGGTTGTCCAGGTATCGAAGTTGTTTGAGGAAGAGAGATGAGTAGTAGGCTTGTCAGTAAGCAGAAAATACCAATAATGACAACGTGGTTCGTATTCCACGTTAAGCTGTAGGTCCCTTAGTTATTGCGCCATTAATAAATAGCTCTTTCTAAAGAACGGTCGACCTTAGCAATGACTACAGATTCTATCTGTAGTCATCGGCCTTAGTGACAATAACTACACTCGGTCATTAACACTCGCCGCAGTTACTTGCCCCTCATATTCATATATATCTTGAAGATTGGCGACTTGATAGTGAATAAATAATTAAAGAATGATAAAAAATGAAATAATAAGCAAGCCATATTAAAATGGCTATGAAAAAATAACGGTAGAAAAAGCAGTTAATGATAGAATCTAACCAGCCCAACTCGGACACCTATGCTCGTGTAAACAAGAATTTTCCCCTCCAAAGCGGACACAGTAAATTATGAGGAGTGGGGGTGGGGGTGAAAAATGTTCACATCGTTTAACATCTTTAATTTAAGCTGTTATTATTGAAAAAATCACATTTTTTGTTTTATCATACTCATATTTCATACTCACCATGACAGCTGATTTGTTTCAGCAAGCTTGGTGTTGATAGTAACATGGAATACAAATCTAGGATCTTCTCCATTAATTCACTACCATTACTTTTCTTTTTTCTTTCCGTTAATTCACTACCACTTGATAAATATTCTATTGCTCTAAAAACTGTTCCCCATTCATTTTTACGTCCACTGCAGTTTTCCTTATCCGCTAGGAATCCGATATCGCTGGCCTTATCTTATCGCTTTCCAATAACTTACACACGGAGAGCGCAATCAGCGGTAAGTCAATTGTTGGATTTACTAGTTTGTGATCAACTTGGTGATCACTAAGAGTAGTGATAGTGAATTAACGAAAAAGGTCCAAAAACTATTCCATGTTACTCAGGTCAAAATTAAATTTTATTATTAAACTTTATTTCAAAACAGGGCCTGAAAGCTGTGTCTTCTCCACTGTACACACCTAAGTCATTGCAGAGATAACACTCAACTGTTGCATTGATTCCTAAGAAGGCTAACACATACTCTGCTATCTTGCTCATTTGCTCATTATTTGCTTGTGCGCGCGCATCTGTCAGTAGTAGTATGAGTAGAGTTTAAGGTGTGTCAAGGCATAAGCATTTTCCCCTACATTAGATATAATATGTTTGCAAAAACTTTAGTGAGCATTTCCGTGGAGTTAATGGTTAGAAAATATGATAAAGTCAGTGTTTCTGTTTTTTATTTATAAACTACTTTGTTGATTCATCAAAAAAAAGCAACATTCTACCCAAAGCGAGGCATTTACGTGTCCCACAACGAATTTGGGGGACAGCGGGGTTAGTGTCAAATCGTGTGACTGTTCCACCGAAATCGTTATCTTGGCATCTCTGGACACGTTATCGTAACAATAAAAACCCAAATTAGACATACTCTCCTTGCTGATACAAAACACAATTTTGATGTTGAGTGTACTCTTTTAGCCAGTGTAGTCTATACTGACCAGTCCAGAAACCAGAGTGGTACATCGAAGGACCAGCTACAACCGTTTATGACAACCTACGTTGGGTGTTGAATGTGTGGGGTGGATAAATATCAAAAATTGTGTTGTTTCTAAAAGTAGGCCTACGTTGAACGAACGTTATTTGATTACTACTTTAGAATACTACATCACCGAAAAATTGGAAGCAGAATTATGTTTTTGATTAAACGGAACCTATTTAAATATAGCGCTGCAAAGAATCTTCTAAAGTAAAAAAAAATGATCATGTCTTTTTAAAAGGGAACGAACCAATAAACTGTATTTAACGCAGTCATTGAATGATATCGTATGAAATAACGGTTTAACAGTACTAAACAAAATACTCCCCGAGGACAAATTTATAATCTCCAAATTTAATCAGTTGATGGTAATGTCCGACATGAAAGGACCTGAAGTAACGTGAGGTAAATATAATCAATGACCGTAATTTCATGAAAGTCTGATTTAATCATTCGCCAATGTAGAGAAATAATATGAAAGCCAAACAGTCCGCCGATCAGTGTCCGTGCTTTATCAATTTAAAACAGGTTTACGTTAATTTAATAATCGAATGTTTGTTTATTTAGCGGTATTCACCGATTATTGCATCTCCCTCCGATTATCTCTTTGATTAATAACATACAATTAATATCTCGTCAATCGTTATTGTGAAACATATAACTTTAATCTGGAAACAAACAAACCTTTATTATGTAATTATTGTTGACGTTAATTTTTTTAATATTTTATAAAATAAATTATTAATATTTTAATTTTTCATATGTTGAAAAAATTTAATAATACGTTTTTGTCACCATTTATTTATTAAACAAGCAATATGGCATGTATAAAAACACTGACATCAAAATGGTTCTGTCTATGGACAGAGCGCCGAACTTTTCTCAGAATGCAATCTCCGCTATTTAATGTACGCAAGATGCAGTTTTTGCACAGCAGGCGGCTAAGTTATTACGTTTAATTAATTATTATTATTATATAAATTATACTAAATTATTATATAAATTATTATTAAATTTTAAATATTTAATAAATTATTAAATATTTAAAATTTATTGATGGTAATAATTGTGTTTATACATACACCTTGCCAAAGAGTACGATAAACACAAAGAATGTTGTGGAACAGCATATATTCGATGTTGAGTAACAATTTCGATGTTAACTGTTTATATCGATATCACGATAATATCGAATCAAAATACTGATGTCGGTAGATCATTCGGTATACCTGTGTTTAGTTGAATATAAAGAATGTTTGGTACAGCTTATATTTCAATATTGACTATTAATGTTAACTGTTCATATCGATATCAAAAATATTGATAGCGGTAAATCATTCAGTATACATTTGCTTAGTTGAATGTAAAGAATACCGAGGTACAGCCTATATTTCGATATTGGCTATCAATACCAATGTTAACTGTCTATATATAAATCGATCATCTGTGATATCAATATCGATATCACGATAATATTAATCAAAATATTTATATCGTTAGTATCATTCAGTATCGATAAGTTACGTTTAATGCAGGTAAAATAAATGTTTTCCTCTATTTATGGATTACAAAAAATTAAATGAAGAAAATTTATTTAGATAAATAAACTTGAAAGCTTATGATCAAAACTGTTGAAAACCCTGAATAAATATTGATATATTGAAACTTTTTCAGTTTTTTTCACTTGAAACTGGTGTAATCAGTTAATTTACTGGTTTTTAAAGATATTTGTTCTTAAAATTTTCATATTTAATCATGCTGAATTATTTTGCTTATATTTCGTATAATCGCTTATATTTTGTTTTGATTGTATTGATTTGCCAATTGGCTGTACTTTTTCGAAATTGGCTGCCTGGTCGTTGAAATAAATAAACAAAAATGTTGTTAATACAGTTGTTATATTATATTTATTTTTTATTGTATTTATTGTAGTATTACATTGTTGTTAGTAGGCTTATTTATATGATTTAAATAGTTGCTATCTAACCAATTATTTGTTATTTTAATTTGATTTGGTTTGTTATAATACTCTGTCTTTTACACCCTCTTATCTAATGGATTGTTGTCGTAGCGATTGTTACTGAATACTTTGCCATATTTTATTTTTGCTGTTTTGTAATTTTGTTGTTTTGTGTTGATTTGCCAATTGATTGTATTATTTCAAAATTGCATGCCCGGTCATTGAAATAAATAAACAAAAATAAAAATAAGTTGATTGATTGTTGATTGCCACTACGCTACTAAACACAAAATTATTCAACTGTTAAAGTATTCTAATACAATGACTAATGAATTACTTACATTTTTTTTTAATATTGGTTATCTAAATAGAAAACCAAAGGGAGATTCTGTACTTTAATTGGTTGAATTAGGACTAGCTTCAATCCATCTCAATTACTCTATAGTAGTACCCTTAATTATTTGTGCCAGTAATTACTTTTACTGGCAAGATAATGAATACCACTGAACGTGAACGGGTGGGTAAATGGGTGAATACCACTGAACGTGTACGGGTGGGTAGATGGGTGAATACCACTGAACGTGTACGGGTGGGTAGGTGGGTGAATACCACTGAACGTGTACGGGTGGGTAGGTGAGTGAATACCACTGAACGTGTACGGGTGGGTAGATGGGTGAATACCACTGAACGTGTACGGGTGGGTAGGTGAGTGAATACCACTGAACGTGTACGGGTGAGTAGATGGGTAAATACCACTGAACGTGTACGGGTGGGTAGGTGGGTGAATACCACTGAACGTGTACGGGTGGGTAGGTGAGTGAATACCACTGAACGTGTATGGGTGAGTAGATGGGTAAATACCACTGAACGTGTACGGGTGGGTAGGTGAGTGAATACCACTGAACGTGTACGGGTGAGTAGATGGGTAAATACCACTGAACGTGTACGGGTGGCTAGGTGAGTGAATACCACTGTACACGTAGTAATGTTATATGCCAATTAAGACCTTCAATCATCAATCCTCAATGATTGGGTGGGTGGGGTTCAATATTTTGATGAGTATACAACACTTCCTAAAGAAACTCCGGCCACTATTCTTGACAGAAATGTAAATTTAGGCATATATGTAAATAAATATAAAATATATAGACAGTTTAATACCACTGTACGTGTATAGGTGGGCTGGTGGGTCAATACCACTGTACGTGTATAGGTGGGCTGGTGGGTCAATACCACTGTACGTGTATGTGTTGGTGCGTGGGTCAATACTACTGTACGTGTATGGGTGGGTGGGTGGGTGTATCCGTAAAGTGTTACAAAGAAACTATCACTAGTGTGACGGACATGTTTCAAATAATAAGGCACATGGTTAGTTAGTGAGGTCTGCTACTACAGTTGGTTTAAACTGCATTACGTTTACACGGGACTGCACTAGCACTCCTCAATGGACCACAAAACAGCCGATACTTTGAGACAAAGCATTTAACATCGGATGAGAAATCTATCTGTGTGCTTATTAAATAAATGGTAAAACCTCAGTATAGTCTGGTTATACTAATACACAGACAGAACATAGCTAGGTGAGATTATGTAAATAATTTGTGGTGTTCACAAAATTCAGTAGAAAAGTACCACAGTTTTACATGTTACATAATTTCTATATAAAAATACGACACTCATGAAATATATCCAATATGACGATAGTATCGAATTCTAATATCGACAAACGAAACCGAATATCGATAGTCCTCCCAGCATTCTATAAAAACTAAATTGTAAAACCTCTTATTCTCCCTCCCTCTGCATACTGAACTCAGGTATTCCCACCCACTCTACATGCTGAAAAATATCGAAAACCTACGTCATGGATTCTGTTAACACGATAACATCGTTAAAACATAGACTTTTCTATACAAATCTACCACATTTTAATTCATTCATTTATTCATTCATAAGACGCTGGTCGTCAAGATATGGGCGAATATGGATTTCGAATGAGTGTGTTGAGTGTAGATGACGAATGTAGTCATTGTTACAAACTAAGGCCGACTATTCCTTAGAAAGTGTCACTAATTAATAGCCCAATGACAAATGAACAGCCAATTATATCCAAATGAATTATTTGTATATAAAATTTGGAGACAGTATATAGATATAAGACGTGAGTTTTATAGCACTGGAGTTATAAAATATATAGAAATTAGTTAAGGCACATATTTGGACGAGACAAAATAATAAACAGGGACGTTTCGTTCGAGTTCATTTCGTGTTTCTCAGGAGCCAGTTTCCAGGACATAAACAGTTCCACGGAGTTTTTGTGAGTCTCGCGGCTGTTCTTTTAATTACGTTTGTCCAGCCGCGTACAAAATACGGCCACAGTGATTTAACGGGAAATAATTCGAACACACAAGTATTAATTTGGTGATTCTAAATCAGCCCGGTTAGTGAGCGCGTTGAGTCAATTATAGATTTGACCAATAGAACTATAAATAAGGCGGGCTGTCGTAGGTCCGGTTGTTTATGGACGAAGCCTTCCGATTGGTCGATCCTTTAAATTGGGTCCGATAGCCACGAGGTGTTGAATAATAACGCCGGTGTTTTCACTAACAAATATGGCCGTTTGACCATAACTTAGCCTGCAGCGTGGGCACGCGTGTGAATGACTGAGGTGTGAACGAAACTGACTCTTAAAAGGGTAATTATTTTCTCGCCTGTTAGAGTTATTTACTTTCAAAACAGTTATCTTAAGATTACGCCAACATTGTGTAAATAACCTGTATAATTAGAAATATACAACCTTACATTCATCAAATGTTTTAGGGATGCCGTCAAAAACATCCAATACGCGGAAATGGGATTTATTAATACAATGTTTAAGAAAGAAAATTTGCTTAAAAGGCGGGATTAAAGTGATCGACCACCCTGGATCTATGTATGCCCAATAAGACCAATGTCAGTCTAACTCTAAATACTGTAGTTAAGCCGATATTTTAAGTGATTTTCTATAAAATTATGTTTAGAATGTTATTTTGTAGCCATTGTAATGACTAATATTGATTGCAAAGCGTAATTTACATTGATTTTTTATGCACGTTAATTTTTAAAATATTGAAAAAATTCTACGTGCAAAAACCACAAGGAATCGAAATTGCGTTATGTAAACATTTAAATCGTTAAAATTGCCAAACAGACTCTTTAAAGGACTCACAGTACAGCAATGATTGTTACTGTTGACATTACCTTGCCTCTACACTTTAGAAACATGCCTCCTTTTTAAATCTAAGTGCGAAAACATAAGAGGTTGCTATAAACACATTTATGCAGCTAGAGGCAGGGATGACGAGTTTATGGCACACAACTGGGAGACCTAAAAATTGATTGACTGACCTGGGAAAGGATGGAACAATTCGAACGAATGGGAGAGAGTGAATGAAGAAATTGTATGTCTGAAAGGGAGTTAGATGTTGGGATGAGTGGACAATTTTAGTTAAAAAATAATGACGATTGACATAACATTGTACCATGTTTCTTCCAATAAAACACTTTATTATTACTATTATTACAGATTTGATCAATTTAAATAGCGTTCTTATGAAGAAGATTATGACGCGGTGGCCGGAAACACAGCCTGATGATACGTTGATACATCCATCAGTTTACATATGTATGTTGAAGGTTTTACGTTGATACATCTATCAGTTTAAATATGTATGTTGAAGGTTTTACGTTGATACATCTATCAATATAAATATGTATGTTGAAGGTTGTACGTTGATACATCTATCAGTTTAAATATGTATGATGAAGGTTTTACGTTGATACATCTATCAGTATAAATATGTATGTTGAAGGTTTTACGTTGATACATTAATCAGTTAAATGTGTATGATGTCATATTAATAGGTATTATATGTTACATTGGTTGTCAATCTGTTTTAAATTGAAGCCTACCTTTGTGTTAACAGACCTTATTTCCAACCTGCATAAAAACCTATAATCGTAATTTAAATAACCAATCATTGTAAAACTCTTCCATTATTTGAAAGGCGATCGTTACCGGTTCATAACAACACCCCTTTGTCCCGTTACTGGCATCACAATCAAGGTAGTTTTGGGTTGAATAAGTTGTAAGGTGTTTAGTAAGTAAAACAATAAAAATTGTGGAACTTGTTATTGCAAGTATTGATTTACTATAGGTTCATTCAATAAAATAACATAGGTTTATGTATCTGATAACATAAAGGTTCAATTCTGTTAGTAAATTATTGAAGTAAATTTGGCTATAACGTATCAAAGAAAAATATCTTAATTTACCGTCACTTATTTTCCAGTCCTAATTAAAACCTGAAATTTCCATCATTAACAGAATACAATACATGTATTTATCTAGATGTCTTTTTGATTACTTTTTCAAGATTTCTACAATATCAACACCTTCGCTTGAGAAATATAATTATGAGTCATTATATTGAAACTGATGATGTTAAACGTCTATAATAATTATATGGGACAATATAATTATAGTATTGTAAAGGACAAATTAAGGGAGATTTTTGCAAATATGTAATCTGCACATCGAAGGAAGTTTGTTGTTCAGTATTACTTTTTTAACGAAGTGGTGAGAATGTCTCCGCCTCTCCACTAATCAACTAATTGCGTGGCGACATGCCCAATAGATCGAAACAAAGGTGTTATCTCAAGGGCTAACAGCTGGAAGAATACGATATCAAGGTCATTGCCATCATAATTATATACTGAACAGATTCTCGTTTTAGAAATAATAAAACAATTTCAGATAACTGTAAAAAATTATTTTTTTAATGTACGGGTCCCCTAGATATAAAATATGCGAGATTGCAAAGTAATGTGAATTTCATTACGGTAATTTAAAGATATTTTGATAGCATAAAATAAGATGGTGGACTGACAACGTTAGGGCGGCATAACACTATAGCATTGTGATAGGAAGGGAGGACTAACAAGGATTGCGTGTTTAGGTAGAGTGGACTGTCGTTGTGTGTTTAGGTAGAGTGGACTGTCATTGTATGTTTAGGTAGAGTGGAATGTCATTGTGTGTTTAGGTAGAGTGGACTGTCAATATGTGTTTAGGTAGAGTGGACTGTCGTTGTGTGTTTAGGTACATTGGGCTGTCGTTGTGTGTTTAGGTAGAGTGGACTGTCGTTGTGTGTTTAGGTAGAGTGGACTGTCGTTGTGTGTTTAGGTTGAATGGACTGTCAATGTGTATTTAGGTAGAGTGGGCTGTCGTTGTGTGTTTAGGTACAGTGGACTGTCGTTGTGTGTTTAGGTAGAGTGGACTGTCGTTGTGTGTTTAGGTAGAGTGGACTGTCGTTGTGTGTTTAGGTAGAGTGGACTGTCGTTGTGTGTTTAGGTAGATTGGACTGTCAATGTGTATTTAGGTAGAGTGGACTGTCGTTGTGTGTTTAGGTACAGTGGGCTGTCGTTGTGTGTTTAGGTAGAGTGGACTGTCGTTGTGTGTTTAGGTAGAGTGGACTGTCGTTGTGTGTTTAGGTAGAGTGGACTGTCGTTGTGTGTTTAGGTAGAGTGGACTGTCCTTGTGTGTTTAGGTAGAGTGGACTGTTATTGTGTGTTTAGGTAGATTGGACTGTCATTGTGTGTTTATGTAGAGTGGACTGTCGTTGTGTGTTTAGGTAGAGTGGACTGTCGTTGTGTGTTAAGGTAGAGTGAACTGTCATTGTGTGTTTATGTAGAATGACTGTCGTTGTGTGTTTAGGTAGAATGGACTGTCATTGTGTGTTTAGGTAGAGTGGACTCTCAAGTACCGTGCCTTAAAAAGAGTTTGCTGCCAAAAATAATGCAGTTAGCAAGGGTGGGCTGCTAAAACTAGTTGGTTAGAAAGTGTGCTCTACTAGAGATTATGTTTTTAGAGAAGCAATGAGCTGTCAAACAGGGTGTTTAGGAGAAAGAGCTGCCAATTGTCTTCAGACCAGGCAGCCTAGCAGAAACTTAGTAGTAAACCCACCCGCCCACCCGTACACGCAAACTGGTACTAACCCACCCGCCCACCCGTACACGCACACTGGTACTAACCCACCCTCCCACCCATACACGCACACTGGTACTAACCCACCCACCCACCAGTACACGCAAACTGGTACTAACCCACCCGCCCACCCGTACACGCACACTGGTACTAACCCACCCTTCCACCCATACACGCACACTGGTACTAACCCACCTGCCCACCCATACATGCACACTGGTACTAACCCACCCGCCCGCCCGTACACATACAGTGGTACTAACCCACCCGCCCACCCAAACACGCACACTGGTACTAACCCACCCTCCCACCCATACACGCACACTGGTACTAACCCACCCGCCCACCCGTACACGCACACTGGTACTAACTCACCCACCCACCCGTACATGCACACTGGTACTAACCCACCCGCCCACCCGTACACATACAGTGGTACTAACCCACCCGCCCACCCGTACATGCACACTGGTACTACATGCACACTATACCCTGTTTGTGTATGGGTGGGCGGGTGGGTCTACACCCTGTACTTGTATGGATGGTCAGCCGGGTCAATACGTTGTTTGTGTATGGGTGGGCGGCTGGGTCAATACCCTGGTCGTGTATGGGTGGGCAGCTGGGTCTATGCCCTGAACGTATATGGGTAGAAGGGAGGGTCATTACCCTGCACGTGTATGGGTGGACGGGCGGGTCTATACCCTGTACGTGTAAGGGTGTGTGGGTGAGTCCAATAGTCTGTAGTCTGTTGTACCATGTGCAGCTCATTCATTAAATCTAGTTGGCACATCAGCGGCAGTCTTGTAGTGAAGCTTGTAATTTTTTTATGATCTTTCAAGAGCTATATGTTTTTTTACAAGCTCGAAAAAAGATGGAAACGTTTGATAGTCGAGATCGATAAAGGAAAATCACTAAACAAGCTATCAACTACTCGGTGGTCGGCCAGGGACGACGCTTTCCAAAGGCCTTGGAGAGTCATGGAATGAAATGTTATCAGTTTTAACTTAAACAGTCTTTTTAATGTTTAGGAAAGAAAGGTTGGTAAAAAAATCGAGCGTTTAGGACAAGTGTGTTGCCAAAAGTCTAGCTTCAAAAAAGTATGGATTGCCAAGAAACACGCAATTTAGAAATTGAGTTTCCTAAATTAATTCCTTTAGAAAGGTTGTGTTATCAACCTTCATGCGTAAAGCGAGGAAGATATATCAAGATATACAGGAAGATGTACAGGGATGGATTTTTTACAAGATTAATGCGTTTTAGGAGGATGTCTTGTCTACAGTCGAGCGTTTAAGAAGGGTTTATTGCCAAAAGTAGGCGTAAAATACCACTGTACGTGTATGGGTGGGTGGATGGGTCAACAACACTGTACGTGTATAGGTGGGCGGCTCCATACCACTGTATGTGTATTGGGTGGATAGGTGGGTCAAAAACACTGTACGTGTATGGGTGAGTCAATACCACCGTACGTTTATGGGTGAGTTCATGGGGGAGGTTGTGTTGCCAGGAGTCGTGGGTTTAGGAAAAGTAAATTGTGAGCTGTTATGGATTTAGGGAGGGTAGAATACTAAGAATCCTATGATTTTTAGAGAGGAAGACCTGACAAGAGTCGTTCGTTTAGGGATGTATTGTCAAGAGTCGAGTTTTATGTTGGTTGGGTTGCTAAGAAACATGTCTTTAAGATAAGATCATCCGTTTATAAAGAAAAAAATAAAAAAGCGAGGGAGGTTGTTTTTCCAAGAGTTGTTTGACCGTGGAGAATAGATTACTAAGAGTGGTAAAGTGGGCGAGATGTCAAAAATAGTCAGGCTTTCAAGCTTTTAATAACAGTTCAATCTAAAAGATGAATTTTCAGGAATTGTGCGTTTAGAAAAGTTGAGTTGGTAACATTCGTTTGTTTAGGGAGAATGAACTGCCAAAATTCATGCTTTTAAAGAAATATGTGCTGATAAGCATGAAAATTGGTGAAAAAAAAGATTTTCGTATTTCTACCAACTCAGTTTCAAATGTTACACTATAATTTAAACATGATATGAGACATCTGATTGCAACTGTAACACAAGATTTGAATAAATATACTACAATAGATAACTTTAATTACATTGCAGCCACTATTACCTACTGAGTGCACAGTGTGTTTTAACTGAAAACTCATCAGGAATATAAATGTTTAACGGAATTTCACAGGAGCGGATGGTTTAATCTGGCCTGGCTCATAATTGATAACATCATCGATGATTTACTGACACACTGGATTGTTTAATTGACACGTTATAAAATATAGCAGTGTGAGATTATAACATTTAAGATAAGCTTTTGTTTTGACGCCTGTCCATTGCCGATAAGGCCTCGATGAAGTCGTGTTAAGAATTATATTTCAATGTTACCCATACTTATTCAGTTAACGTACATCAAAACGCATTATAAAATATATGTTTATTATAACAGGAATATAATATCTATTTATATTAGTTTGAGATAAATATCTAGTTTGTGTATAAAAGTTGTAATAAGGAAGAATAGTATACACATTTTTGTCTAGGTTATGTTGACATTTTAACGTTACTAGAAACCATAAATCAGAAAATTTTATTAAAAAACAACACCAAAGTTGCACAATAGCGTCAATTCAAGGTAACATAAAAAAATGAAATATTTCTTTTGTACAAATTTAAGACAGTACTTATTTCTAATTACAACAACAACAAAAATAATGGTTAATTCATTCACAATTAGATTAAAGTTGGACTAAGTTGTAAATTACTACACTTATGAACATTAACAGAGAATTTACTCTCCCTATAGGGGGTATTACTCGTCGGCAGGCTTGTGGACTTGTAGATGGACCTATTACACGTAGGGATGACAAATATTTTCAACGTATAGTTATATCGAACTATCGATACATCACAAACCAAATATCGATCTAACGATACTAACGAAAGAAAAATGTCGATATATCAGGTAACCTGTATATCGAATTGTAAAAGTTTTTCTATTTAAAATCATGCACTAACTCTTATTTAATGACCGAAAATGCACTCATGTTTTGCTGTCACTATTTAGAATAACCTACTGAATGTAAAATTTAAATACATTTATCTATACGAAACAATTTGTGGTCTGAGGGGTCGAATGGAAAAATTTAAAATTTGAACAAGTATACTTTTAATGATTTGTTAATTATAAAATAATAACGTAGTAACATTGTTATTTTTGTTTTTCACATTTAAAAATGCCATTAGGCTTCTTATTAACACTAAACTTCCACCCACTGGTCTACAATAAACTACATTTTGGAGTGCTAACATCACGTTAAAAAAAAAAACTAAAGTTACTTTATTATTTCAATGCACGTTTTGTACGCAAAAGAGGCAATTTAAATGTTTTCGAATAGTGATGGTTTTGAGGAGAGAGAATAACGTAAATCTTTAGTGGCCGATTTTATGGAAATAAAATTTCGATACGGATACATCGGTATATCGAAATATATTTATCGATATTTCCTATATATCGTTGCCATCTCTAATTATACGCGAGTACATTCTCGTGGGCAAGCTTAAGGACTTGCTGGTGGACTTACACGCGGGGATATGCTCGTGGGCAAACTTAAGGACTTGCTGGTGGACTTATTACAAGCGGGGATATGCTCGTCAGCAAACTTAAGGACTTGCTGGTGGACTTATTACAAGCGGGGATATGCTCGTCAGCAAACTTAAGGACTTGCTGGTGGACTTATTACGTGCGGGGACATGATCGTGGGTTTTATAATAAATAATAAGAGGCGAATACGAGATTGTATTATATTTTCTATAATATAATAGAATAATTCTGTCTAATATTTCAAGTTGAAATATTCGTTAAATTTTACTCTCCATAAATAATATACACTCTCGTGTAACAGAATTTGTTCACTATTTTCTGGATTATGATTTAATCTCGTTAATCATAATTTATAGGCCCAATAGCCAAAGAAAAAACCTAATTAATAGAAATTTAAGGACTAAAACGTTAAATATCGCATAGAAAGCAGTATAAAAACTAGTTAAATACACAACAAAAAACAGGTAAAAAAAAATATAAACACGACAACTACATACGATAACTAAGGCAAATGGTTTTAAAACGTTAACTAAAACTATTGTGGGTAAATTACTATAAACTAACTACAAGATCCAGAGTGATGTTACTGTTATGTCTTTAGTTAAGTGTAGGCAGACCAGTGAACAGCGTGAGCATAGCCCTAGTGAGACGTAACCGACCATGGCCGTGCATGAGTAGCAGTCAGACAGACGGCCATGACATCAGGTACTGGCACGAATCCTCTCTGGGTTGTCCGTTACAGCATCCATTCTGCACTTTACTCACATTCAAAGTTTGGTCATATTGTTTTTTTCTTTATTTTCAGCTTCAATGAAGATCATGTTATCCTACCTTCCAATTTTATGTCAACGTGTGTCATTCGCTGGCTGAATGGTCTAAGGTATCAGGACTTTGAGTCTGAGTTAGCTCAGGTTCGAATCCTGGCCTCAACTGGAAGTCTTTATCCTTAATATTCACCTTGTCGTGTACTGGTTCTTCCCCTTACTCTGTCTGAATAAGTTCCCTACACATAAAAATAGACAATAGGGAATGGGCAGTCTACAGTTAAGGAGAAGACGACCACCCCTCCTCCCAAAATAAAAAATACGAAAACATATATTACCCTAAAACATATACATTAAATTATAAAGTAACAACAAGTTATCAACTACAGTATACAGAGATCGCACGTTACTTATGCCAAACAGGACTTCTAGCTACTAAACACTGCTGTAATAAACCGGGATTGACAGAGATAAAGCACCATACGCATACAAAGTTTGGCTGTCTGTACTCAGCACTGTGAACTGGCACGATCTGACAACCACGCTCAGTCCACAAACGCCCGACGCGCTCCAAAGCGGATAGTACACAAACTACAAATAATAGTTGATGATGTTTAGTATGAAGTCAAGTGATTTGTATTTAGTTAATTGGTTAATCTTTGGCAGCTTGGTACTCATTTTCACTACAGTATTTAGGCCTACTGATATTGGGGAAAGCGATGAGATTAGTTAGTATTTAACAATTGATTATATCTTTACGTAATGTATGCAGAAACGTGTCTAAATTAGAAAAACATTAGGATTTTAATTTTTGTTTAAAACTGGAACTAACGATTCTAGGAAAATAAATTGACACATACAACACCATTGAGGTTTAGAATCTTTTCGCCAATGAAGTATGTATTCCCATCACGTGTACTCGTAGCTACTATAAATAGAAATTTAATTTAATTCCGTTTTCAACAACTAAAATAATTAAAACTTTTCATACGATTTTAAGAAACTATTCATGAAGAATATTAAATTTAGGGAAATTATTTGCCTGAACTTATTCGATCAAGTTTTTGAATATATTTTTTGGGATGCGTGCCTACAATATTAAATTCTGGTCTAACATTCACAATCATTTTTAACAAACTGTGTCCTAACAGAGGATGTGTTCACATAGATAGAAAGTAACCATTAAGCATTTGACATCAAATAGATCATTGGTCATTTAATATGTCTGCTCTCTTTCCGATATGTCACTATGTTTTCTTTGTTAAATGGTGTTAAATGGCTTAGATAACTCTTTCTACAAATTTAAGAAACCTCCTCCATGGCTTTTGATAACTACAGTACTATGCTACTTAACAATGAATTGTCACAATATTCGAGGTGATCCAAACAGGTCAAACACCTGTTAAAACTCCTCTGTGAGTAGGCCTACTTATTGTACCTCGTTGGTCGAAACCACCTGGAAATTCTCATTAACAGCTGATTTCCATAAGGGTAAATTACTGTTCGGCTGCTCCACATAAATACCTAAATAATCAGTTTTGTAAACTTGCACTGTAATTTACACTGTAAACTTGTTCCCGTGTATCTACACCTGATGTTACCACTTCAATCAACTATCCATTATATTACATCTTCTAATTTCACCTACTTATCGTTTTATTCACGTGTTAGGTTAGTTTTGCAAAAAAGATACAGTAATAACTAGTACATCGTAATTATTTTACAAACTGATCTTCCAGCCTTTCCGGTTCCATTCCGGTTCCGGTTAGTTGTAAATCTGCTAAAAATTTGTTTTTCTTTATTTATTACTTATTTACGAGTATTTCTTATGAGAAACGATATATACTGTGTGATGTGAACAAATATTTTGATTAAGAGACTTTTTGATTACTCTTTTTAGCCTATTGAAATTTACAATAATTTCGTTATCACGCACAGTACAGTTAATACGTAAAACTTACAATTCAGTTTATTATTGCTATAATTTTATCTTTGTCTAAATTAGAAACTATGTATTCTAATTTAGTTAGTTGATGAAATGTGAGGGTACAATTTGTAGTATATGCACGTTGTGTGGGTAGGAAAAAAACTCATAAGAAGCGTGCAGTATTATGGCTATTTAAAAAATTGTGTAGAAGAGTATCACATGTTAGATGTAAATTGAGTTTCTTTTTTAAAATTGATAATGGTCAGGCCCATTAAGAATCTCTGAGTTTTCATTTACGTTAAATAACATATATCATTACAATACGTAAAAGCGAATCGTTAGCAAAGTCCGCGTGTTTGGCAGGGCTTGCCTAACAGAGCAAACCCAAACAACTTGATAATTTATGTTTAAAAATGTTTATTATTTATTTATTATTCAATTATTACATTGCAGTCAACTATCTATCGGTTTCCGATAGCTTTGCTCGGTCGACCGTCCCGTTACATATGTTAATTTAATAAGGAAGTATAAAAAGAATATTATGATATCTATGAAGATACATTTATTGATTTAGTCTGATTTTATAAATGAAATTAGGAGTGCTTACGTTGACTACAAAATAAGCAAATTTCATACAACATTTACGAAGTAAGTCATAATATTACGATACAAAAGTTACAAAATAAACACGAAATAAACTTATTCTCAATAGCCTATCTAAAAATATATAGGCAAAAAAAGCTTCCAATAAATAAGAACGGAATAAATTAGTTAATTAACTTCATAACAGATCAAAACCATACGCAACAGAAAACAGAATAATTCCATGTCTTACGGCTAAAAACCAATAATGAGCATAAATAAAATGACCCTGAGAAATTGTTATAACTTTTGAATTTGTCAAAAATGTAACATTTCTACTTCAAGAAAACAGACACCATCTTATTTTTGCGCCATCAATACCAATGTACGTGTACAGCAGGTGGGCGGGTGGGGGTCAATACTACTGCACGTGTAAGGGTGGGCCAATACAATGATAGTATTATATTACAATGACATTTTAATTATATTATTTCTTTAACTTGTATCAACTCAATGACAATATTCTACAAAATAGTCATAGAATTTTAAGAAGTTTATTAAACCCCAAAAACATTCCAAAACTGTCTTCTTTTTAATATGAACTCTTGCAATAAAAATAAATAATCTACGCAACATTTCTCTCCAGCAAACGTCAAGAGTAGTTAATAAACTACGCAGTTTTAGAATAGTTCAACATTGTTAGCTTTGACAAATTTCTTGACCCCACCTTCATCGACTCTGATGGAGTCGTCGCCAACATGTTTATACATGTCCAATTCGAGATGTGGCTCTATTGACACAGCAGGAGTCTGCTCCGCCCTAGCAAAAAGTAAAATACCGTTGCTAATAAAGAACCCAATTTATCGACAGTATCAGTCAGAAAAAATCTAGTCTGCTGTTGAAGACGCAAAGTTACTAATACCATAGGACTAACTCAGTGAAAACATTGAGCGTGATTGACAGTTCTCATTAAATATTCATCATGGAATACGTTCGGGAAATCAGGGGTAATTAATTAGGAAACTGTCATTACACTATTATTGATAGTGATAGGTAATTAATTACTGTGGTCAATATACTTCATCTAATTAACTGTTAATTGTAGTGAAATTGTTCACCGGCAAACTTCAATCAACTTCGTTAAGTCGTAATGTAACACAAAACACTAGTTGTTTGAATTTTCAGCGCGAAAGGAAAGTATAAAGTACTTATGTAATAAATGCTATTATATATCAATGTAGTTGGATTTAAAGCAACTAGTCATGTACTTTTTTTAATTGTTTCATTTTCGTTTATAGATAGAAATATCGAAACAATATACTATATTTCAATTTTAAACTCTATTATGATATAATATTAAAAAGTCAATAAAATAAATATATTTCTTTATACTAAACGCTTGATTGAAAAAATTCGTAAAGTAAATATATTATTTTTACCATTTTAATTTGGTATAAAATAATATGGTAGTATTATAAAAGATTGTGGTAAATTAGTATAATATAGAATCCAAATTGTCTCTATACTTGAGTCGATTAGCACGTTAAAATATTAATTCAAAATAAATTTCAAAAAGTACAAAAATATTTAACTCATTAAAATGTATATTTAGGAACAACAAGAAATTCGTGTAGACTATGTCATATTGACAACAGATCTAGAGCAAATAAATTGGGGATCCTTTAAGAAAAGGTCCACCACTTTCAAAAAAAATCTATAGAATACGAACAAAATTCAAAAAATCTACATAGTACTTACCTGATGAGCCATGATTTCATTGGAAAATTTAAGTTTTCTGCGTTGTTAATCATATATTACTTTTAAAACAATATATCGTTGGTTTTGTCAAAAATACTAAAAATTGTGAATCATTAGATTTGTTTGTACTATTTACAGTTCTAAAAATATATAAGTTTGAAATGTATAGATTGCTCCATTTTGTAATGGATAATCTCATGAAAACAACCTTATTCATCGCAGAGGATTTTTAGATCAACCTTAAAACAAAATGACACAATGTTATCTCAAATAAGGAATATTTACTTTGTGTAAAATTCACATTCAGTCAGAAAAACCGATCAAGACAGGACACTTATTATACAGTACTACATTTCCTTATTTCTGCTGTAAATACTCCCGTAAAATATGGGCATTTTTTTATTCCTCGCCACTGTACGGGTAACGTGTGTATAATGTACACAGTTGTAACTGCCACCAAGGCGATCGCTGTGGCCACAAGAAGGCGACCTCTGTATCTTTTTCTGTAACCTGATCTAACCTTACTTAATTTAATCGACTATAATTCAACCTACACTTTTTAGCTTTTTACCAATGTTAATATATTTTTTAGAGAAAATAGAAGAAGAAAATTGGTGGCTCTTTTCTAAAAAGACCCGAAAATTGTTCCTATTTTACAAAATCAAGTGGCCAAGGAATAATCAAAACTTAATATTTAAAGTAAAACATAATACGTAATGTAACAAAAATGGGTAAAAGCATTTGTTCTGCTTTATCCTCTTGTGTATTGTTACGAAAACAGAAGTCGTCAACTACTGTAAATCAGCTGTTTAACCCCTACATTTTCAGCTGAGAGAGTTTAGCTCGCCGGCACACGGCCTGTCAGGACCATCCCTAACCAATCAGTCGCCCTGTAGGCCCTTCCATAATTAATACTGCTGCTGAATATTGAATCAAACGCAATCCCTAGGGCTTTGTTCTCCCTGTTCTTTAGCCACTAAAGCTTCCTTGCAAGATCCGCTCAGGCCATTAGCATAGCGCGTAACACGTGTGAGGGGAGAGAAGGGAATTCCTTGTTGACGTAGTAGATAGCTATACTTGGTTCAGAGGAAAATCTTGTAAACTTGAAAATTATATTAGCTTTGTATAAATACTCCAAATAAATTCTGGCTGACCGAACCATTAGGGCAGATATACAGTTTTGTTGGTTTGAACCCAGTTTTACGTGTACATGTACAGTTTTTATACAGTGTATTTACGTAGTTAAAGTATGTAAAATTATTCTTTAGGGACACAACTAACACATGTCAATGCCCTTAATAGATCAATTACGTTCTTCCAAAAATAGCATTAATTTATTTATGTGCTACAATTAGCATCCTTAATTTAATATTCGACGGGACTGAAGTGTTTCAACTTTACAGAGAATACACGCAACTCCCATTTATGTATGGTTAATCAGCGTCTCAATATTTAAAGTCACTCGGAACAATCACAGGGTTCAATCACAGATGGCAAACTGTACTCCGACATCTCATGGTATAGGCAAAATTATACAAATTGTTCACCTAACTATATAGTGCACTATCTGCAGATTCGCATGTACAGCGTTGATGTATTAAACGGGAGTGATTTGGGTCAGAGCTCGTTCGTTCACACGCCAGTTCTGGCACTGTGCTGTGAACTGGCATGGTTTGACAGCCGTCATCAGTTCACAAACGGTTGACGCGCTGCAAAGTGGACATTCCACAAACAGCAGAATACAACGTGCGATGGTGACAGCCGTGATTAGTCCACAAACGCTTGACGTGCTGCTAAGCGGATAGTCTACAAACTACAGAAAACAGCGTGTAATTATGTATAGCATGGTTAGACAACCGTGATCAGTCCACAAACGATTTACGCGCTACTAAGCGGATTGTACACAAAATACAAAAAAAAACAGCACGCGATGGCGTCTAGCATGATTAGACAGCCGTGATCAGTCCACAAACGCTTGACGCGCTAAGCGGACAGTTCACAAACTAAAGAAAACAGCGTGTAATGGTGTTTAGCATGGAGACGAGCAATATGTATATATTTTATCTTTTGTTCAAATGCAATTTACAATAGCCGACATTCTTATCTCTAACACTGCCCTGCCGGCTACACTCCATCCCTTGATTTATTTACTAAGGAACCAACCCCATCTGCTATCTGCGCAATAACGATTGTTGAAGACTCACTGTCCAGAGTAATGTGGTTCCTGTGTCAGTACAGGCCATAAAGTAACGTAACGACTCCAGATAGTAATTAACACGTGAGACTGGTATTTATTTATCCTCAGTGATAACGGCGTACGGGTCACGACTGCTGTAACCCACGCCTCTAAATGTGCAATGAATCTACTCCAGTAGTACTCTCCATGTATTCTCCGGCTGTGATGTATGTCCGTGGACCTTGGTTCGAACACCTACTCTCTGGTTAATGGCACTCTTCTATACTATATACATCACTAACAGGTTTGGCTAAACGTTAGAAATAATCACGATTATATCAGACAAGACCTACCTCCACTTTAATCAGAATTCTTCAAACACTGCACATTTGTACAGGGCAAAACGCACTTGGGCAGTGGTTTTTCAAACTACTAATCCACCGCTGGGAAGTCGACAGCCCTATAGTAAGCATTACAAACTTGTCGTCATCGTGCTAAATCGTGCTGTTCTATTGTTATGGGTCTATGAAACAATGTGAACGCTGTATCATTATTAAATGTCACGTGACTTACGGTGGCAACCCACCCACCTAACAGACACATGACTCACGATAAACGCCATCGTAGGTATATGAACGGGTGGGTGGGCCTAATCAAACGACACTTTAGGTGTTGCGATTCATTACTACGTACCTATATAAAAAGCCATGTGTTGGCCTTTTGAAGTGAAACGTCCCCTTTAACATGCAGAATATTTGAAATTGTAAGAAATTACAAAAATATCAAAATCCTTAGTTCCCTACACATTTTCAATTATTTAATTTTCAGAAAATTGGGAACAGTACAAACATCCACCTCAACCAAGTACTCTCCCTTCCTATTACAGAAACATTGGGAGGGAATTAACATATAGGTACACAAAGATGAAGGGGGTTTTTAAGAAAACGAGATCTCAATATCCTGCAAGAACGTTTGCTCTGGAGATTATAACATTATGTTTTGGCTCAATTTGAATGGGAAATAAGTGTGGGGATCTTGAAGAATGATAGGAGTATAGAAATAAAGATTAAAGGAAAAGTCAATCATTTGTTGTCAAGAAATACAGATGGACGAACTTAATTAAATATAGGTAAATAAATCCAATGTCAGTAGAAAACGATGATGTTGGAACCATGGAAGTAGGATGTCAAATTACAAATGTTAAGTTAATATAGCAAGACATATTTGGTGGCCAACAAGTGTTCAAAACGCTCGTATTTTGGCTCCCATAATAATACTGAGCGAACATATTTTTATGCAACAAAATGAAAAATACAAGAACTGAGCAGGCCCTAAAAATCTAATCAAAATCCAAGCTTAGCACTAATTAAACTACTGTGTTTGTTTTATTATAAATGTACATGTATTATTTATACTTACACACTTATGTGAGAATGTGTATACAGACATGTATGGAACATAAACGGAGCTATATATTTGTTGAGCGATTTTTTTAGACGCAAAAAATGCGTAAATCGATCAAATTCTTCACCATTGTTTATACAGTATATATAAATTTTTTTTTTGTGTTCACCTGTGCTTTGCTACAGGATAAACATATAACAGTAAATTTTGATACTTGTTCAATTTAAATTTAAATTTCACTAATCATTGCTTAGCCTATTTCAGAAGTGTTAATTTTGTTTTTATTCAACATCTGATGATAATAATAGATAAATAAAATAATTCTATTATATTTCAATTGCAACTGTAAAGGCCAGTGAGGAAGATTCTACAATCAGATGCGAATATAACCCTGCTTAAAATATCCCATAGATAGGTAATAACACACTATAATAACATAGAGTAGCGACATTTCCATTTCAGCAATGTGGGGTTAGCGCGATGCTAGGAATCCTAATAGCAGTAGCATAAACTACACCTCCTTAACGTTGAATTACGTTGTGTCTTGTAAAGAAGTGATGATAACAATAGAAAAAGTGACATGACAGATTATATAAATATGCTATTTGACATTTAATAATAACGGTTGTGGATACAAATAGTGCAAAAATACGCGCTATTATGCTCTTGCCGCTAGTATCGCTAGCGTTGTGCTTGTCGCCAATTTTTAACGGAGTGCCGCTACTGTATGTTATGCTTCGCGATTTAAAATCTAAAAAAAGCAATGACTGCTAAATTATAAACACCATTATTTACATTAAAAAGCTATACTTTTTGACTAATTTTAATATCTCTCCGTGTAATTGTTATGGCTGAAAAATGTCCTTTGGGGGATTCCCGTGTTCTTCAGAGCGAAAATATTGTACAATGAAGACCTTATTGCACAACTACGAATAGGGGCAAATATTGTAACACCTCAATCGATAAAATCGAATCAAGAAATGAGGGGGAGTATCGTTAGTAATAAGCAGCTTCACGTTTAAATACTTATTTTGGGACAGTAATAATTTAAATTAATGGGATTAGTATAAAATAATTTAAGAATTAATTAAAGGTTCTGAAGCATATTGGCCGAAACCTGGATGACCTGCCTAACCTAACCTAACCATTGGTCGTTTACAAATGGGGCTATAAACGACCGCCACCATTTGTAGCAAACCCCAAGAAATCGTTTAAACTGTCATCGTTAGTACTCCAAGGCGAGAATATAGAAGGTACATCGACATCTACTCGTTTGTGCTCTGCTATATCGACATTCCAAGCCCGCTCCTATTGTATCTCACACATTTAGAACACAACTTCTTTCGTCTCTTCAATGTTGGTCTAGGGACACGCCCCGGAATGCTTGGAGTCCAGTAGTCCGGCTCATCAAAGTTTCCAAATGGAAAAACTTGGACGCTCCACATTACGTATCTGTTGGAGAGTCCAATTACACAAAAACGGCGAGGTTTTAATTCAGCTCGCGGCGATCAGACTTGGATGGGTTCTTTCATCAGAGGCTGGGCTGCAGTTATGCCCAAATACGTTGGACTTTTATGACTGAATTGTGCTAAAGAAATCAAAGCGACGACGTTTACGGTAGGTGAGAAGAGAACAGAAACAATGAGAGGTGGCGTGTGAGTTCCAGTCCATAAATTGGCGAGTAACACCCCATCACTCAGCGACTGTCTGGCCGTAACCCCGTTGCACTGCACTGCAGCGCCGCACGTGGCGATATTGCCGCAAGTAAAAATCAAAAGTCAACTGTAAATTGTTTTAATATTCATTAAACAATCATCAATAACTTTATCTGTGACGATGACGTTGTGTTCAAACTGGTAAAAAGGGCGTTACAATAGTTGAACAATATTCTTTGGGACAATTTCGCTACACGAATACGCAGAAATCATGGGGTACAATTTCATGGAATCAGTCCTTAATAATTACCGTATCATGTCACTTGAAGTTTCATTTGAAAGCTGAAGAACCCTCCTATTGGACCAAAAGTTGAAGTTTGCAAAAAAATACTTGAAATTTTTTTATAATTAAATATGTGAAAATGTAGGCCGTCTTCTTTTCAGTTTTACTTTAAAACTCTCAATATCAAAGCATGGTTCACTAGAATAGACCTTCAACAATCACACAGTGTCCAATATAACTAATTTTATTAATAAACAAGAACCGTACAGTTGACATAGAACAGCATGTTGTAGCCCGCTGACGGTGAGACTGCCTACTACAATATGGCTGGCCTGACAGTTTGGAAAACGGGCATCTTATCCTTACTGGATTTAACCTATAACGATACCACAACATTCAGTTGGATGACTATGAATCTAGAATCACATTTTAGAATGACACTAATATCAGAAAATAAATTCCGTTTGTTTATATTGAATCTTTTTACTTTCTCCCATATGCGTTAGCATAGAGAAAATATTGTGATCGTCCAAAAAAAGTATTATACAAGTTGGTAAAAAAATCCATTTTAGGGTCCCCTGAACCCAAAAAGTGTTTTTTTTTTTTTTTTTTTTTTTTTTTTTTGTGTCAGTCCATATGTGTATCCGTCTGTGTGTATGCGCACTTCGCTGGAGACCAAACGGATAGATGAAATTTTATGAAATTTGGTATGTTGGTGTATTAGCCAATATCTCCAGACAATTTTTTAACTTTTTGGAAATTTTTGTTTTTTGTATTTGTATGGGCAAAAACATACAACAATAGAATTTTCTCAAAAATTACTCTAACCATTTTGATTAAATTTTCAGAAAAGATGTGAATTACAATTTAAAATAATTAAGTAAAATCGCATGACTTTAACTATACTAGTTTTTGAGTTACGGCAAAAAAAATTTTGGGAATCAAATTGGTAATTTTCAAAGTTTTTATTTTTTAGTGTTTAATATGAGAGAAAATTTGTGCCAATTCTTTCGAACCATTTATTTGTTTGTATGTTACCTCACCTTTTAAAATAGTTGTACCATCAAGTTGAATAAAACCAACGAAAAGTAATTTATCAAATGGCACAGAGACGTAATTTCTGTTATATGAAGTTACGTTGATTATATAAGTGGAATTCAAATAACATATATTAATAAAAATCCAAAAAACGTTGTCTAAAAATAAACGGTCATGCTTTCTCAAAAGATATGAAGATTTGGACCATGAAACTTGGCACAACTATTCTTTAAAGACTCTAGATGTGTACTGAGAAAGGACTTCAATAGTTTCTAGGACTTCAAGAGTTGTAATTTTAATTACAATATACGTACAGTGGTATTGACCCACCCGCCCACCCATACACGGTCAGTGGTATTGACCCACCCATCCACCCATACACGTACAGTGGTATTGACCCTCTCATCCACCCATACACGAACAGTGGTATTGACCCACCCACCCACCCATACACGGTCAGTGGTATTGACCCACCCACCCACCCATACACGTACAGTGGTATTGACCCACCCGCCCACCCATACACGGTCAGTGGTATTGACCCACCCATCCACCCATACACGTACAGTGGTATTGACCCTCTCATCCACCCATACACGCACAGTGGTATTGATTTTTGGAGCTACACAAAACACATTATTGATTTTTGGAGCTCACACACAATGGAGCATTTCTATCCATGCTATGTTAAGTTGCCTAACCAAACTTAACATAGCATAACCAAACCTAACATAACCTAAACAAAGGTAGATAATATATATCCCGAAACCACTAAATCAGAGCATTTGTTACTACTATTCATAAAAATACATCATACGAATGAGGACGTTGTAATTTGATATACGAGGTTATTTTTAAATGTAAGCAAGCAGTGTAAACAAACGTAACAAAATTACATTATCAAGGTAACACGAGATAAAGCGAGTGGTAGGGTTGACAAGCCTGCAGGGGTGAACCCCAGTATATTATAAAATACAAATAACTTTATATTGTTGTTTTTGCGCTCTTTATAGTAGGAATAACTTTTCCATTTTCATTCCTTTTGCCCAAATATCCTTACGTAAATTTACATTTACTTTCTAAGCATACAAATGTCTAAGTTTAAGTCTAAGTTTTCTTACCAAGACTTGTATAGCACAACCAAAATATAAACCTGTGCTAACAATTACCGCTTAAACACAATTATGACTACCTTTAATATTTAATAACTAATATTTATTTTCTTACGAAAGTATAACTGAATTATTTTTAAAGATAAATACGTATCTAATAGTTCAAAAAATTATATTTGTCTTCAAAAACATTGTTTATTGACACAATTATTTACTATATATATTTGCAACGCTATTATCTTTTATCTCTGAAAAACCATTTCAAGTGACATTTCAGCCACTGTGAAATGTAATTAATAAGTATCAGCGAAACGTAATTGCATTTCTTATTGAAATTCCGAGCCGAGGGCTCCGAGAGTAATTAAATCTCGAAAGGTTTTGAGTGTAGCTCTTCCAATTAATTGGTTTAATTTTAACACACTTATTGTTTGCTATTTTCGTTTTATACATTTATAATTTAAGATAAAAACGTTATTCAATATCCATTGCACGTCATTTGACTCCACCCTAACTAAATTAAAATTACTTCAATAATTTCTTTTTCGACGTAATGCAAACTAAAATACAATAGGAGGATTACGACCTGCAGATATACTAATGCAATTAATTATTAATTAATGCAATTAACTTTTATTTTCACCATGTCTAACATGTTAGATAAGTAAATTTCTAAACTATAAAACAATAACTATAAAAATAAGCAGTGAACTAACACAAATGTAACCTCTTGTTTATCAGATTATAAGGATAACAATCACATTTTTTTTAAACACACACAATTTTGACAAGAAGAATACAAATTTCACACATACTCTGATTGTTTTTATCATTTCATTCATACCATTGAATTATAATAAAATACGTTAAATAAGGTACGAAAATAAACCGTAGATAACTGTCTAAGAACTCGACTACAACTTTTTAAGTCCAGATTGAAGAATCAATTCAAAGAGAACGTTACTGGGGAATTAATATATAATACGTAAATAATTCTTTATTAAATACTTGGAACGTTTTAGGCTCAAAGATCTTTGTGAGAACTTGGTTATTGTAACAATAATATTATTGGATCTTATCCGTTAATTCACTACCATTACCATAATTTGCATTAACATAACCAAACCAAACCTAACATGACATAACCAAACCTAACATAACCTAACCAAACCTAACATAGCATAACCAAACCAAACCTAACATGACATAACCAAACCTAACATAACCTAACCAAACCTAACATAGCATAACCAAACCTAACATAGCATAACCAAACCTAACATAACCTAAACAAAGTAGTGGTAGTGAATTAATGGAAAAAGTTCACATTATTAATTCTAATATAACAAATCGATTAAAACATCAGAGTATAATCGATTTTTGTTCAATAGGAACTCGGAGCATGCCATTATTATTATTATTATTATGCAGTCGATAATTATTTTACTAGAAACCTTTTATTATACAATTCAAGCTATTTTTAAATAAATATAAATAACATCAAAGGGAAAATACTCACGTTTTCAGTTTATTTCAGTGTGGTATTTTTAAAATATCGAATAACTCACATTCCGAATTCACAAAGTCGGCAGAGAATTGGATAATAAATATCCATCAAAATTGCACTGATTTACCTCATGTAACCAACGTCACTAATCTGTTCGAATATTGCCAACTCGAATCAGGTTCATGGATCGCCTAAGATCAAACAAATCAGTGAATGGTCTAAATGGAAACCGACGGGAAAACTTCAAACACAAAGCCGTTTACCGATTGTATTTGGGGGTTTCCAAGCTCCAATCTAAAGTGGAGTTGCTGTCGGTATACAGTAGTTTGAAGGTAACGTAATTGATTGTACGACATTAAAAAAAGAGCAAACCCGATTAATAAGCCCAGTATCGTAAGAACAAAAATATATTTTTAACTGTTCACTCGTACATTTTATAATTGTATTAATTATATCGATTGCAAACACATATCATTGTACAATATTTTTCAATGAATTATTAATACAAAAACATTCATTTTTCAATATTTATTAATAGTTAATTTTGATTACAAGATTGAATCAATAAGTTAATTAAAAACAATAAAATTGTAAAGTGAAGTGCAATAGATAAACCGTGACGAGCAGATAAAACGGAGTTTTGACTCTTAAATAGAAGGCAATAACATGATTGTTAATATTCTATCTTTGGTAATAATTTGATTAGTTAGTGAGGTCCACCACTACTTCTGGTTTAAAACTACATTATATTTTTTACATGGGAGTACACTAGCGCTCCACTACTGTACCCCAAAACAGCTGATAATTGAAAACACAAAAATTAGCTTTGGATGAGAAATCTGTCTGTGTGTATAAAATAAAAGTGGTTCATTGTTCAATTTCATGAGATCAAGAAAAGAAATTCCACATTGAAAATTTAAAAAATAGGGACCCATATCAAATATGGTAGACCTAAATCAAAGTTCTTGTATTCATCGAGGTCCAAGATAATTGTTATCAGACTCAAAACTACTACATTTGAGATTATTTTTATTGATAGCATAAACTTTTCTAACGTACATTGAAAATAAAAATCTGTAACAAAACACCTCTTTTTCATGTTTTGATGTAATATGAATTTTAATTAAAAAAATATACTTTATTTTTTCAAAAACTTAATATAATGGCTTCATATTATATTAATAACATTACCTTCAAAATTACCTCCCATTCTGAATAGACACGAATCATATTCTAATTACGTCAAATAAGTACCGATAGTCTAGTCAACAACCATGTAAAAGTATATTAGTCAAGAAATATGTCGGTAAATTTTAATCTATCTAGATGTATCAAAATCGCCTTTTACAACCGTCATTACCTGAGGTAGTATCGAAGAACTTAAATTCTTGCATTTTCTCATACGATCTTGAAAACAAGTGTAGCAATATAAAACATTATAACAAGGAAATAACTCTTTGGTGATGATTTCAAACTGTCTTGTATAAGTAATCGAAGCCACTAACACAGCATACGTTTGAGGACTATCCGCTAAGCAGCGCGTAAAGCGTTTGTGGACTGATCACAGTTGTAAAAAAAATGCCAGTTCACACCAAAATTCACAGTGCCAGAAATCGCTTGTGAATAGGCTCTGGCGCAATCACTCCCGTTCACTACGGCAACGATGTTCATGCGAACCTGCAGATAGTGCGCCAGTTAGGTGAACAATTTGTATAATTTTGCCTATACCATGAGATATCTGAGTACTGTTTGCGATCTGTGATTTGAACCCTGTGATTGTTCCGAGTGACTTTAAATACTGAGACGCTGATTAACCATCCCTAAATGGGAGTTGCGTGTATTCTCTGTAAAGTTAAAACATTTCAGTCTCGTCAAATATTAAATTAAGGATGCTAATTGGTTAACATATAAATAAATTAATGCTATTTTTGGAAGAACGTAATTTATCTATTAAGGGTATTGACGTGTGTTAGTTGCGTCCACAAAGAATGAGTTTACATAGTTTAACTATGTAAATACAGTGTATAAAAACTGTACATATAAAACTGGGTTCAAATCAACAAAAACTGATATCTGCCCGAACGGTGCGGGCGGCCAGAATTTATTTGAAGTATTTATAAAAAGCTAAATTGATGGAATCTACAAAATAATTTTTTTTTTTTTTTAGTATTTAATGTAAATCAATATATAGTCGACCAATTCGATTGTATATATTGTTCAGTTAGCTACGTGTTCGTACAACCGTAAACCTCCCAATTCTTGGCGCGAGACACAATGGTATGTAGTGACTATATAAGACCTCATGTCACATCGAACACGGAAATCATTTGCAGAGATAGCACCGTAAGTGAGCCCCGATCAGATACGAACGCAAGACGCGATGCTATCGGCCCGTTTTCACACGACCGATTTGTTGCCGCCGCGGCTAATACTTCCCTCTTGATTTAATGCAGCCAACTGACGGCGAATATTAAATTTCAATAAGACCCAGAAGCCGTGCACTACGCACTTGCGATCTCCATACTGTTTACTTAGTTTTAGAGTGTTTAGCGATAATTTTATTCCAACTCCTTGTCACTTTTTGTTGCTTGGCAGATCCAATAATCATTTTACTCAGACTACTCGTCACTTTGGTAGCTGGAGTCTGAGTAGTCACCAGGGGTGCTTTACCAGGACTCTCACCTGTCTCTACACCGTCATCCGCCCTGTACTCACGTATGCCCATCTAGTCCTCACCACCACAATCACCTCTCCAACTTCGAGAAATCCGAGCAACGCGCCATGGAGTGTGTGTGTGTGTGTGTGTGTGTGTGTGTGTGTGTGTGTGCGCACGCGTGCGTGCGTGCGTGCGTGTGCGCGTGCGCGTGCGTGTGCGTGTGCGTGTGCGTGTGCGTGCGCGTGCGCGTGTGCGTGTGCGTGCGCGTGCGCGTGTGCGTGTGCGTGTGCGTGTGCGTGTGCGTGTGCGTGTGCGTGTGCGTGTGCGTGTGCGTGTGCGTGTGCGTGTGCGTGTGCGTGTGCGTGTGCGTGTGCGTGTGCGTGTGCGTGTGCGTGTGCGTGTGCGTGTGCGTGTGCGTGTGCGTGTGCGTGTGCGTGTGCGTGTGCGTGTGCGTGTGCGTGTGCGTGTGCGTGTGCGTGTGCGTGTGCGTGTGCGTGTGCGTGTGCGTGTGCGTGTGTGTGTGTGTGTGTGTGTGTGTGTGTGTGTGTGTGTGTGTGTGTGTGTGTGTGTGTGTGTGTGTGTGTGTGTGTGTGTGTGTGTGTGTGTGTGTGTGTGTGTGTGTGTGTGTGTGTGTGTGTGTGTGTGTGATACTTCATATTTCTACGAAATATCAGCTAGGGGATTGAGGTCGGGGAGAGGGAAGGTCGCGGCCTTGATTGGAATGCGGAAAGCTCGTCACTAGGTTATCACATCGATGATTATCAGTCGTTTAAATGGCTTAAAGGGATTTAAATGTCCGCGCCCGATTTAAATATTCTTCTTTAACGACATATGACCATTCTCCTTTTTTTTAAAATTTCAGTAACTGACTGCTTATTTTCTTTTTATTCTTTGTTCATAATTGTGTGTGGCTGTAATTATTTTTCATATCATATTGTTCTAAGCAGTCTAGTTTGATCTATAAACATGTGATTTTTTAAAGGTTTTATACGTTAGTTAATTAGTATATTTTTAGGTTTGTATGTAAGATAAGTTAGTAAATAACACCTGAAAATGGCAGAGTTACATACCTGTCTAAAAGTTGAGTTAGGTTTAAATCTCAAATTCGTTGCTGGGGAGGTCCAACAATCATTTGATTCATACTAATAGTCACATTCGTTGCTGGGGAGATCCAACAATCATTTGATTCATACTACTAGTCACATTCGTTGCTGGGGAGATCCAACAATCATTTGATTCATACTACTTGTCACATTCGTTGCTGGGGAGATCCAACAATCATTTGATTCAAACTACTAGTCACATTCGTTGCTGGGGAGATCCAACAATCATTTGATTCATACTACTAGTCAAATTCGTTGCTGGGGAGATCTAACAATCATTTGATTCATACTATTAGTCACATTCGTTGCTGAGGAGATCTAACAATCATTTGATTCATACTACTAGTCACATTCGTTGCTGGGGAGATCCAACAATCATTTGATTCATACTACTAGTCAAATTCGTTGCTGGGGAGGTCCAACAATCATATGATTCATACTACTAGTCACATTCGTTGCTGGGGAGATCCAACAATCATTTGATTCATACTACTAGTCAAATTCGTTGCTGGGGAGGTCCAACAATCATTTGATTCATACTACTAGTCACATTCGTTGCTGGGGAGATCCAACAATCATTTGTTTCATACTACTTGTCACATTCGTTGCTGGGGAGATCCAACAATCATTTGATTCATACTACTTGTCACATTCGTTGTTGGGGAGATCCAACAATCATTTGATTCATACTACTAGTCACATTCGTTACTGTGGAGATCCAGCAATCTGATTCCAAACGCTTGTAACTCTCACTGCATGGCCATAATCATTTTATTAAAACTGCACGTCAATTTCGTTGTTGAGAGATCCAGCAATCACTTTGGTTCGAATTACCCGTCGATTTCGTAGTCAGGGAGATCCAGCGATAATTTTATTAGATTTTCTCGCCGATTTTTAGTTGGCGAGATCCAGTGATGATTTGATTAAAATTGCTCGTAAATGTTTCTAGTTCGGGAGATCCAGCAACTATCTGATTTACATCACTTTTGTTGTTTGGGACATCCAAAAAGTGTCTGCCAAGAGAAACAGCTTAATTCGGAAATGCATACTTAAAATGCTCCTTTTAGTGTATAGTTATTTGCATAAAATAGTTTACGAACAGTTTACATGTGGCATGTGACAACGGATAAAGCGTGTTACAAACAAACGTAGGAATGTTCATTGATGAAATCAGCAATATGTTTAAGTGTGTATTAAAATAAGTTAGTTCAAAATTTGTATCTTTTTAATGCCTAAAACCAGGCGAGTTTCAGAGAATACTATTATCATAATCATTAATTATTATAATAAGAATATAACTAAAAAATTGAAATTTTCCTTGTAAATATTTTAGGTTATAAATAAATGTAACTTAACCACTACATAATTTGTTTCACACAATTTTACTTAATATTAAATAATCTATTGTATATTTATGTTCGTCTCATTACATACATACCAAATGGTACTTCATATAAATAAATACATAAATATTCAACAAAAAACATAAATTTTATAATCATTAATTTACCAAAATTATGTTATTAGGAATTGTGACGTTTACGAATATCATTATGTACAAAACAGGCATCCCACCACTCGGTAGATCGTTCTGAAAGCGGTGTTCCCCCATTAAAGATTAATTCCACAATCTCAAAGCCTAAGCCTTACGCGACAAAATTACTCTAGCTGATTTGAATGTAGTAAAGACGGCAAGGCAAGTGGCAAGTTTCATTAGAGCGCCGCGTGCTGAATGTTAAGTCCCACAACGCAAGTGGTGTCCCTTGGCAATTATTTCCAAAAGGTCTGTCGAGGGGAGACCTAAAACTTAAATTAAACGGGTTTAAAGTAATAGAAACAAAAACAACCTCTTGTTTCTTATCCTTCACGGTACTTATATACTTTAACGAGTTATATTATGATTTCTGTTATTACAAAACCTTCCTGTTATTACACTTAATAAAATTCCTCTGACGACTGATCGGAGGTTTGGTGACCGTTTCCCTCCGCGAAAAAAACAAAAAACATGGATTTCAATTTCATCGATGCGGTTCGAAATAATAATCGTATCGTAACAATTGAAATGTGATTTGAAAGGTAAATATCAATTCTAGTGGACCATGAATTGGTTTTTGTAAAAAATAGAGTATTTGTACACTTTGTTCATGGTTAAATATGTGAAATTTTACACGTCATTCTTAATGATTTTAGATTTAAAACACTCATAATATCAACTTAAGATAAACTAGAATGGAGTCTGGTCACCATACAGTGTTCACTATAACTCAATATAATAATAAAGACAAACCATACAATTAAAAGAAAAAAAGCATGTTTTAGCCCGCTAACTGTAAAATTTAATTGCTACTGGGGCCCACAGGGCTCTCCGGGGCCCACAGGTCTCTCCGGGGCCTACATGTCTCTCCGGAGCCTACCTTTCAGCGGTAGTTTGGCAGTTCTGTGATCGTAGTCGCAGAAATTAGGGGAAATATGAATTACGAATGAAATGAAAAATGTCTTCATTAGGGACTGTAAAGCTCATTGAGAACTTAATGATTGTGATGAGTGTGGATGTCAGAGTGTTGTCAACCAAGCATGTTTTAGTCAACCAACTAAAGTTGACTGATTCTTAGAAAGCGTCATTAGTACTATTCCAACAGCCAGTGCTACTAAGGAACCTACAGCTTATCAAGGAATCCGAACCACGTAGTATTGGTCGATTGTCAACCCGGTTCTCAGTTCTCTCCCTTAGACAACATCCGAACGGGGACTACCACTGACGGATGAACTTTATATAAACTTTCTAGTAGTATCCACATCAATGGCAACCATTGAGTGTGTCTGATCCATTTTCGGTATAAGAGGTCTAATAACAGCACATTTTGCTAACAATCTCCACAGTACTTAGCCCCCAATTAGCTGGACCACAGCACTACGCCACTGGATCAAGACGTTATTATTCCAAGTTGATATTTTACCAGTTAACACGTTACGGCAAATAATATTATAGGGGACCAATGTTTTATATCTCATTTTGCATGTAATATGTGGAAAGACAATCGCTTTTTTCACAATATTAATTTAGATATTTTGATAAATTAACCGTGACAATAATAGTGCACAAAATATCATCTGGCAACATTTGATTAAACCAACAAATAAAATCTGTATCACATATTAACGATGTGAACATTTATTTAATTCATCCAACGAAGAAAAATGTAAAGTCGTTCTTCCATTATTTTGTTGTACATTACAAATGATGTTCTATTTAGTACAGATATTTCCAAGTTTTAAAGTGGTTTCTAGTCTTAGATTGTTGTCATTTGTTTCACAATCCTTGAGACAACATAAACGTAGAAATAAATATTGGGAACTTTTCAGTTAATTCACTTCCACTATGTCCGCTATTTTACTACTCCTTTTTTTGTCGCAATTACAGTTAGGTGGTTTTACAGAAGTGGCTAATAAAGGTGATTACAAACTGGTAAATCCAATGATTGACTTGCCGTCGAATGCGCTCTCCGTGTGTAAGTTCTTGTAAAGCGATAAGATAAGGCTAGTGACATCGGGTTCCTAGCGGATAAGGAATACCACAGTGGACAATAATTATTGTTGAACAGTTTTTAGAGCAATAGAATATTAATCTAGCGGTAGTGAATTACCGAAAACAAAAAAAAGTAGTGGTAGTAAATTAACCGAAAAGATCCAAATATTGCTACCAATGTGTCCATTTTATGATTAAATACAACTGAAGCCTTTATTAGTCCTAAAAAATTTACTGTATACGTATTGTAGATCGTAGATTTGTCACACAATTTATATAACGCGCCTTGACTCTATATAAACGTTTCGTAGCTAGTTTTAATAACTGAGCTTGCTAACAGTCTACATTATATATTAAGATCAGCTACAAATAACGCAGTCGTTTTTCCTAATTATTAATTATTGTAGACCACACAGTTTGTTACATAATCAACAGAACGAGCCATGACTCTACATAAAGGTCCAGCCGCCTGGACTTTAAGTGAGCTTACTCACAATACGTGCCTGACTATGTTACATACTACTTTTTTTTAAGAAATAAACTATCTACTTTTTAATCTTAACTGTCCCATTTGTCACATATAATATATTTGAGCGGAGGCTTATCAGAGTAGTAAGGGGGAGTAACCACAGACAAAAAAATAAACAGAGATCTCTTTCTTATGGCCGCAACGAGTCCCTCCGTGGCAGTTTTATAATTACTAAAACTAAGGTACATCTTTATACATCTGCAGTAATAATTAATACATTTATCCTTAAGGATTGGGGTGCAAAAAGGGACGGACTGAAAAGGATCTGGCCCTATCATCGCATGGATAACGGAAGTAATAAATTCTCGATACACTTTTAGCACACTGTTGGATGCGGCCTCTGTTTATTTCCCGACTACTAGTAGGTCAGGATCCAAACATTTGCTTTCTTTTAACTTTTTGGTAGAAATAAAAATCTTTACAATTATGATTTTATCGACCCTTGCTAGAGTTTTTAATACATACAGAATTTGTATTAGTATCCCCCCCCCCTGTACTGTGTAGATAAAATCAACGGCCTTTGGTGTGATACTAACAAATAAAGACAATAAACAAATAAATGATATATATTAATATTTCCCATTGCAGTAAAAAATGTAACACTGTAAACGAAACAAGCTATTCTGGGGTAGTTCAATAAATTATTGTAATTTTGTAGTCTGCAGCAGAATTTTAAAATTATTTCCACGTAACTAACGATCCAGTATATCTCAGTGTTGAAATGAAACTGGACGATTTATCAAATGCCATCGACAAAGAGGGGAGGGGAATCTTATTATCAAAGAAAGGGGAGCCAAATTACCAATATTCGAGTAATCGATATCCGTTTTTGAGTGATTTTTCCTGTGAGAAATTGCTTAGGTTATTGCCTGGGATTACGTAAAAGCACCTTCATGACGAAAATTAATCATGCGCTCGTAACTTTATGTGTTCGATTGATCGAATATTAGATTACCCTCAGAAGAGATTGAAAAATTAAACCAATAATCTCAATCTTTGAACATCAAATTAAATAATGAAAATTTCAAGTTTATTGAATAAAATTAACTACTGCTGAGTACCAATACAAAGGAAACAGTGTACTGTATGCAAGAACCAAGATTTACAAACTGTTAATGATACAATTTCAATTTTAATATGTTATTGCGGTTTCGCCCATTTAAATTGCTATGAGTACAATTTAGAAATAAGAAAGAAAAGAAAGAAAGAAAGTTTATTACCATAAATCACAATACATATTAATGTGCTTTACATAAAAAAACAGTTTGAATAATCAAATACACACATAACCAAATACAGTATTTAGCTTATAAAAACAAAAAACACAATTTAAGATATTTTAAAAACACTATTTTAACTTAATTGAAAGTAACATTAAACAAATTAATCTATTTAATTTACTAATGTGATATATGGCTAGGTACCTCTGAGCATGAAGCTGTTTTGAGGTTACCTTCTCAAAATATAACAAATTCAAGTAAATCAGTTGCAGAAAATAAAAATGAGAACTTTTTAAAAGCAAACATTTGTATTAAAATCAAGACGTATTTTTAATTATTATTTTACATATTAGTGCTTTCTTATCTCTAAGGACCAACCTTAGGCCCAATTTACCAACAAATCAGAAGACACAATAGAAACACAAATAAAATTTAAATTTTTTACAAGAAGGAGAGTCAAGAAAAAACAGATTGATTTAAAACAAAAAAGTTTCAAGTTCATCATAATTGAAAGTAAATAACCATTCTTTTAAACGTTTAGAAAAATTTGCTATGGAATTAGCAGTACTAATTTGGTAAGGAAGTTTATTGAAAAAATCAAAGAACTGTAACTATAGAATCTTTTAAAAGCTTCACTCGACGGTTTCAACAAAGCTACCCGATTCAAATTTCTTAGTCTTATTGAATGAACTGCAGCATTTGCTATTTTTTGACCTCCCCTCACAAAAAAAAATACGCATCACTCTATACACATATAAAATGCCTAATGGGAAGTACACCTAAATATTTAAAAAAAGGAAAGGACTCTTCCCTTCTTTGCACACGAAATATTTGTCGTATAATGCATTTTTGTGACACAAGAATTGGTTTTAAAAAGGATTTATACGCTTAAATATTATTTAAACCTCATATAACAAGAAATAAACATCAGTAAGTTGTAATTATGCTTTACTGAGGACGCTGTCTTGATTTTTGCCTTCAGCATAAAATTTTATTGCATCAATTTTCGTATTTAATTACAGATTAAATATGACTCAATACAGAACAAAACTCAAGTGTTTTGATTTTTGATTTTGATTTTTGAGATGCAATATTGTTCCCCTATTTGATTGTCTTAATAATTACGATAGTTGATTGGCTAGATTATTGTATAACTATAACACAAATCTTGTACCTAAAATGTTTTCAATTTCAGATAATTAATGGCACAACAAATCAACGAAATCTAATAAAATTTGAATGTACTATACAGCTTTAGAAAGTGGACACTTTGCTGCAATTTGTAAGTGTCTCTTCGACGTAAAAATTGCCTTCTTTTCCTAACAATACGTGCGTAACGACTCCAGTTTGAATCAAAGCGATGAAAAAGGAGGAAATGGTCTTCATGGATCCATACTTTTCATATGACAATGGAGAGTAAAAGGGGGTGATATACGCGAGGACATGGGCATGCTGGTGGGCAAGCTCGTGGACTTACTGACAGATCTATTACACGCGTGAACATGCTCGTAGGCATTGTAGTGGGCAAGCTCGTGGACACTGACAGATATATTACACGCGTAAACATGCTCGTAGGCATGCTAGTGGGCAAGCTTGTGGACTTACTGACAGATCTATTACACGCGTAAACATGCTCGTAGGCATGCTGGTGGGCAAGCTCGTGGACTTACCGACAGATCTATTACACGCGCGGTCGTACATTTCCCCGTGTAATAAGTGTGTCAGCAAATCCACAAGTTTGTACACGAGCGTCGTTCGAATTATGTTGTCTTTGTTTTAGTTAAACGTAATGAGAGTAATGATAAAAAAAATTACTTTTTCAAGGAACAGTTAACCTTAGTTATAAGTAAATAAGTTCATTTCGAAAAGTCACTATGGAATTTAAAGGAATAAAACTTGTTGTTTTCTTAATATTATAACAGCCCATGCAAATACTACAGTTGTTCCCTAAATTTCCATGTTCCTTTTAAATTGATATATTTTTTTACACAAGTTTGGCAAATTAAACTATAGCCAACAGAATGTCAAAGTGCCGAAAATAACGAACGGACAGCGACAGACGCCATGTACCACAATAATTGGGAAACGTTCACCAAGGAAACTGGGAGCAATGTAATGGGTTCTGTATAGGCCACCGGGGGCGGGGTGATAGGGCAAGAACCGATGATGGCATTCAAATTACTGGCAGTGAGGGGGGTAGGTGCCTGATTGAGACGCCCTTATTGGGTGGGGATCGGCGTCTTTGTAATCAGTGGAGCGACAGATTCGATCAATCCGACGACACGTTCGACAAAGAATACTGATGACACCTGCCCCCCCCCCCTCATGACAAGCGTTACCAACTCACTTTGTTTCCCTCAACATTAATTTACATTTTACTTACCTAATTTACATCCGTCTGAATTAATTTGCCCAATTGTGAAAAAAACAAGCCAAAGAAACCTTGTACCGCTCTCTATATTATTCGATAAATCGAATATTTTTTAACTTTCCAAAAAGCTCAGTCAGGACGACCATGTGACTTACTTCCAATAATTTGAGCTTATTACGTATAATAAATTCAATTGGTTATGAGATGGATTACATGCAAATTAATTCTATGTTATTTATTCTTCTAATATGTTTCTAGGAAAAAATGCGACTCAAAGAACTGATTAAAGTGAAAAGTTGCTTTACTTTGGCTATACCCATCAACATGTACAACCTATATGCTAAGATCCACTTCGTTACAGATAAAGTAACTAAACACAGATTTCTCGTCTCCAAGGTTACCAGCCCTCTTATTAGCGGTAGTTTGTGGACTGTCGGCTTGCAGCGCTTCGAGCGTTTGTGGACTAAGCGTGGTTGTCAGATCGTGATAGTCCAAAGAGTCCAAAGAGGCTAAAACTGGTGAGCAAATTGTTTGACTCTTTGGTACTCCTCGTTTATTTTGGCAACGCTGCACAACTGGACGTGAAGATAGGGCGCCTGTTGCAACTACGATTCATAACTGTTGATATTTTTAAAACGCACTAAAGTAATTAACAACAACGCCGTATCACTAAACTTGAAAATATATGCCAATAAGATGTCAGTTGAAAGAAAATGTGGATTGTTTTATTTGCTCTTAAATTGAGTAATCTGAAGCTAAAACACATTATTTCATAACAATTTGTTTTAACGATGTTAGCTTTCACTTATCAAGAACAGTTTTTTTCTTTTCTAAATTTAACAGAAGGTAAAATATAGAACCTATTTGTAACAATTGTTAAGTGGTTGGCTTTCAGTTGTTCGAAACCATTTATTTGTTCGTTGTTTCTTAAATTATACGTGATAATATTATACTAACAGACCAACCCGCTAGTTAAATCATTGATAATGACTTCAATTATAGAGTTAAACATTTTAATTAGTTTCATTTTTTAACTAAGTCAGTTGCAAAAAAGAAGCTAGTACATTAACAAAGGCTACAAGTCACAACTAGTTTCTTATCGTTCCATTTTATTACTCTGCTGACATATTACAACAATACTTGTTGTTTATTACGAAAGTTATGATGGTAAAAGCGAGATATACTTTTTCCAAAAGATATAGCCAACATTGTTCTGTAATTATCGAGCTGATTGTAGTGCGCTGAAGAAGCTCCTTAATCAGCGGTATCAGCCCGTCGTAATGAAAGAAGGGTCCGTGTAACGAGGAAAACGGATAAAGAAGGCTTAATTAACGAATGTTCTTCTAACTTCTTCTTTGCTCGGTCCCAACCTTTTAAACATGTTCTTCCATCGTTCTTCTCATGCACATTAGTCCTCGTGTCCTATTTAAAACTGCGTCCTCTCGTTAATTCAAAACATCCTTCTTTGATACTCATTTAATCTTAATTGGTAACATAAATTAATAAAACTATAAAACCGTCTTTTTTAACACTGTTATTATTATTTTTTATTATTTTAAGATGAGTTGAAAACATTTTACAAAAAAAAGAAATAAATATTTAACTATTTCGATTTCTTACATTAAAATACATTAATAACCATGCTTTCTAATTTGACATTTAGTCTACGAATGAAAATGTAATCATAATAAAATAAACATATATCACTAATAAAATACACTCTGTATATTTTTAATTGGCAATAAATCGATTGGATTAAAAAAGGGCCTATTGTAATGTGGCCAGATATCCACAGGCGTTCAGGTTAACCTAATAATTGTATTCAACACCTCTTTGGGAATAGACAGCAACTTTATTCAACACCTCTTTGGGAGTAGACAGGAATTTTATTTAACACCTCTTTGTGAGTAGACAGCACCTTTATTTAACACCTCTTCGTGAGTAGACAACAATTTTATTCAACACCTATTAGGGAGTAGACAGCAATTTTATTCAACATTTCTTTGTGAGTAGACAGCAACTTTATTCAACACCTCTTTGGGAGTAGACAGCAACTTTATTCAACACATCTTTGTGAGTAGACAGCAACTTTATTCAACACATCTTTGTGAGTAGACAGAAATTGTAATCAACACCTATTAGGGAGTAGATAGCAATTTTATTCAACACCTCTTTGTGAGTAGACAGCAACTTTATTCAACGCCTCTTTGTGAGTAGACAGCAACTTTATTCAACACCTCTTTGTGAGTAGACAGCAACTTTATTCAACACATCTTTGGGAGTAGACAGGAATTATAATCAACACCTATTAGGGAGTAGATAGCAATTTTATTCAACACCTCTTTGTGAGTAGACAGCAACTTTATTCAACGCCTCTTTGTGAGTAGACAACAACTTTATTCAACATCTCTTTGTGAGTAGACAGCAACTTTATTCAACACCTCTTTGTGAGTAGACAGCAACTTTATTCAACACCTCTTTGTGAGTAGACAGCAATTGTAATCAACACCTATTAGGGAGTAGATAGCAATTTTATTCAACACTTCTTTGTGAGTAGACAGCAACTTTATTCAACGCCTCTTTGTGAGTAGACAGCAAGTTTATTCAACACATCTTTGTGAGTAGACAGCAACTTTATTCAACGCCTCTTTGTGAGTAGACAGTAACTTTATTCAACACCTCTTTGTGAGTAGACAGCAACTTTATTCAACGCCTCTTTGTGAGTAGACAGCAATTGTAATCAACACCTATTAGGGAGTAGATAGCAATTTTATTCAACACCTCTTTGTGAGTAGACAGCAACTTTATTCAACGCCTCTTTGTGAGTAGACAGCAACTTTATTCAACGCAACTTTATTCAACACATCTTTGTGAGTAGACAGCAACATTATTCAACACATCTTTGTGAGTAGACAGCAATTGTAATCAACACCTATTAGGGAGTAGATAGCAATTTTATTCAACACCTCTTTGTGAGTAGACAGCAACTTTATTCAACGCTTCATTGTGAGTAGACAGCAACTTTATTCAACACCTCTTTGTGAGTAGACAGCAACTTTATTCAACACATCTATGGGAGTAGACAGGAATTATAATCAACACCTATTAGGGAGTAGACAGCAACTTTATTCAACACCTCTTTGTGAGTAGACAGCAACTTTATTCAACACATCTTTGGGAGTAGACAGCAACTTTATTCAACACATCTTTGGGAGTAGACAGCAACTTTATTCAACACATCTTTGGGAGTAGACAGCAACATTATTCAACACCTCTTTGTGAGTAGACAGCAATTGTAATCAACACCTATTAGGGAGTAGACAGCAACTTTATTCAACACCTCTTTGTGAGTAGACAGCAACTTTATTCAACACATCTTTGGGAGTAGACAGCAACTTTATTCAACACATCTTTGGGAGTAGACAGCAACTTTATTCAACACATCTTTGGGAGTAGACAGCAACTTTATTCAACACCTCTTTATGAGTAGACAGCAACTTTATTCAACACATCTTTGTGAGTAGACAGCAACTTTATTCAACACATCTTTGGGAGTAGACAGCAACTTTATTCAACACCTCTTTGTGAGTAGACAGCAACTTTATTCAACACCTCTTTGTGAGTAGACAGCAACTTTATTCAACACCTTTTTGTGAGTAGACAGCAACTTTATTCAACACCTCTTTGTGACAGCAACTTTATTCAACACCTCTTTGTGAGTAGACAGCAACTTTATTCAACACCTCTTTGTGAGTAGACAACAACTTTATTCAACACCTCTTTGTGAGTAGACAGCAACTTTATTCAACACATCTTTGGGAGTAGACAGCAATTTTATTAGTAAACCATAGCTACCATCAGAATATACAAAATATATTATATCTTGACCGAACCACAACACACGACTGTATAACTTACTTTAATTCCTCATTAAGTAAACTTACATTTAAAACCTACATTATGTATTTTTTTGTCTAAAAGTTGTAACATTAGTTCTAGCCATATATCTATTAATGAAAATGTTAATGTCTATGCAATGTGTCCAGGTCTTCCTTTGGTCTATTAAAAATATGTTGTCCTATGTATAACGCAGAATATCCCTTTTGTAAGTAATTTAGAACAGTATATATAGTATCTCCTGCTTCGTTCACGACTTCATTTGGTCAATTTATAATAAACTTGTCCTTTTTATAACACAGAATGTCATTTTTGTAACTAATTTAGACCAGTATATATATTATCTCCTGCTTCGTCCACGACTTCGTTTGGTCAATTTACAATAAACTTGTCCTTTTTATAACACAGAATGTGCTTTTTGTAAGTAATTTAGACCAGTACATATAGTATCTCCTGCTTCGTCCACGACTTCGTTTGGTAAAATTACAATAAACTTGTCCTTTTTATAACTCAGAATGTGCTTTTTGTAAGTAATTTAGACCAGTACATATAGTATCTCCTGCTTCGTCCACGACTTCGTTTGGTCAATTTACAATAAACTCGTTCTTTTTATAACGTAGAATGTCCTTTTTGTAAGTAATTTAGACCAGTATATATGGTATCCTCTGCTTCGTCCACGACTTTGTTTAATCTATGCACAATAAACGTGTCTTTTTTTAAACTCAGTATATCCTTTTTGTAACACATTTAGCGTTTTATACGAGTAGTCCTGCTACCAACACAACTTCGTTTAGTATATTCCTTGTCCTTTTTGTAACGTAGAATGTATTTCTTAATATTGATTCTGCCCTTTATATACAGTTTCGCCTGCTACCGGTACATCCTCGTTTTGTTTACAGCTTCCTTTCATTCCAGAGGATGCTTTATTCTCGGTATATACTATATAAAATATTTAGCCCATATTTTTGGCCACTGTACGTTACTCTCCATAATTTGCCCACAATGAACCCATTCCTCACCTTTGCACGACGAACATTTTACAGTCAACCTGCTCCACCCCGTCACCTCATCCCCCTCACGCCTCTCGTTGATTACCTTATCTGTCATGCACGGTTTGATGCTCACGGAATCTAAGTTCCCAAGTCTCCCGATATGTTTTTTTCCCTTCTCAAGGGAAATTTGCAGCGACTTTAACCTCCCTTCTTCAATACACTCTGATTGCCCCACCTCGGAATACCCAACAGACCGGGGAAATTAACTTGTTACGGCTTTTTGTAATTTCCATCAAATCAATTATCTCTGTTCGATCATCTAACTGAGATAAAATCGCATGAACGGTATTGTCTCCGACGGGAGATAAAGCTCGCAATAAAGCGCCGATTGCTTCTCGTGATTCCTTCTTTAACGGCGTTATTCGATCGGCAAGAAAGCAATTCCCGACGATAGAACGCTGTGATGTGTTTCTACAGAAATTACATTGTCGCATTTCATTTTTCATTTTATAGTAAAAGACTATCTAATAAATGAAATCGTTACACGCATTTCAACTTTAATAAAAAAAAAAGTAAGCTTTTTTATTTATTAAATAACAAACCTGAATGTTGGGTAAGAAATTGATCATGTATAGCTTTTTACATGAATGTTCGATTATATAATGTTAAATACTATTAAATACTAAGAACTTACAAAGTCAATTCTTAGTAGCAGTTAGATTGTATATAATGTAGTAGTTGACATAAAAATATATAAATTTACTAGTTTTATGTCTACAATATTCAAGTATGTACTTGGTAAATTTGCAAAATATTTTATTAACAAGTAAATACTCTATATTATTTTATTAGTTTAAATTTTAAAGTAGATGAAATTCGGGGGTTTTCAAACTTGCCGAAAAGACTTCAGACTCACGCGCACCACGAGATTTCGGCCACCCTCCTAGGAGCGCCGGCTCGAACTGCTTCACAACCTTTGGTTTTTACTGCCCTCCTTGGAGCGTCAGCAATTATTTTCAATTACCGTAATTTTTTCCAAGAGAGCCAACTATCGCTAATTCCAAGAAAACTTTTCCCATAGACCACCCTCCATCGATTTTTCTTCTGCAGCCTTGGGTTTCAATTGTCCTCCTAGGAGGGTGGGGACTTATTTTTCGACCACCGATTTTATCTATTAGGTCGTATTTTTAACTACCATCCATATTTGGCTACCCTCCGAACAGGGTGACATCATACTGTTCGATCATTCACCGTTATCGATAAGGTAAGTAATTTCAATTTTAAATATTTATATTGCATCTAGAATTTAACTGGAGGCTGCTGGTTACTGGAAGCTTAGAATGTCACAATTTAGTTACCATATGTAAACAAGGTGGAAAGTGGACGGCTAACATCCCACTGTGTTGGTTGACAGATTAAAAATTTTGATTACTGCTAAGAAAAAAGTGATAGAGGGTGTAGGAACAAAAGCAAAAAGGATCGTGTTTACTCTTCAGAAATCTAGTTCTATTTCTAGTCAAGTTTAAAAACCTTGAAAGCTTGAAACCTGAAAACCCAAAAACCCGTCAGGTTTTCATGTTTCCACGTTTTTCGGGTTTCCAGGTTTTCGGATTTTTGGGTTTTCAGATTATCGGGTTTCCAGCTTTCAAGGTTTTAAAACTAAAACCCAAAAACCTAAAAACCCGTAAGGTTTTCATGTTTCCACGTTTTCCGGGTTTTCAGGTTTTCGGGTTTTTAGGTTTTTGGGTTTTCATGTTAACAGGTTTCCAGCTTTCCAGATTTCAAGGTTTTTAAACTTGATCAGAAATATAACTGGATTTCTAAATAGTAAACACGATCCCAGTTGCTTCTGTTGCTACACCGTCGATCCCTTCTTTCTTAGCAATCAACAATATTAATCAGTCAACCAAAACAGTGGGATGTTAGCCGTCTACTTTCCATCTTGTTTGTATATGGTAACTAAATTGTGTTATTCTAAGATTCCAGTAACCAGCAGCTTCCAGTTAAAGTTTATATGCAATATAAATAATTAAAATTGAAATTACTTACCTCATCGCTAACGGTGAGTGGTTGAATAATATGACGTCACCCTGTTTGGAAGGTAGCCAAATGTGGAGGGTAGTTAAAAATATGACCTTACACTAATAGATATAAAATCAGTGGTCGAAAAATAGGCCCCTACTCTCCTAGGAGGACAATTAAAACCCAAGGCTACCGAAGAAAAATCGATAGAGAGTGGTTTACAGGAAAAGTCTTCTTGGAATGAGCGATAATTGGCGTTCTTGGAAAAAAATGACGGGAATTGAAAATAATAGCTGAAACAATCCGAGCCGGCGCTCCTAGGAGGGTGGACGAAATCTCATGGAGCGCGGAAGTCCAAAGTTTTTCGGCATGTTTGTGAACCCCCGGATTTCATCTACTATTTAATAATATCAAAATGTTTAACTACTAAAATAGATTCTTAGAAAATGGATTTTAAATGAACTCACAATATAATCTACCATATTTTTCTAATTATATACAGTGGAATTATTTAACGAGATTCCAATAATCACATTTAAAATATACCTTATGACGGATATATCTTTAAATGCCTTTACGAAAGTCATTTAACTCAACTGCTTGGGGAGTATGTGTTGTGGAGATTGTTTCTCATCGTCGTCCTCTTAACATGGCGGTGGCTTAATGGTTACCGTCAGAGTGGACATGGTGACCAGCGTTCGAAGGCTGTTCAGGAAAGAGACTAGAGTATCCGACTTGTCAGCTGAAAATCGGATCAATATCGTGGTTCAGATAAACTATAGAACAATTAGTTGTTACTATACTATACTATACTAATTAGTTGTCCTAGCTATATGACTTGAAGTAGTCCTTTCAAAGATCAGCAACCTTAGTTAGTAACTAGACTACAATCGTTCCCATATATATATATATATATATATATATATTCATTCGAAATGAACACAATATATGACTTATTCTGCCATATCTCTACAATAATTGGCCTCTTAACAAAAGTAACAATTACATTATGACTAATTAGTAGGTCGCTTACGTAATTAGTTTTACATCTATAGCAATTAACTGCTTTAGGTAGTCAATTAATTTAAAATATTTCAAGATACAATAATCTAACTGTCCAATATATCTATAAATATACATAATTCATTATTAATCATGTTTATCACAAAAACATTGCCCGGAGCTTGTTATATCACTAATTGGTATCTTGTTAAAATCACTTTGATTAATTAAATATAATTTCAGCAATAAATGAAAATTACTTTAAAGTCCTATTTCTGTACTGTTTATTCCATATTCCTAATCACAATCATAAACTTTTTAATCCAAATCCAACAAGTGTTGAATCATTCGTGTTTGGTAAACAGGTGGAGACATCTAGCGGAGCCTCCGGAACTACCAGTAGCCGCCACAAAGCTGACAGTAGTAAAACGTATTGATCGCAATTTTGACAGTATGTCTTTATTGACAGTAATTACTGTTAAATCATAAATTAAACCGCTGATCATCTGTTAAGAGTTAATTGAAATAAAAGTATTACAAAATTGCTTACATACAGTATTATAATAGCTTTACCCACCCAAGGTTCCTATACAACTGGTTGTCTCATTCTCATATGGTCTATATAAGTCGAGTAGTGACGTCAGAGGGAGACCTCCAACCACAGAGTAAGTGTATTACTTACTCTGTGCCTCCAACACATAATGCTGAACAATTAAAACTACATAGTAAGAAACATTACTGTATTGTTCTTAACATTATTTTAGAATGATTTAATTTTACGGTATTTTAATATTAATTTAAAGCAGCAAATTATCTTTTTTCACGTGTTGCTGAGAAATACTTAGGCATACTTATTAAATAATAAATTATATAAATTTTAATTCAAATCAGTCACTTACGTCAAATAAATAAATAACGCAGACTGTACTGTCATCGAGAGTAAAAATATTAGATGTTTTGCAGTGTTGCGTTTTACTTTGTTTACAGCAGTTAAGATAGAAAAAACACAGCTGAGGCCTCCTTATGACGTAATTGCTTTCTGCGCGATATGGATGCGTACTTGTATGACACAACCTCTTGTATAGGAACCTTGGTACCCGCCCGCTTGGCCGGTCATAATATTGAGTTTCGTTATACTGTATAAGCGAAATATGTGTTGCAAGCTTTCAGTTTACACTGTATTTTTCCACTATTATTCAAATTATTTAATCTAATATCCAATTTAGAACAGCTGTTGTTATGTATAATTTACTAATATGGCTAATATAAACTGTCGTAGCGTAACATCGAACCTATCGAAAATACCATATACTATTTAACGTAATGGAACGTTAACTAACCAAGTTAACCCCATCGAAACATAAACTTGTCTATTTAACCTATCGAAACTTAAATAAACCTATTTGCTATTTAACCTAACGAAACAAAAATTAACCTAATCAACATATCGAAAGGTAAACTAGCCTATTTAACTTTCAGGAACACACTAAACTATATCATCCATCGCATTGTAACTATCCAAGGAAAGGACATACTCGAGTAAAGATTGTAAGATATTTTTGCCAATATCTATCTTGAATAAAGGTAAAAGCTTGTATTTGACCCGATAGAAACTGTCTATAATTGCTGACACATAATCTAAAGGATCAAAAGCATTATTCAATAAAAGATTTAAAAATAATGTCATATACGTTTTTAACAATATAAGTTCTAACTGTAGAAATTAATTAATTATTTCAAATATCCACTGGTCACAAACAATACATAAAATCTAAAACCAATAGACTAAAATAATGGGAATTTTAAAAGAGTACGAAGTACTCCATAGAACACTGATGTAAGACCAGTTTATACTGTATTGGGAGATGCCGGTAAATAGGTTAAAGAAGAATGTAACCACAAAAAATAGTTGACGTAAGCGTTAGCAAACAGCTGATGAATACGTAAAAATAGCTCATTATCTCTTGATTGGCCGACGTTGAGGAACTGGAGTGGAATCTGGCCTTTAGATGACGTGACAAATTACAAGTTGCTGTAGTATGACGAAATAAACCTAAAGAACGACGAAATAAACCGAAATAACCATGAAGTCACATTATATGATTTTTCAAATGTTAAACGGCTTCATTACGGTTGAACTCACTCGTCCTGCATTTATAAATATAGGCAATAACTAGTCTAATAAAATATCGTTTCTTTTCAACGATCTCGACGATTAAATGTTAAATGCATGTTATAAATTTTACTTCGATACGACCAAGATCCTTAGCTGCAGACTTGATTATTTACTTCCCCACTCACCTACATTAAAAGTAGTAATTAATTGTGATTAATCGCTTTGTAACAACGAACATAGATTTTGTTGGTTGATTTGAAACTTGTTTAAACATATTATAAGTTTTAAATGAGTGTAGATGATCGAACATTAACGAATACATAACCTTTTATACACTAAAACATAAATACTAGAACGAATTTAGTAACGCATTATTTCAGATGACACATGAATGAATAAATTTGTAAACATCAGAGAAGTGTCGTAAAAAAAGTGGTTAGTTACAATAAATATCGAAAAGTAATGTTAAAAAATTTTGTAAAACAGTGCAAAACGCAATATTAGGTCTACATGCATATTTCCATACATTCATGAGACATACATAATTGTTTTGTATTAGCTTAAGTTTTAATGTTAAGTAGTGATGTTTGTAAGTGCCCCTAAAGCATAATTCCTTAACATTTTGAAAAGGTCAGTTGATAACCATCGGCTATTAATTTGCCGTTGGGCTATTAGGCCCTAATTAATGACACTTTCTAAGACATAGTCGACCATAGTTTGTAACAATGACTACATTCGCTCATCTACACTCATCAAACTCATTCAAAATCCATATTCGTCCATATCTTGACGTCTTAAAAATAAATAGATAACGTGTTAAATGCCTTTATTCTTTATGTTACCTGAACTAACCTAACCGAGATTATCGCTACTCAGGTACACGGTGTATTGTAGCATCCTCTTCCCCCCCCCTAGCAGGTCCTTATGCAACATACCGTCACTGATCTTTTAAACATAAGAAGCTTCAAACAATACAACTATAGAAAACAACATCCTGAAACAATGTAACGCAACAATGCCTCACAGCAAGTATAATGATTGAACCCAATTCCATTTTTGAACATTAAATAGAGGCTCACACAAGAAAAAAGTTTAGTTTGTGTGCAACCTCTCTCGTTTCATGGTTGTTATCCACCCACTAGTTTTTTTTAAATGCGATAACTCATAGAGGAATTTATACATTTTTTCATCGTAAAACGTAATGTGTTTTATTACATTACACCCTAAACGTAGAGGAGAAACGTTGAGGGTAAAATGCATTTTAAAGCTTGTTACGTCCTGAAAAATGATGAAACAAATTCTAGATACAAACAATTCAAAGCTGCTTAGTTACTAGGCTATATTTAAATCGGTGGTCCTCCATTTCCTGGAGCACCATCCAAGCTAGAACGGAACCCGCTGACACCGGTCAGACAAGGAGTCCTTCCAGCCAAACAGGCCTCTCACTCAATTTGTCAAAACCACTCAGTGGCCGGAACGGATCTGCGTAAACGACTTGATCTCGAATAAATCGATGTATGGGACGTCAAGTCCGAGACGTCTCTATGTCCTGGACTGAACTGGTTCATCAAGAGGCATTCTCTTGATCTCGAATATATCGATGTATAGGAAGTCAAGTTCTAGAGGTCTATGTCCTGGACTGAACTGATTCAAGAGGCGTTCTCCCGCTCTCAAATATATCGACGTATGCAATGTCAGTATGAGACGTCTCTGTGTCCTGGACTGGACTGGTTCATCAAGAGGAGTTCTATCGATGTCAAACATATCGATGTATGGGATGTTAGTCCGAGACGTCTCTCTCTGTCCTGGACTGGACTGGTTCATCAAGAGGTGTTCTTTCGATGTCAAATATATCGATGTATGGGACGTTAGTCCGAGACGTCTCTTTCCTGGACGAGACTGGTTCATCAAGAGGTGTTCTATCGATGTCAAATATATCGATGTATAGGAAGTCAAGTTCTAGACGTCTCTGTCCTGGACTGGAATGGTTCATCAAGAGGTGTTCTATCGATGTCAAATATATCGATGTATGGGATGTTAGTCCGAGACGTCTCTGTCCTAGACTGGACTGGTTCATCAAGAGGTGTTTTATCGATGTCAAACATATCGATGTATGGGATGTTAGTCCGAGACGTCTCTTTGTCCTGGACAAGACTGCTTCATCAAGAGATTTTCTCATGCAATGAATATAAATCTCTATAAGATATGCAGACCCCATGTTAAAAAATTAAGCCTCGCATAGAACTAGTTCGTTAAATGAGTGGTAGATTGTGCGGGGCATTTTTTTTCAATTGTATTTGAGAGAGAGCGCATCGGCTATATCATTCTTCGAGGCACCGTTGTTGACTGTTTCTGTCTCTCTCACACTGCCTTTGCTCACTATTTCTATCTCTCACTCACACTGCATTTACTCAGAGCGCAGCACTGTCTCGATTACTTAATATATCTAAATGAAACGAGTTGACTATTCGCCATAAGGTTTCTTCTTCTTATAGAGTTATGTATTTATTGAGAAAAGGAAACAATGCTGTGACATCACTAAAACAAAAATTAGTCATACATTTAACATGGTAATTTTGATATCCATGATGCCGAAGCTAATCAGAATTATAAAGATCCAAATAGTATGATATCGTTTTTAATTGTTTCCCAAATAAATAAAACTTACTCGAAAACAGTACGCTTGTTTTTCCGTGAAACGCAAACACCTCGTGCGCTATGGACTGACCGAAAGAAATTGAAGCGAGACTTGTTTCGAATTCTCTTTTAAACTATATGTATAAGTAAAATATACACTACAGAAATAATATATTGCATGTAGTGTGCTCTTTGATTACCTTAGCATAGATTACACGTATTTTTGTGCTGTGTTTAACGTATTTGAAATTTCTACCAACACATAATATGCTAATTGAGTAACCACCGCTTCATGTTTAGTCTTAAACATTACTAAAAGCCAATCAAGTATATCCACGAAGTCCCGTTAGGTTCCAACACAAGAAGTATTTCGCCACACTCCGCGCTATTTGGTGAGCCTGTATTCAAACCCCAACGGATGGAACTCTGCCACATTTAATCCGTTTAAACACCTAATACGACTTGAAGGATCCCGGCAAAGTGCTGCAGTCAAGGTCACGGGGCATAACTCACCTCAGTCCGATATGGTGTGGCCCAAAGCCAGGTAAATTAATGTGAACCTTTAAGCGCTGGTTAAGGAGTCAACACTCTGGGTGTCTCCGGGATGAATGCGCGGCCCCAGTAGCATCTGTTATTCCCGGACAGACTAATCCCGCGGCGCCTAATTGATTATACGCACCTAAAAATATTTATTGCTAGTAATAAATTAAAAACTCCACTTGTTGATAGTGCGCTGAACGGGACGCCTGCGTACAGTCAACGAACACCATTCATGTGTAGGCTGATTTGTGGGTCCAACCGGTGGAGTAATTTGCATTTATTTGAACGAGCCCTTGAGTAATTTCCCCTCTGAGACGGAGACAAATCTAGACTGTAGCTTGGACAATTTGTGGGTTTGGTTTGTTTGTATGACTCATAAATCGTCAGAAGCCTGAGGTGTAAAAGAAAATATAAACGAGAAGGTTGTTAGTTATATGTTGTTTTAAAAAGATTTATGACCATTATATATCCAATACTTTATATGTTACAGTATTCAAATTAAAGTAATATGATCTCATCCATAGTCAAACAGGTCCAAGTTCTTTGTCATTGTTACTTAAAACCCGATAAGAAACATTTTGTTCTACAAAAAATAGTTATTAACGTTTCTAATTCAATTTATAATAAAAACATAAAAATAGCCTATAAGTGGTTATCGAAAAAATTACCTTAAAATAGGAAACATTATTTAGCTATTCTTAAAACTCTGATCGTCAAGGTATGGGTGAGTATGGATTTAGAATGAGTGTGATAAGTCTAGAGGAGTGAATGTAGTCATTGTTACAAACTAAGGCTGAATATTCCTTGAGATGTGTAATTAATTAGTGCCTGATGACTAATGAACAGTCATTTATTATCTGGTTACGCCATTCAAAATACGTCATGACTTCGATTGGAATCGAACTGTGGACCTTCAGCTTCAACTTGCTACGCTACCGACCAATTTAGTGATTAAAATACTATATTAAAATAATAATAAATTTATAGTATTAATAGTATTATAGTGTGTTCCTGTTTAAAATACTGGAAAAATAATAATAACCACACTGAAGTAAGTAATTGTCCTAGGAAAATAATATTTAGACCACAAACCTCAGAAAAAAGTCTATTGTTACAGTACATAGCAGGAAAACAATTTTGCTATTTATGAAAATACTCTTTTTTGAAGGCCCCATTTTAAACTCATCTAGACCGGAAACAAATAGCAGTGAGACAGGAAAGAGCAAAGCTCTCGCAATAAACAATGTTGCCATATAGTGCACCCCTAGAGGTAATATTACAACAGATTTGGTATAGTGCCTCCTCCAAGCGTGTAAAAACAAACAAGTAGTCAATTTTGAAAAAAAAATGTTTTTGCTGTAAAAAAATTACTTCAAACTGAGCACATCAAAGTGCATTGAATGTAAACTATTCCATTGTTAGTTAAAAGATACTATCTTTATTCCTTAAAACAACTTACAAAATAATAATAATAAAAAAACTAATATAACGAGCGCCCATAACATAAATCCTTTGCGTGATATTCGCACAAGAGTGCACGAGCAAACTTCATTTACATAACTAACAAGCATTACTATATAATTGGAAAAATAATTATAGCCCGTTTCGTAATTAGACACAATGGGAGCCATTGCCGTTCGTCCCGGCCGTTACCGCTCTGTCATTTGCATGGTACACCGTCTCATTTACTTTAACGCCATACTTTTAACCACCACAAATGTGTTTATTTTGTATACATAACTGTTTATTTTACATATAAACTTATGAGAAAAGATACAATAACGTCATTCAAGAACTGCTAAAACTCTCTCTGCTTTTAGATGACACGGCACTAACGGTGGACTGTTAAAATAGAACAGCTGATTTATCAGCTTTCAGCTAGAATTGACTACAGATTGTAAGAGCATTCAGCACCAAATTGTATTTTCATTATGTATTTTTTCTCACAGAAAATATCATTCCAAAATTATACAAATCTGTCATCAGCCTAAACTGAGACAAATGAGCTCAAAAGCCTTGCCATTTTCCCATTAGCTATCGATTGAGCGAAAAGGTGAACTGAGTGCATAACCACGAATTGTAGGATACGTATAAGGAGACGACACGAATTGGGCGAGTTGTCAAAGCTAGAGAGTGGATATAAATCGATTTTGCCGTCAAGACTAAAGAGTGTGACACAAATCGATTGAGCTGTCAAAACTTCAGAGTGTGGCACAAATAGGGTAAGCCATCAACGCTACAGAGTGTGACACAAATCAGTTGAGCCGCCAAGACTACAGAGTGGGACACAAATCGTATGCTCCGTCAAGACTACAGAGTGTGACACAAATCGGATGATCCGTCAAGACTAGAGAGTGTGACAAAAATCAGTTGAGCCGTCAAGACTATAGAGTGGGACACAAATCGTATGATCCGTAAAGACTACAGAGTGTGACACAAATCGGATGATCCGTCAAGACTAGAGAGTGTGCCACAAATCAGTTGAGACGTCAAGACTACAGAGTGGGATACAAATCGTATGATCCGTCAAGACTAGAGAGTGTGACACAAATAAGTTGAGCCGTCAAGACTACAGAGTAGGGCACAAAACGTATGATCCGTCAAAACTAGAGAGTGTAACACAAATCAGTTGAGACGTCAAGACTACAGAGTGGGACACAAATCATTTGAGCCGTCAAAACTACAGAATGTCACACAAATCGGATGAACCGTCTAGAATGGAGAGTTTGTCACACAGACTAATAACTTTTACTATGGTTTAAGTGATGCAAAACGAAAAAAAAGATACAGTTTTGTTTTAAATTTGAATTGAAAAACAAATCGCCTGTTTACCGATACAAACTAGTCTATTATGTCCTATATTACACTTATATGCTTGGAGTTGATAAGATATTATATAATAAGTATACCAAAACAGTTCATAAAACTACGGTTAGGGTGAGCTCTCTATTAATATATCAAACAACAATCTGTATGATTGATGAGCAAGAGTCTGATGAGTATGAGCATTAATATGACTATAAATAAATATTGATTAGATATATTTTAGTCATATATTTTTGGATTATTTTACGATTCATCAATCATAAAAAAACATTGTTCAAATATTTATAAAACTAATACGGTACCTTTTAAGTGTTCAAAGTATATTCTTAAAATATTGAACCCAACTGTTTCCTTTACAAAATAATTGGGTAAATGAACCTCAAGATTAAATAATCCTACCTACGTACATACCACCTACCCATTCACGTAAAGTAATATTGACCCACCCATTCTCGTACAATGGTATTGACCATCCAGCCCATCTATAAATATACAGTGGTATTGACCCTCCCGCCCACTCATACACGTACAGTGGTATTGACCCTCCCGCCCACTCATACACGTACAGTGGTATTGACCCTCCCGCCCACTCATACACGTACAGTGGTATTGACCCTCCCGCCCACTCATACACGTACAGTGGTATTGACCCTCCCGCCCACTCATACACGTACAGTGGTATTGACTCTCCCACCCACTCATACACGTACAGTGGTATTGACCCTCCCGCCCACTCATACACGTACAGTGGTATTGACCCTCCCGCCCACTCATACACGTACAGTGGTATTGACCCTCCCGCCCACTCATACACGTACAGTGGTATTGACCCTCCCACCCACTCATACACGTACAGTGGTATTGACTCTCCCACCCACTCATACACGTACAGTGGTATTGACCCTCCCACTCACCCATACATGTACAGTGGTATTGACCTGGGTATACCGTAAGAATATTACTCATAAATATACTCTTACGGTAATATAATTGAATTGGTAACATAGAAAAATTAAGAACCATATTGAACTGTATTACTGGGTTTTCTTCTTACAATCAACTGAGAGTCTGCAATGATAGAAGAGCCAATTAAAATAACCTCCTTATGAGGCGTTTTACGGTGTGAACACTTTTGAAACTATTCTAAAAAAATGTCAGTGAGTATTTTTTTTCAATCTGCTTATTCACATTGATAAATATATCATTCTTACTTTGTTTTCTTCTTCTCACTATTAACCTGATTTCACAATCCAATAAAATAAAATATCCTTAATTACACCTAACAAAAGTAGTCAAAGCTATATGTTACCATCTTTGCTCTCAATTATGCCACAAATAAAAAACACTTTCTGCATACTAAATTAATAATTCTTTCTTGCAGTACTTTTTATATGATACTGTGAAACTCAGGTCTCTTGCAGTAATGCATTCTTCGTTAAGTCTACAAGAACACCTTTATATCTGATCCACCAGGTGTATTCATTACACTATTAATGCTATTGATAGTTTCAAGGCAACAGTTTGTATTTCTAATCAGCCACATAGAGACTGATATAATTTATCAACATTATATGTCTCCACATTTGGTTTGTATTTTACATAATCCGTTTGAAAATCTAAGAATAGGAACTGGTTGAATAGTTTGTTTCCCGTGTTCCTCGTACTAAGACAATAAATAATTATGACCCAGTTACTTTTTGTTTTGAAATGTGTGCGAGTTGCAACGAAGTTATTTTTTCATAGCAGTACGTCAATACCACAGTACGTGTATGGGTGGGTGGGTCAAAACCATCGTAAGTTCAAAACCATCGGGTGGTTGGTTCAATACCACAGTACGTCTATGGGTGGGTACGAGCAAACCTGTGTATAACCCCAGTTAAATTTACAATGTTTCAAGGACGTTTTTGACTGAAAATTGTTTCTCAACATTTTTACAAAAAATATAATTTATAAAAGTCGTGAATATTCTGAGCTATTTTCTTGTTTCCACTTTCTCCTTTTACTTAAACTTACTCTGCCATTCCCCATAGACTGTTGATCCGTTTCAGCTAGAATTTATATTAATATTAAATGTTTTCTTACTGTACGTGTATGGGCAGGTGGGTGGGTCAACTACTTAAAAGTTTCGGTAATAAAACGATTAGTACTTAGAAATTTACAGTAAAACGGCTTTTTTACCTAGTCCCACCTACCCATACATACACGTACGGTGGCATTAACCCACCCAACCAAATATACTAGTACAGTTGTTAAGAACCACCCACTCATATACTTACGGTGCTTTGAACTTCCCATCGTTGTTCAGTCGCATATTCGAACAGAGTTTTTTTCTTTTTTCCTCTTTCTCCGTTTACTTAACCTTACTCAGTCGTTCCCATAGACTGTTGATCTGTGCGGGGAACTTATTCGGGCAGAGTTAATGCCTACCACACACTGGATGTGACGTGTTGACTAGCGGCGAAACAAAATGTCGCGAGGCGTCGCGGGCGTCGCTCCTTCCTGGTGGTAAATAGGAGTACCGTATACTACCTGCAACATTGTCGCGAGTCACTCGGACAGGCGTCGCGTGACAGAATGGTGTGTGCCTTCAAATTTATGTCGCGAGTCAACACACCTTGCAACAATTTGTCCAGCGCATGCGCGTAGTGTCAGTATCACTTACTAAGGAAATTATGAGTTAATTTTAATTTTTTTTAAAATCACAATAAGGGTTTAGTACGATAGTTATGGCCTATTTAAATATGTTTAATGTTAACCATTTTTTATTTAGTTGAATATTTTTGTATTGTTTACAGTTGAATGTGTGCAACTTTAAACGTAATTCTTGACGATTTAGAATATAAAAACTCATAAATCAACTTATGGTCAACTCGATTGGATTTTTGATAATCGTACGATGTTCACTATAGCTCATTATAATAATAAAAATGAACTGTACAGTTGAAATAGAACTGCATGTTTTAGTCCACTGACAGTAAGACTGTATTATAGTAAAATCTCGATAGTTCGACACTCGATAGTGGACTGCAGGGGTGTCGAAGTATCGAAACTTCGAACTATAAGGACTGTCGAAGTATTGAATGTCGAACTATAGAGGTTCTACTGTATCTACTATTATTATTGGGGTATCGACTTTCTAGCGGAGTCTTCATAAGAAACATTTTAAGATTTTATTTCATTGAAAAATAACAGTAAATAAAACTATTAAGATGAATACCAGCTCAAACAATACAAAAAGAAAAGGGCCTATCATAATCTTCTAAGTGGAGTACTGTTGAAGAATCAATCTAAATTAAAACTAAGCAAATGAAAATAAAATAAAGAGGGTTTGAAATCATTTTAACTAAAACATATCCTCTGAAAACTCCCAAAGGTCATGCACCTTTGGGGATTCAATAGGGCTGCGGAAAGTTGAACAGAATACAGGACAATACCAGACTGTGTTTGGGTCTAAACGACTGTTTCACAAAGCAATGTACCATAACTTTGTTTGTTGATAAACCCGATACATACATGTATGAATGTATTCTACTCACCCATACCGAATAGCTCGGAATCCAACTTGGCCACTGTCCAGGGATTTATTGAAAACAAACTAATCTACTTTATGTATTTTTTATTTTCTATTTTTTCCATATAATAGAATTACTGATGAAACATACCAATTCAAGAACTCCATTTCTTCATTTTGGTGTTGCATTACTGAATCACTTTCTTTTTAAATTAGCATAATACGTGTTTGTATACATACAGTACAAGATTATATGTTGGTATCAAACAACACAAATATATTACAATATAAGCACAAAATGCACAAATATACAACAATACAAATAAAAATTTTATAAATATATCAAATACAGGCACAAAACTACAGTACAAACATATTATAATATAAGCACAAAATGCACAAATATACAACAATACAAGTAAAAATTGCATAAATATATCAAATAAAAGCACAAAACTACAATACAAGCACAAAATGCACAAATATGCAACAATACAAGTACAAATTGCATAAATATATCAAATACAAGCACAAAACTACAGTCGGCCTTAGTTTGTAACAATGACTTCATTCACTCATCTACACTCATCACACTCATTCGAAATCCATATTCGCCCATATCTTGACGATCGGCGTCTTAAGAATAAATAAAAAAATAAATAAATAAAAGAACAAAATATACGAAACTACAGCACAAATACAAAATCCACAAATATATTACAATCAAAAGATTCTTTTGTGAATCCCTCTGGTCTGACGAAGGTGAACGCGGTTTGTTGAAATTGACCACCAAAGTATTTGTGCATTTTGTACTTACATTGTAATATACTGTATTTGTGCATTTTGTACTTACATTGTAATATACTGTATTTGTGCATTTTGTACTTACACTGTAATATACTGTATTTGTGCATTTTGTACTTACATTGTAATATACTGTATTTGTGCATTTTGTACTTACATTGTAATATACTGTATTTGTGCATTTTGTACTTACACTGTAATATACTGTATTTGTGCATTTTGTACTTACATTGTAATATACTGTATTTGTGTATTTTGTACTTACATTGTAATATACTGTATTTGTGCATTTTGTACTTACATTGTAATATACTGTATTTGTGCATTTTGTACTTACATTGTAATATACTGTATTTGTGTATTTTGTACTTACATTGTAATATACTGTATTTGTGCATTTTGTACTTACATTGTAATATACTGTATTTGTGTATTTTGTACTTACATTGTAATATACTGTATTTGTGCATTTTGTACTTACATTGTAATATACTGTATTTGTGTATTTTGTGCTTGTATTGTAATATACTGTATTTGTGCATTTTGTACTTACATTGTAATATACTGTATTTGTGTATTTTGTGCTTGTATTGTGCTATATTTGTGCATTTTGTACTTACATTGTAATATACTGTATTTGTTCATTTTGTACTTACATTGTAATATACTGTATTTGTGTATTTTGTGCTTGTATTGTGCTATATTTGTGTATTTTGTACTTACATTGTAATATACTGTATTTGTGCATTTTGTACTTACATTGTAATATACTGTATTTGTGCATTTTGTACTTACATTGTAATATACTGTATTTGTGCATTTTGTACTTACATTGTAATATACTGTATTTGTGTATTTTGTGCTTGTATTGTGCTATATTTGTGCATTTTGTACTTACATTGTAATATACTGTATTTGTTCATTTTGTACTTACATTGTAATATACTGTATTTGTGTATTTTGTGCTTGTATTGTGCTATATTTGTGCATTTTGTATTTGTACTGTAGTTTCCTGCATTTTGTTCTTGTATTTGAAATAGTTGTGCAATTTGTAATTCTATTGTAGTATATTCGTGCATTTTGTGCTCATGTTGTAATTTTTGTGTTGTGTGACGTTATCTTCTACTGTGAATCATTCTGAGGAATGTATAAAAGGTTAAGTACCTGCTATCTGCCGGTGATCCTAGAAATCATAAATAACTAATCAATTCTTAGTAATAGTAAGGAAATAAGCAATAAGTAAAATTTGTAGAAATGAACTTCAATATTCCAATAATTTAAATGTTATTAAATTATTGGAATATTGAAGTTATGTTCTACAAATTATATAATTTTCCAATAAGAAGAGCATTAAAAATGATGCAATAATTAGCTAATAAGCAAATTCATACAGCATCCACATGATATCAATCTGTAAACAAATTTATTTTTATTAAATATGTAATTAACTATTCTTCAAACTTTAAACTATAAATATGGTCAAGGAAATCATAATAAAATATTAAAGTAGTGGTATGTGCATGTTCTAATAATGGAGAAATAAATTAACAGCTTTCAATGTGAAAGTAACACAAAGAGATTAAAGATTCTGGATGGGTCATAAACTGTTTAGTTATTTATCGAATAACAGGCAACAGTACATGAAATACTAGTTTTACTCTAAATAAATAATAATTGTCACTAAAACTTTTGTACTTAATTGAAATTAAAGTGTTGCTTTGAAGGATACCATTTCGTATTACGAGATATCCAATTAATATAATTGTATGCAAGTGCGCGTTTTCATTATTGTAATAAATTAGTCTGTTTGGTGATAAAATAGTGTGTGAAAATATCAGTTCTTTGACTAATATATGTTTTATACACAAAAAATATACTATTTGTAATTATATATAACAATTATTGTTGATAAAGACATTTACAGCATATATCGTCCCCCTCCAGTCATAAAGACGTATGTCAGTTTTTGCAAGTTTTCAGGAGAGCGAAAAAAATCAAAAGTGACCTCATGTTTCTTTTTGCATTTTAAAAGGTTAAAGGACTAGATAGATCTTTCAAACTTGGATATTTTGTACCTAAAGATACAAGTGCATTATGTGTGAAATTTTTTAGTTCAATTTTATATTTTACCCTCCAAAAATTTTTTTTAGATACACCAGTTTGCATGATTTGTTTTGTAAAATTGCTTGGGATACGCTTTTAATTTTTATTTTTAATTATAGCTAAAATATTGTTTTTAGGGTGCAATTGTAAAAAGTAGAATAATAGTGTACACAAATTATTATTATTTTTTTTTATTAGTACAATAATGGATACAATTTACTTTGTTCTTAACTTAAACAGAAAATGGAATCAATCGTTTTTCTAAAGGCTTTCTTACGGTTAATTTTTCATCTAATAATCAGGAATTAGAGAACAAAAAACCTACAATACAATTTAATTAGAAACTAAATAAGATGTTTTATAAGAAATTAAATAAAGTTGTCTACTGTTTTACTAAAAAATTTAAACTGTTTTAATGAAATCGATATTAACTTAAGATGTATTTTAATTAAATTAAAAAGTTAGACTTCCTAATTAATCATAAAAAAGTACCATTGTGACACTAAATACTATAGGCAGTCACAGTTTCAGTTCCCTTTAGTGGGGAAGGCATATAATTGTTTATGTTCTTGTGATCTTATAACACATTTAAATAACTTCAAACTAAATTAAAAAAGTTATACTGTTCCTAAATTTGAGCTGGAATTGTTTCTTCAACAACAGAGAGAAAGACACATTTAATCACCAGCGAACCGTATGATAGAGGCTAAAACTCATACATTTTGAGAACATTCCTTTTCTCTCAACTGTTTTTTATGACGTCGACAAGATCTAGTTGGAAGTATGGGATATGCGTAAACCCCCAAAATAATTCTTTTAAATATAATATATTTAGAAAGTCATCTACAATACAAGTAACAATTACTTCAAAATGTATTAACTTTGAATTCACTAACCTTGTCAGCACATTTGGTTACATACAGGGATACTCCCTACGAGGCCCTCGGGCCACATGTAACCGATTTACTAACCTTGTCAGCACATTTGGTTACATACAGGGATACTCCCTACGAGGCCCTCGGACCGCATGTAACCGATTTACTATCCTTGTCAGCACATTTGGTTACATACAGGGATACTCCCTACGAGGCCCTCGGGCCGCATGTAACCAATTTACTAACCTTGTCAGCACATTTGGTTACATACAGGGATACTCCCTACGAGGCTCTCGGGCCGCATGTAACCGATTTACTATCCTTGTCAGCACATTTGGTTACATACATGGATACTCCCTACCAGGCCCTCGGGCCGCATGTAACCGATTTACTATCCTTGTCAGCACATTTGGTTACATACAGGGATACTCCCTACCAGGCCCTCAGGCCGCATGTAACCAATTTACTATCCTTGTCAGCACATTTGGTTACATACAGGGATACTCCCTACGAGGCCCTCGGGCCACATGTAACCAATTTTTGCGGCTCTCAACATTGTTTAGAACTGTAATAAATTATTAAAGTGACAACGGCTTTCGTAATTATTTAAGCCACAAAATACTCAGAATCCGTTTAATACTAAATTAATAGCAAAAAGACAGATGAAATGCAAGATAGAAAATATACGATAAGACTGTATGTACATATACTTGCGGCACGTAGTTTATTTTATGAAAAGTAATAAGGCTTGTCATGAAATTCTAATGAGGAACCTTGGATTACAATTTTTGGTGCAAGGCGTTACCATAATTGGTCGGAACACTAAGCGACCCGCGTCTTATATTTAGCGCCTGTAGGGGTTCCAGCGGTAGAGGGGAATCTTTCCACCGCTGATCTGCCTTTGTTCACGGGCGTGACTGAATTCCACCTCCAAGAGGTTCAACTTCCACAACAGTGTTAAGCTGGAAAAAAATAATAGTAATGAACAGTACAAGTTTGTTAGTTAAAATGTATTGTTTACATTACTATTCATTGTGTTATTGTTTGTTATTGTATAGATGTTATTTGAATACTAAGGAATTATTTAATCTGATCGTTCTAAGCTTGATTCGTCAGTGTTAATCAAACTAACCAATGGTCACTGCTGCTAATGACGTAATGGGCGGGCCTTTGCTATTGGACTGCGTCATCATGGTTAACATGACACTTTTGTAATGGGATTAAATCGTGGGGAAAGAGTAGTTTACTGTCTCACTTCCAGCACTCATTACATCTCACTCACACAAGTGCGTTCAAAAAATCTTTTTCTACGCTGACTATGTATACAGGAGAAACACGTTCAATTATACAAAGGTATCGACGGTAACAAGTGTCCTTAACAATCAAGCACTTATTATAATTGTTTTGTTTGTTTGTTTGTTTGTTTTTTGTTTTTTTTGGGTTTTTTTGGTTTTTTTTTTTTTTTTTTTGCGTGCAGAGGCTGTTTTTCTCTTGTTAGCTTGATTTTTTTCATCTAAACATTAAGAACACTACAGTACCGTACTTAGTTGACAAACTCAGAATTGTAACTCAGAAAAATATCTCATCTTGTAACAGAATATACTGAAAATTTACGTAAAATAAAAGTTCGTCAGTTTAAGTCTTTATTATTTGTTTTGTGTAGTTGATTTCAATATTTTTTCAGCTAACCGTTTCCCAAACTGCCAAGAACATCTCTGGGAAGAAGACAGCACTATAGTAAAGCATACGTCTTACCGTCAGCTGGTTGACTTGCTCTTCTATTTAAATTGTACATTTTGTGTTTGTTATTAAATGAGTTATAACCTTAGTAATATTATCTCTATAAATAAAAGGCAAAGCACCCACTCACACATAACTAATTCTCCCATGTAGGTAGAGAGCTGACATTTTGTACACTGTTTCTTTAGGTCTTAAATAGGACAACTAAAGTATTTTCATCTTGATAAAATACTCCTAAGGGGTAGAAACCGCCCCTAAAAGGTTGTTCCATAAGGATAACATTGGGTTGATTTTAGTAAATTAATAACAGCTGTTTAAAAAAAATAAACATGTTTATTTGTATGTTTGACATTACCCTAATGATGCATTAAGAGGTTAATCTTAAGCTGTTAAACAAAAATAAACGAAATTAATACATTTGAAATAGGCTAAGTAATACCATTAATTAGTTTTACTAATAAATAGGTAGCAACGCAAGTAGTGTAAGTGATATTTAACATTATACAGGTAATCTACTATTATTTGTAGTCAAAAGTCACATGCCGAGGCCGAAGAGCAAGGTGTATCAACCTAAGCGAGCGTCGGGGTTGGCACGCGAAGCGTGCAGGGGTGTCCCTTAATTACTTATAAATGCAATGGTAATAAGGAACACTCTATGACTATTAAAGGCCCATTATAATAATAATAATAATAATAATAATAATAAATGTATTTATTGTTTTCACAGGTACAGATTAGTTTCACAGGCAAAAATATTGATCACAATAAAAAGGCACATTTGATGAAAAATAAAAAAAAAAAACTTAAATAACTAAAGAAACACAATTATAACTTATGCGCCTAAATAAAGTACTCCAAATTATATAATACATTCTTGGTTACAATACAATAATATAAATACAGTTTAAATACAACCAGACATAAGCTAAATTATTAAACATAAGATTAATTTGTAATGAAACAGATATATTCAAAAACCAAAACAAACAAAAGAAAACAGAAATACTGAAACCTGCGAAAAACAACTGCGACCCCAACAGACCAAGGGGGTGGTTATAATATATTATATTATAGTGGAGCATAAGTTGATATTACTTGTCTTTTGTAATTTAAAAGCGTCAAGAATTTAATTTAAAGTTTCACACATGTAACTGTAAACAAATTAAAAAAACGAATTAAAAAAATTATGGTGAACATATTTTATCTTAACATATCTTAACACATGAAATGGCATTATTGCGGACCGAATCCTAGTAATAGAATGTGGCGGTTTTCTTGAGGCAAAAAGGCCCGCCGCAAACACTGTAAATGAGGAATTCGTCCACGAATCCACTCAACATAAACGTTAATATTTAATATACTCGTATTTATCTGCCACCTCCCTCACTACTACTTTAATATGACAAGTGATGAGAAACTTTCACTACGTACATATAAACATAACTGTGAACTAAGATTTTTACTATTTAACAATATTTTGTTAACTTTGCTCCATGTAACGACGGAGAAGATAACTATTGTTCATTTTCTACTATTCTATTCCTTACACATTAAATGTCTTTGTTGATAATTGATATAGAGATATATATGCTGGAAATATTTATAGATAGTTATTTTTATAAGAAATATCCTATCAAATCAATACTTAGGGGAACGATATACTGAAAACTTACACTTGAAACAAAAAATGTGTAATGTACCATTTCAAATGTTATTGAAACCCCAACATAATTATTTAGTGTTAGGAAATAACATTTAAAATAAATTAAAAACGTATATTTATGCACAGAATATAAAGTTCTACCTATTAATATGTTTATAATACAAATAACTTTTCCTTTATAATACTCATCATAAATTGGCCAATATTTTCGAAATAAGCCCGATTTTACTTTAGACATATTTACGTGTTTTCAGCAATTTTTGTCCTTGCCTTCTTATGGTTGTGGTTAAGTACTTTAGTATTATTAAATTGTATTAATTATTATAGTCTAACGAGAGTAAAATCTTATATATTTATTGTTACTAAAAGGATATTTTTTAAACACTAAAAGACGCAAATTATTATTTTTTAGATATTAGTGTTATTTTACTTTTACAAGAGTTGTTTGGTTTTGTAACAAAATTTATAATTATTAGGATCTTTTAATTGATTACCGCTATATTCTATAGCTCTAAAAACTGTTCCCCAATCTGTAAAGCTTTAATTATTATTTTAAAGCTTTATACTAGATTTAAATGAAATTAAAAAACTGCACCGAGAAACTTATTTAACGTAAAGAAAGAAAAGTTATCTTAACTACGTATTATACTCTTTCGGAGAATGTTTAACGACAAATACGTTTAGTGAAATTTGTTCATTTGTTAAACACTACAACTATTCGTTAAATGCTGCCATAATGCTATCTTGTAGTTCCAATTGTATAACCGCGTATCCCTGTTTCTGAACAGTTATTTCGCTAAGAGCAGATTTGCACGTAACTGGGTCAGGCCATCCGGGACAGGGTGTTAATAAGAGACTGCATAATGAAGGAAGGAGAGGGCGAGAAAATTGAAGAGGAAACATCATTTATCCACGTCTCAGTAATTTCCCGCTTTGTCAATACATTAGTCAGCTCACGGGAAATTGCTCATCTTTTATTTCAGTTATTAATCGTACTCCAATACAAATTATCGCGTAAAAACCACCTGAATGTTTTTTATTCATTTATACTTGAGACGAAAATTTTATATTCGTGAACAAATATAAATTGCGAATAACCATGATGAGCGTAGTCTTTGTTACTAATTAAGGTCAACTAAACCTTGGAAAGAGTTATTAATTATTTGATTGGTGTACAGAAAACTAAGGGACGTTCAGTTTATCTTGAAATTCATACTTTTAGTATTGGACAGATTAGCCGTTAACTGAAAACCGTAACACCAATTTCTTCCTTAAAATCTACATCATCCAAAGCATAACACTACCTAACATAGAAAGCCCAGATTTTTGCAACAGTATCCGCATGACACAGACACGCCATATATACCAGTCACATATCGATAGAGTTCCCATCAGTCGGTTGACATTTGTACAGATTTCACGGAGTAGAAACACTGACAGATGTTAACATGCAACACAAATAAAACAGGTAATGTGAGACACAGACACGCCATATATGCCGGTCACATATCGATAGAGTTCCCATCGGTCGGTTGACAGTGGTATAGATTTCACGGAGTAGACACACTGACAGGATTGACAGTGACGTGTTGTGTACATGCAACACAGATACAACAGGTGATGTGAGATACTGACACGCCATATATACCGGTCACATATCGATAGAGTTCTCATAAGACAGTTGACAGTGGCGTGGATGTTACGGAGTAGACACACTGACAGGATTGACAGTGACGTGTTGTGTACATGCAACACAGATACAACAGGTGATGTGAGATACTGACACGCCATATATACCGGTCACATATCGATAGAGTTCTCATAAGACAGTTGACAGTGGCGTGGATGTTACGGAGTAGACACACTGACAGGATTGACAGTGACGTGTTGTGTACATGCAACACAGATACGACAGGTGATGTGAGACACAGACACGCCATATATACCGGTCACATATCGATAGAGTTCCCATAAGACAGTTGACAGTGGCGTGGATGTTACGGAGTAGATACACTGACAGGACTGACAAAGACGTGTTGTGTACATGCAACACAGATACAACAGGTGATGTGAGATACTGACACGCCATATATACCGGTCACATATCGATAGAGTTCTCATAAGACAGTTGACAGTGGCGTGGATGTTACGGAGTAGACACACTGACAGGATTGACAGTGACGTGTTGTGTACATGCAACACAGATACAACAGGTGATGTGAGATACTGACACGCCATATATACCGGTCACATATCGATAGAGTTCTCATAAGACAGTTGACAGTGACGTGGATGTTACGGAGTAGACACACTGACAGGATTGACAGTGACGTGTTGTGTACATGCAACACAGATACAACAGGTGATGTGAGATACTGACACGCCATATATACCGGTCACATATCGATAGAGTTCCCATCGGTCGGTTGACAGTGGTATAGATTTCACGGAGTAGACACACTGACAGGATTGACAGTGACGTGTTGTGTACATGCAACACAGATACAACAGGTGATGTGAGATACTGACACGCCATATATACCGGTCACATATCGATAGAGTTCCCATAAGACAGTTGACAGTGGCGTGGATGTTACGGAGTAGACACACTGACAGGACTGACAAAGACGTGTTGTGTACATGCAACACAGATACGACAGGTTATATGAGATACTGACATGCCATATATACCGGTCACATATCGATACAGTTCCCATAAGACAGTTGACAGTGGCGTGGATGTTACGGAGTAGACACACTGACAGGATTGACAGTGACGTGTTGTGTACATGCAACACAGGTACGACAGGTGATGTGAGACACAGACACAATATCTATCAGTCACAGTTAGTCCAACGTGCATATAAAAACGGTCAAATGTTATCTATCACAACAAAACATTATCTTATACAGTATTTGAAAATAACATATATAATTATTTGATATAATATAATAATGATTTTATGTAATATGGGATAATCTGTACGAAGCTTCGCCTATTCGTAATTTTATTTTGATCATAACTGATATGCTTTATTTCATGTTAAAATGAATAGTTTGTGTACATATTTACTGTTTTCAAAACGTATTTCAATACAAATTTACGTCAATATTGATTTAATCACTCAGTGGTATGTGCAAATCTATTAAAATAAAGTGTTAATAATTTAAAAAAATCTTTGATATTTTACATACGTCAAAAATTTTATAATTTACCAAGAGAAATGACAAAGGTGGAAATCGTTGATGGCATCATTTAGATATTTAATAGCAGTATTATCCGCTATTGAAGTCTACTTATATTTATGTATTTATTTATTTCTTGTATAAAGGAATATGTACAAAGGTATAAGTGTAAGAGACAATATTTCTCTAAATTTGTAATAATAAGAAATCTTTTCTATATGTTAAGAATTTATTTTTTGTAGCAGAATGACTGAATCTGTTATCGGCCTAAAGTTATTTATGCTATATTAGATAATTCTGTTTTTATAGTATTCTACCGTAACATTAAGTAAGATCATAAACTTAGCAGTTGTATTCGTTTATCTATCAATAAGAGTTCATCAAATAGAAGCTTGGTAATAATTTAGCAGGTTTATGTTAGCAGGTTCACTGGACTGGGAGCTCAAAAACGACTAGTTACAGATATAACTAACTATAGTATGCTAATAAAACTGTACTTAAATGTTTAAAGAGCGTTTTACGTAATTTGTCGATTTTATATCTATAATGCATGATAAGTAGGCTATCTGAGTTGCAAGTACGGACATAAATTAAATGCAAATAACCATTAAATTCTTGCTCAAATGAGAACATCGGGGACATAAAAACGATAAGTAAGGAATCTAGTGAAGATGGAAAACGGGTCTGAATATTTTACAAAAACACAACTTAAAACCTAATTACCCTAATGCAGATGATAATTAAGATGCAGATTCTTTGTTTTAGCACAAAATTACAATCGTTAACACGAGACTCCCTAAAGTGAGTAGTATTTAACTATATATAAAATATCGGGTAAAAGTACAACATTGAATTTATTAAATGAAATGACAATGGTTTATTTATTGAGGCAAAGTTAGGACCATTAGGTTCTCCTTTATGCTTAAACTCCTAAGTTCTTTCATTTATTATGAACATTTCAATTAAAACACAGATTTGAACCAAGAACTATATACCTACTTAATTTTACTAAAAACGATAATTTTAAATGAATATAGAGAAATTTTAAAAGGTAGGGTCCAATAAATAAAAACAAATTCATTATAGTAATTGTAAATTCACGTCAGCTACATATTTTTAGTTTCAACTACAAAATGGAATAAGGATTAATTTCACCAAGCAAAGGACTTTAAGGAGAGTTAAATCCGGCGGCCATTTTCGATGAATTGATGCTCATTAAAACTTATATTTGAAAGGGTTTGAATAAATCTAGTTTTAAAATCTCAAGAATGGGGAATTATACTAAACAGGGCGAGAGAAGTTTCGTGCAGCCTTCCTTTGAGGCTTACTTCTTCAAGCTGACGAACTTCAAAGGCCGCTGAGGAAAGTTCTGCTGCTTCGGGCCGGTCAAAGGTAAACTAGCTTTGCTCGGGATCTCGAAATTCCTAGCAAGTTTATTGGTGGAAAATATGGTTTTTGAATTCATATGGAAAACTGAAAGAATATTGATCAGTTAAGTATCATCAAACTTTTACAACTTGTTTTTCACAATTAATTATTCATGTGAATTTACACAATTAATTTACAACGGTATTATAATCGGAGGAAGAAAAAAAATACGAATTTGGTATTTTTAAATTTTATTTTATCTAATTTGAAATGGCCTAAGTGTTGTATTGTAAATGATTTCTGCTTGATTTATTTTTAATTGTTACTAGGTACTATTTGAAATGCTCATAAATTATTTTTCACAATTTTACAATTTATTATATTGTTTTCCACAATGCATCACATAGAGTTACTGTCTTTGGTTATAAAATATGATATTGCTGTTAGAACTTCACAAATTATTTTCATAACAAATAAGAATCACTAACACCTGTCATTAAATAGACCTCGTTCGAAAAATCCTGTGAGCACCATTTTTCTAATTAATTGGTTAGCTCACAGGACTAGTCGTAATTAATTTAGCAATTAATAACGAACATCTTAACAAACTAGTTTTTTATTAATTGTAATATTAATGATAAACCATGCATATCAAAACGCTAATGTTTTATACTTCAGTAATATACTGACAATTGGAAATGCATAAAGTTCAATCTACTTATACGGTATTCAGCTATTACGTAGATTACCAATTATCTACGTAATAGTGCAGAGGTTATACTGCACTAACTCTACAATTTGTAACATCTAATTTGGAGAGAAGTTGCAAAAACTTAATTTTTAAATTCTGCAACATGACTTGTTACCATTCGTGTTGTCATATCCTGAATTCATAAGTTTGTCACGATCCTTACAATTTCCTTAAAAAAATAATGATAATAATAATTATTCTTCCCATGCATTCATAATCCTATTCCAATTTAAAATTTTGAGAATACGTACGTACGGTACAGTTATATGTGTTGTGAGAATACGTACGGTTATATGTGTTGTATTTCAACTCTGGTTCCAGTTGTTTTTATATATTTGATTTTTCAGGTTTCTCAGTTGGATTTTATTTGTTGTTATTTGTATCGTTATTTCTTTGGATTATACATATATTACATGCCCATCGTTGATAAAATTTATTTTTGGTTTTTATTTATTTGTTGAATTGTTCATAGTCTATATAGTATTTAATATTGTTTATTTATTGCCGATTTATAGTATATTTGTTTTATATAGTTATGTATATTATTTATTGTTTATTTCCATTGTGTTAATATTTAATGCTTTGATGCTTATGTGGAGTTATGACTACCAGTTGTAGTCCAGAAGGAAGTTTTAAACAATCAAACAATTAATTGAGATAAAATCCAAAATAAAATAAAAATTAGGATTACTGATAAAATTACGTGTTTTTAAAAAAAATTACTTTTATAATGAATAACAAACGTTGTTTGGTTTTCTTTAACTATATTTCCTTGGTGATTGTTGATTTGTTTATTTATTTTTGTTTTGTTTGTTAGTTACTTTAAGATTACTCATATATTAAAGATAGTTCACTATGATAAAATTAGTTGATCTCTCAAATTGCTATATGCTAGATAGATTTTAAAAAACACTGCAATGTAATATCAATTTAACAAATAATAAATGATTTTGAATTGAAAAATGCAGAGACGCTTTTTTTATATTTTTTGTTGTAATTTACAACCTGACCTGGAGTATATCATATTAAAATTATTACAGTAATCCTATATTTTCCAGCGTTACTGAATTTATCTTCACTTTTAATAGTTGGATGTAAAATGTTGGATAAACTATTAATAGTCTTAAAAGCTACTGACAAAATGAATTTCTTAAATCTATTAGCATCTCTTTCCTTAAACCGTTCATTGTAGTCGAGAGATACATATTTATTTTGTTCTTTACAAGAATGTTTTTATTAAGTATTGATATTTTACCGTTTCGAAGAAACGAAAATCCTAAAGAAACTAATGAAATCATAAATTAAATTATCTTTTATACGCATTAGAGCAAAATATAAAGATAGTTTTAAATTTCAATACAATTTGGCTTTTTACAATACTAATACAAATGCTTTTAATTTATTCCACCAATAGAATTAAAAACTTAATCACTCTATTTTTGGTCGTATTACATTATCTCGAAATAATTTTTAAATTGTTAAGATAATTGATTTATGGGTAAAACAAAGAGCTGAAATAAATGAATTTCCACAATGAAGAGCTGTTAGGCGGCCACTTTTAACCGAAGAACCAGAGGGTGACAAAAACAGGAATGAACGAACTCCTTGGAGTTCATATTTCTAAAGTTGTCACATTTGAAACTGTGCGCTGGGGAGAAATTCGCGGAGTGACGCAGACTTGGCTAAGGAAAGTTGGATAATAAAATCCTCATAGTTGGGAAACTGTTCCCGAGAGATTTTTTCGGGACTTTTTTTAGAAATTTATTTTAATTAGGCTTTATAATTTATCTATTCAAAAAATATTATTGTTTTAAAAATATCGAAGTGTGTTGTTAACTTATTAGTATTAAGTAGTTAATATATGAAATGGTCTAACAGAATACCTCAGATTACACACGTACTACATAGAAATAACTAAAATTCTCTTGTAATATTTTAATTTAGGTGGCTCTGATAGTCTGATAATGGACTGAGCAATTATGGCGTGCATTAGAGAATGTTTTTGGATTGTAAACTTCAGATAGTTTTTACAGTTTTTCTTTTCTTTTTTATATGTAATATAAAGCGCAGATTATTATTTGTTGTTTTAGTTTCTGTACAGAACAAGGGCCTTGTCGATTTTTTGGCTGACATTTTTTACATAGTAGATTCATAACAGGAACAGTAGATTATTAAAAACAGGAATATGGCTTTTTTCAGCGAAAAACCTGAAAAATACGAAAATGAGGAAAAACGGGGGGAATATATATTTTTTTATAAATACAGCTACGTGTGTGCGAACTAAAACTTTGTGGTTTTTGCAATCGGATCAATATTAAGTGTAAACAATGGAAATGTGTCGATTTCAATAAGGCTATGTCTTTATAGGTTAGGCCTGGGTTGTGTATTATTAGGTTAGGTTATGATAGGTTTGGTTAAGTTATCTTTGGTTAGATTACGGTAGGTTAGGTTAGGTTAAGTTCGATTTGTTTATGTTGTTAGGTTTGTTTAGGTTGTGTTAGGTTTGGTTTGGTTAGGTTATTTTAGGTTTGGTTAAGTTAGGTTTGGTTGATTATGGTAAAATAGGTTTTATTAGGTTAGGTTAGCAAACACTAATCTAAAGAAATCGCCTAACCTCTCAAAACGTAACCTAACCAAAACTAACCTAACAGAAGTTAGGGTACACACATTACCTTACAAATTCAAACTTAACCTATCACTACTCACCCTAGCCCTATCCGAACAAAACACCTAATAGAAACCGGCACATTACCAAACGTGTTTAATTGTGTTTTTATTTCAAAACCCTTGACATATTCGTAATCAGGACGACATTTCGCACAATTTGAGCCCCCACATTGCTATACTAGCGGGAAAAATTTTTTTTTCGGATTTGTCGATGAAAGAAATATCAAATTCTTGTTTCTTAGTTATGTATCTACTACGAAAAACAATTTCAGACATGGCCCTTGTTCTATATAATTTCCGTTATTTTCAGTTACTTGTTTTTCATTTGTTTCTTAATATTTTACTATTTATTATTACTACAAAATTCATAAATGTTCAATTGTACTATATATTATTACGTCTATTATTCTCAATTTGTGTTAAGGTATAAGAGAGGGTGTGCCTTCTTACGTAACCTCGCCATTTGATATTGATTAATAAAGAAATTATTCCCTCCATAATATGTAAAATAAGCAATGAATACTTTTCTCCGTTCTTTTTATAGTCAGTTAACATTAAGGCAATTCTATGGATGCTAGAAATTAATTATTATAGTTAAATTCATTCTTGTTATCAGATTTATAAATGTTATCATATTTTTATGTTTCAATCGTTGCTTTTATTATTATTATTGTATGATTTTCTTATCATAATTTACATCACTTGCAATAATTAATATTTCGTTATATTGTTATTACTATCATCACCTAATTTATGGCTAATACTACCCTTAAGGGGTTGGTTTGGACAACCATTAATAGATGTTTTTGTGATTTTTAAACCATTTTGTTATTATTATTATTATTTTCAATATTACATTATTGTTAAATTTTTTATTTCTCTGTATGTGTTTTTATAGTAGGGTCTGCAGCACTCTGAATTACGTATTTTTGAAGGTATTTTGTTAACATTGTGTCATTCGTAAATAAATTACATACGCTAACATACATAAATTTTTCATTATTCATTTCTAAGACGCCGATCGTAGAGATATGGGCGAATATAAGTGGGGAATGAGTGTTATGAGTGTAGATGAACGAGTGCAGTCATTGTTACTATCTGAGTTTGACTTAGCTAAGAAAGGACTACTTATTAATAACCCAATAGCCAGGGCAATTATGGGACCTACAGCTTTACAGTCTGTATACGGTAGGGTGGCGCACGGACCCGCCAGCTACCTGTGTCGGTCCTTTCCTCCCCCCGGCGCTCGCGGCTGTTTCCTTAATGAGTCACCAACTAGCCCCTCTAATAGAATTATTAACTTTTTTTACTTTCTCATAATATTTCAATTTTAATAGAACATTTGTAAAGTACTAACAAAACTAAGAAAAGTGATATAAAACACGATGTGCTTTGATTATAAGTAATGGTCGAAAGTTATTTTTTAGCCGGAATACTGTATGATTTGTTAAATGTTTTACATTTCTCATACAACGTTATCATGATACGATATTATTTTAAGAGTACTTTGAAATAAGGTACGGTACTCTTGCCTTCTCCCATAGTCGTGCAGTGTGCAGATATGGGACATGGGACAACAAGACTGGTTAGGACATTGAACTTGTTGATGACTAACCGTAGTCTAATATGTGCGCTAATATTTTTCCGCGAAGGGGTTGGTGATTCACCACTCTTAGCAGTAATGGTTGTCCAGGGTGCCAGGGTAGTTTTCAGTTAGATGTGGATACTTCCCGGGATAACTTGTAACGAATACATTACACATAGTTGGTTTATTTATTATTTTTTTAATTGTTTAAATAGTTTAATTTTTTTCCAATTGATATTTTTTTTGTTTAGTGAATGTTTTAATTTTTTGTGCACGATTATGCCGCCATCAAGTGAAAAACGTGGGTTTACTTATAACTCTCAAGCCAGAACTATAATTGCATCGGTGTTACATTACTTTGAGCGGGAACGTGACAACAAAGGTCCATTATTAGATGTGAAAAAAGTATCTGAAAGAGTGGTCGCCGCATGTAACATTTCACGAAGAACATTGGTGCGGATCAAGTCGCAACTAAAACAAGCAGTGGAAAATGAAGGAAACTCTAGTGTCAACCCTCAAAGTTTTGAAGAAACGGATCAATCACCAATACCTGAATCAGCTGTAAGTAATAAATCCAGGCAAAATACTCCTAGACCTACCATCCCTAAGCTTACTACCCCAAGAAGAAGAAAACCATACAAGTCAATAGTTACACAGCTAGACGATTTTGAGAAAACTGCAATTAGAAACCACGTTTTTAGCTACTACAGACGCCGAGAAGTCCCTACCCTCTGAAAGTTAAAAGTAAGTTTACGAACAGCGGGTTTGTTTGATGGTTGTATACGAACACTGGCAAAAATTTTGAAAACTATCGGATTTAAATGGAAAAAGTTAGACAATAGAAAAGTTCTCATGGAGAAACCCTCAGTTGCTCTTGCTAGGTGCCGATATTTGCGAAAAATTCGGGAAATTGACTATAAAAAAGTTATTTTTCTGGATGAAACATGGATCAACACCAACACTTCGAAAGACTCAGGATGGACAAATGACAGTGTAAAGTGTTCTGTAAATGCCCCTTTAGGAAAAGGAAAACGTTTAATAATTTGCCATGCAGGAGGCTTTAACGGCTGGATCAAGTCGCCACCTCTGATATTCCAGTCAAAAAAAACGGTCGAATATCACGAGGAAATGAATTCCGAAGTCTTTGAGGGTTGGTTTTTTGAGGTTCTCCTGAAGCCTATTCCAGCTGGTTCGACAATAGTAATGGACAACGGACCTTACCACTCTCAAGTAGCCAACAAAGCGCCAACATCTGGCTCACGAAAGTGTGAAATGGAGGAATGGCTGAAAACTCGCGGCATTTCATATTCACCAGACATGCGGAAGCCAGAACTATACAGTCTTGTAAAGCTGCATAAGGAACAAAGAAAATCTTACGTAATAGATAAAGAAGCCTGTAAGCGTGGGTTTAAAGTAATCAGACTGCCACCGTACCACTGTAATTACAATCCAATTGAGCTGGTTTGGTCAACTTTGAAGCGGTATGTAGCAGCAAGGAATACTACATTTAAATTGAACGATGTTCAGGATTTGTTTATGGAAGCTGTAAACTCCTTCACCTCAGAAGATTGGCGAAATGCGTTGAACACGTCAAGAAAGAAGTCGAGGCAGACTGGACAAACGAAGGACTTGATGACGTCAGTGTCCAAGAACTAGTCATTAATCTGGCCCCTGGTGAATCGGATGACAGTGACTGGGATACCAGCGATGATGATGACGATCTGGGAGTGTCACCTCTAGAGTAATCAGGTAAAATAAAAAATAAAATCTATTTACCTAGAAAATTTTATTGGACGTAATATATATGATTACAAAAAGGGTATAAAAATATGATAATAGTATACAGTAAAACAAAATAATTATCTTCAAATTTACAGAGACTTTAAACGTTTTTTTTAATATAAGTAGAGTATAATAAGATATTACTACTTCTTTATTAGTCATGACAATAAGGTTGCGATGATTGATGAATAGCGGGTACTGTAACATTTCAATGTATGCTTTAAAACATTTTAATGTCATTAGAACTAGTAATAAAATATAACGAATGGTAAAAAATTAACTGCAATCTTAAAATATTGTATATTGGTTTTAGCGCGATTTTGTTTTATTTCAGTGTCACACGGAAACAACATGGAAGATAAATGGAAAATGCTCAACTTCTGGACACTAAATACTTTGGCTTGAAGAAGATTACTGGGAGTAATATAAAATAATGTTGATTTATTAATCAAATAAACTGTAAGGTATGTAGTGTTGCCTATTTAATGATATTTTGGCTGATTAAATAGAATGCGATAACATAGTTTTAAATTATTCTACCTTTTTTCAAAGAACTCTTAAAATAATATTGTATCAAGATTAGGGAATTATGAGAAATATAAAACATTTAACAAATCATACAGTATTCCGGCTAAAAAATAACTTTCGACCATTTCGTTATTTATAATCAAAGCACATCGTGTTTTATATCACATTTCTTAGTTTTGTTAGTACTTTACAAATATTCTATTAAAATTGAGATATTATGAGAATGTAAAAAAGTTAATAATTCTATTAGAGGGGCTAGTTGGTGACTCATTATGGAAACAGCCGCGAGCGCCGGGGGGAGGAAAGGACAGACACAGGTAGCTGGCGGGTCCGTGCGCCACCCTACCGTATACAGACTTTACGTGGAATCCAAACCACGTAGAGTTGGTCTGATTTTCAGCTAACTGACAAGTCTGACACTCAGTTCTCTTCCTTACACAACATCTGAACCTTGACTATCATCCAATATGGACACCCCAGACTTCTCTAGTAGAGCGCCCACGTCGATGGAAACCATTGAGCGGACGCCGTGTCAGTATTAAGAAGGCCGAGCAATGAGGCAATGTTTATGAGGCTATGGATAAAAGTGTGGTACTAAAGCAAGGTACAACAGTGGTATAATGAGGAACCTATGGTAGCGTCAAAGAGATATTACTATGTGGACGTATTATGTCTACAGAATACGTACTGCAGAAAAAAGGAACGCCAAAGCCTAAAACTGTAAATATCCATCTGTAACGTAGCGTTGTAAGCTATATTTTTACTGGGTAAGTAGGTTCGGATATCAGGACATACACGGCGTCCGCTCAATGATTACCACAGATGTGGACACGACTAAAAAAGGCTTAGGTGTCCGTGTGGGGTGGTTACCCGGACTATCTGGTTCGGATTCCACGCTAAGCTGTAGAATTCTTCGTTGCCCAGGATATTTAATCAATTAATAAATAACTCTTTCTAATGGACCCAAGCTAGTAACAATAGATACACACGATTAATTACCACCCGTTCTCCCATATATGTACAATGGTAACGTCCCACCCACCCATATAGTACGTTGAGTGGTAACGACTCATCCATACACGTTAAGTAGTGACGCTTAACCCACCCACCCATACACGTACAGTAGTAACGACCTTCCCACCCATCTATACACCTACATTGGTAACTATATATACAACCTCACTAGTCAACCATATACGTCCATATACTGACGATAGACGTCTTATTAATTAAAAAATCTTAATAAATAAAATGCCTTGACGTTGTTCGAAGCTTTGACACGAGGAACAGAACTGGAACACGATTAATCTTGTTACAAATTTAAATTCGTCAGTCATTATTATTGGCGAACTACTTGTTGACATTTCGAACCCGGAAAATGAGCAGGCCATTCCCACAGGTAGGTAGGTCGAAGTAATTTAGCCATGAACGTTTTATTTATTCGCGTCATCTGAAAAATGAAGCTGAAACAAGGAAGAGAAATGATGGTCAAACGCGTCACCAGCTTATCTCCCGCCGCGGCGAACTCATTTATCAACCGACAGAGCGCAGTTATGTCGCTGCTCACTTGACGATGGCAGTTGTAGATAACCGAAACGTCCGCTCGACTCGGTTCAGCTGTGACTTACCACGACAGGTCGGGACGGGAGGGGCGGAATTAAAAGTAAAAGAAGAGAAGGGAACATGTATGAGCCGAAACGCGTCTAAGTTATGGGCGTCCGCTTCGTACAAGCCGCCAAATGCATTTTCCGTGTTCGCCGAATACTTAAATAGAATCGTATGAGACGACTGGCTGGCGTAGCCTAAGACTCAGCAAGCTGGCGCAGTAATCCCACTGCGGCACTCATATTTCAATATTAAACAGATTTGTCTGTCCCTAAACGCCAGTCAAGATAACTTCACCGCATATATGCCTTTCAATTAATATCAAATCGTTCCTGACGCTTTCCACTCCTCATCGGCAGCCGGTTTTTATTCTGTTTGTAAACCGTGCCTTCCCCTCGTTAGCCTCGCCTGTCCTTCCTCTGACCAATCTTTCTTGGAACAACAATGATCTCGAATAATAAGTGGATCTAGTTTTGTTATGATTGTTTATTTCCTTCCCAAATGTTATTCTTTATCTTGTCGATTGTTTATTGTTGAGATTAACCTATTATTGATTCAGAATGAAAAATAACACGTTAAATTGTTGTTAAATTGTTCAGATTAAATTATTACAACGTGTAAGAAAAGGTATCACATGGACATTGCGAGAGAATAGAGCGAGTAGTGGAGGTGAGAGAGAGAACTACCCTACCTCAACTGTGTCATTCCATTTAATCTTGTCATTGCAACTGGCAGCGCAGTACCAAGCCCCGCCACTACTGTCCGCGCAGAAATTATGGATACTCGAGTTCACGATACCATATCTCCGAAACGGTCCGTTCGATTTTTACGAAAGACCTATCAAATTAAAGGAAATATTGTCAATTTTCATACTACGAAGTTTCGATTTTTTACGTAGCTTTTTATAATTTATAAGACGGAAAAAGTGGAAAATATCTGCATTTTTCACAATCTTTTTGGAAATCTCAACTTCAGGCAATTATTACAAAATATCTATTAAACGTATCAGCTTCAAATTTTAATAGCTTATATGAAGGTTACTTACAAACACTTTTGTAGAGTTTCATAATTTTAACGTTATTATTTTTTATGTTCTTGTAAATTTTGTAAACCTTTGTTAACTTTGTTATCTTGGGTTTAAAATTCCCGCTCAAAACAGTGTTTTGACTATCAATTGATTGTATGAACGAAAAATATAGTGTCTACAGAATATGATGTAATAGTGATTTGTGATGAATTTATATTTGTTAAACGTTTTTAATCCCGCGCGAGGGGCTGGTACGCAGGGAAACGCGCCGGGGATGGCTCGGGTTCTCCCACAAAACAAGTGCGATGTTGCCGTTCGGTGCACACAGAGGTTAACGACAGGGTGAAGTTTGCTAGTTTAAGGGAAGGTTGGTCTGAGTCACCAACCCGTTCTATAGCATTCCGGCAACATCGCACTTGTTTTGTGGGAGAACCCGAGCCATCCCCGGCGCGTTTCCCCGCGTACCAGCCCCTCGCGTGGGAATAAAAACGTTTAACAAATATAAATTCATCACAAATCACTATTACATCATATTCTGTAGACACTATATTTTTCGTTCATACAATCAATTGATAGTCAAAACACTGTTTTGAGCGGGAATTTTAAACCCAAGATAACAAAGTTAACAAAGTTTTACAAAATTTACAAGAACATAAAAAATAATAACGTTAAAATTATGAAACTCTACAAAAGTGTTTGTAAGTAACCTTCATATAAGCTATTAAAATTTGAAGCTGATACGTTTAATAGATATTTTGTAATAATTGCCTGAAGTTGAGATTTCCAAAAAGATTGTGAAAAATGCCGATATTTTCCACTTTTTCCGTCTTATAAATTATAAAAAGCTACGTAAAAAATCGAAACTTCGTAGTATGAAAATTGACAATATTTCCTTTAATTTGATAGGTCTTTCGTAAAAATCGAACGGACCGTTTCGGAGATATGGTATCGTGAACTCGAGTATCCATAATTTCTGCGCGGACAGTAGACTACGTCATTAACAGCAGAGACAATTAATTGTTTGATATGATTACCATTAACAAATCAAGCTTAGAACGATTAAATTAAATCATTCTTTAGTTTTAAAGTAACGATTTTTAATAACAATAATATAATAACAATGATAACGATAAAAGTATTTGTCCAGTACAAGTTTGTTACTATAATGCTGTTCTAAATACTGTTGCGGAAGTTGAAGACTAGAAGGTGGAAGTTGGTCACGCCTGTAAGCTCAGTGGGGGAACGATTCCCCTGCGCTGCTAAAACCTCTACATGAACTAAATATAACACGCAGATCGCTTACTGTCCGGCCCAAATTGTAGCAATCAAGTAATTTGAAGTTAATGTATTGATCGGTAAAATAAAGTCTCTGCTGAGCTTTTCCTTTATTACCTGCAACGAGCCTTCGACCTTTGTTAGTTTGAAAAGCCAAGCCTCATATTCTCAAGCACCATTCAAACCAAAATATGTTAAAAACAAAACTCTATCATATCGTCTCTGGTGTCCGGACAATTCGTCCCACGGACATTTCGTCCCCCAAGAAAAATGCGGACATTTCGTCCCACTTTGTGGAACGGCTACCTGGGTAGGGTTTGATAAATAGTCTCCAAATATTTCTAAACGGACACTTCGTCCCACCTGAGAGAAGGGTTGTAAAAAGGTTAGGTTAGGTTAGGTTAGGTTAGGTTCTCTCAGGGTGGGACGAAGTGTCCGTTTAGAAATATTTGGAGACTAATTATCAAACCCGACCCAGGTAGACACTCCTCAGAGTGGGACGGAATGTCCGCATTTTTCTTTGGGGACGAAATGTCCGTGGGACGAATTGTCCTGTAATCATCGTCTCTACATTTTGTTTTAATCCAAAAATTACCAAGGACTTATTACAAGTTACCGAAGTTAAAAATGAAAACAAGGATGAGAAATTACGTCTCCCGTCACCAACCCTACTTATCTCTTGCCGCTACAATCATTTGTCTCTCGGTGGAAGACAGTTATTTCGCTGACATGACCTTATCATTATTTTCTTAATTGTTTGGATAAAAGTTTCACCGGAAATGTTTCAAAATAAAACAATTATGTTTTTTCTTATGAAAATGTTGGCTGAGGTTTAAATGAGTGTGTGGTTTCTCTTTGGACATTAATATTTACACACGTACAGTATATACAGACAGCTCATCACACTCATGTTATTATACAGATTTGCGTTTTTTAGTCACCTTGCTTTTTTTCGCATTCTATTGAGTCCATTTCATTTAAGCATCTGACTTGGATCTATAACTTTCTCAACATTTCTGTATGATACAATACGATGGTAACTTTGTCCAGAACATCTTAGTGTGGGCAAATCATTATTGTTATATCCTATGGATTATTTGTTCAGAGCTCAACCTTTTTAATATAAGTTCTCTCAGTAAATGAATTAATAAAATGTTTTATGTTTAAGGAAGTATAATCTATAAATAATATAAGTATGCAATGTGAAAGAAAATTCATAGCATAGTGAAAATATAGCAAATATATAGGGTAGCATATAGCATATATAGGGCCTATTCTCTACATTATATTCAGTAGAAATATTAAATGCCTATTGCCTATACGTTCAATATAATTTAAATAATTAATGTATATTGCCCTATGGCACACATAGCTAGCGGAAATGTTTATTGTTTTCTGTTTCGACCATAGTTTGGTTACCTACCACACAGTAAATGTGAACTGGCCATATAGTCATTTAATGAAATGTGAATTGGTCATAAGTAGAATGTGTAATGTGAATTGACTATCAAGCCATATTGTGTAATGGGAATTGGCCAAGAAATCATATGGTGTAATTTGAATTGGCAATGAAATAATGTGGTGTACTATGAATTGGTAATGTAATGTGAACTTGCCAGCAAGTCATATGTTATAATGTGAATTGGCCTTGAAACAATATGGTGTAATGTTAATTGACTAAAAAGCCATATTGTGTAATGGAAATTGACCATCAAGCCTTATTGTATAATAGGAATTGACCATCAAGCCATAGTGTGTAATGGGAATTGGCCATGAAATCATATGGTGTAATGTGAATTGGCCATGTAGTCATATTGTATAATGGGAATCGACCATCAAGCTATATTTTGTAATGGGAATTGACCATTAAGCCATATTGTGTAATGGGAATTGACCATCGAGCCATATTTTGTAATGTGAATTGACCATCTAGCCATATTTTGTAACGTGAATTGGCCATGAAATCATATGGTGTAATGTGAATTGGCCATGAAGCCATATTTTATAATGGGAATTGACCATCAAGCCGCATTGTGTAATGAGAATTGACCATCAAGCCATATTGTGTAATGGGAATTGACCATCAAGCCATATTTTGTAACGTGAATTGACCATCTAGCCATATTTTGTAACGTGAATTGGCCATGAAATTATATGGTGTAATGTGAATTGGCCATGAAGCCATATTTTATAATGGGAATTGACCATCAAGCCACATTGTGTAGTGGGAATTGACCATCAAGCCATATTGTGTAATGTGAATTGACCATCTAGCCATATTTTGTAACGTGAATTGGCCATGAAATCATATGGTGTAATGTGAATTGGCCATGAAGTCATATTTTATAATGGGAATTGACCATCAAGCCACATTGTGTAATGGGAATTGACCATCAAGCCACATTGTGTAATGGGAATTGACCATCAAGCCATATTGTGTAATGGGAATTGACCATCAAGCCATATTTTGTAACGTAAATTGGACATGAAATCATATGGTCTAATGTGAATTGGCCATGAAGTCATATTTTATAATGGGAATTGACTATCAAGCCATATTGTGTATTGTGAATTGGCCATCATGCATATGGTGTTAACATATGCGTTCATCAACAGTTAAATACAGTGTTTATTTGTTCCTAGCAGACGAGGCTGCACGGACGGACGGTTGAGGGGAGGTGACGAAGTGTGAACCCCAGTCAGATCATCGGCGTCGATACGGCCAGCACATTCCTCCAGTATTGAATTACCCATATCCCGACACCTGCTGACACCGTAAACACCTAGTTTTAATAATTCCCAGAGTCTACCAGCCACTTCTATTTATTTGCCCGTTTTACAAAATGACTCTCCCGGATAAGTGTTATTACGGGCCTCCTGGCACGTTTGGGACTTAACTGAGCCCGGAATGGAACGACCTTCAGCGTTTCTTCAAAGATCTTATGTTAACAGTCTTCTCCAGTGAATAATATTGTCGTAGTCGAACTTCCGACCTCTCTACCTCGTGTTGACTTTGGAACTGCGTGTAACAATGTCGACCATCAGAAGACCGGTTGTCGCCTGTCCGTCCATCCCCAAACCTTGTGTGCGTTGAACATTGGTGGCAGTTTACTCTATCTTCACAGCTTGGACACCAAGCAGCGTGTTTATCAGTAGCTGACGCCCGCGTTTTGCAGTTGAACATTACTTCACTTACAGACGTTTACACTTACGTAGTTTTTTGAATATGTATTTCAAATTTGTACATGGTTTATATAATATGTTTGACTCAAGACCTAGAAGATTGGATTTTTCCTACAACTAAAAATTTAGAACTAAATAAAAACCTGATCTGAGGAAGCTCTATATAATCATGTTACGTTTAAGAAAAAAAACTTAAAAAGTTTACGTTCGTAAATAAATATATAATCTCTGTTTAAAATTAACATAGGCCTTGTGAATTTTAAAATCTGGTAGGGTGGCAGGTATAGCAGATTTAAGTACAGCGCATAAGAATAAAATACCCGGTTTTATATTTAATCCTAAGTCAGGAAGTTTAATTATACATTAAATTCTCGTACAAACACGCTAATTAGATACTCTCCTGGTGCATATCAAAGATTAATTTATGTTGTTGTTAATTTACGTTTATTTAAAAGTTTTGGACTTTAAAATAAACATAAAATACACGTATTTAAACGCCAGACACTTTGACACGTCGGGATGCTACTACTCAATTTTAACTACAGTATATTATGCACATTAATAATGTAAAAAAAACCTTAAAGCTGTTATTACATGAACCATTAGTTTTTAGTAATGTACCCTAATTTTTAATATTTTTATAGATTAGTATATTATATAAACGTTTTATATTTATTAGAAAAAACTAAATTCTTCACAATACAATGATTCATTATATAAGCTATTGCTCTCTAGTATCAACTATATAACTTATTACTGTATCAATTTAGTAAAATTAATTAAGTGAATTTGCCCAAAACACTAAATGATTTACATAATCCACAATTCCAACTTTCTTATATTTCCTAACGACGAAGATGTTTTGCAAGGCAATCATGTCATGTTTAGACGAAAAGCAACAACGAATTTCTTGTTGTAAAATCTGCAATATTATTCGTGTCTTCCCACAATTTGTTTTATTTCAGTTCATAAGATAACTCAGAATTTAGTTTTTATGGAATATTAAATTTTGTTTTTATCTGATAAAAAGGAGTTATAATTTTATTTATTTGGAAGAATAGGTCGCTTTCGTATGTTGCTCCTTTGGCTAGTTTGTCAACATGTAACAGTGTTAAGGAATCATTCGGAAACAAAATCTACATTTTGATCAATAATGACTTTAATGAATCAATTTGTCAAAACTTGTTCAAATAAAAAATTACGTTTACATTTTTTGGCATTCTCGCTGATAAGGTATAAAAAATAAAATAGTTAAAAACATACTTAGTGTGGTAATTTATGTTTTAAATTTCTTGCTCTACCGTTGTCATAAGTTTTTTTTGTATAAACTTAAAATACATTTTTTTAACTAAATTGAATCATTCTTGAAATACTATTTTAACAGAACTTACAATTTATGCTCTACATACAATTTCACCTAAGAAACTTACTTTTCATTAGACTAATCATCACTGACAGGTTCCGAGACCCACCAACCCAAAGGCGTGAGTGATTTATTGCCGGAGTGGTGGTTCAGTAGCTAGGGCTACGGAGGGCATTGTTCAAGGTTCTAATCCCAAACTGATCTAACGGTCGGTACTTTACTCGTTGAATAAAGTTCACGCACAGGCCTGCAGGTCTATGTGAACTGGTGAGTGAAGTTTAAATGATTTGTCGTATTTTTTTATGGGCTCCATGGTGTTCTATCACACCTAAGTTCAAGGAAATGTCTGTACAAGATACTATGTCATACCATTGATTTTATAAACACACAGATTTCTCATCCAATGTTAAATTTTGTGTCTCAAATTATCAGCTGTTTTGTGGTCCATTTTGGAGCGCTAGTGTAGTCCCAAATACATTTAAACGCAGTTTAAACCAGCTGTGATTGCAGACCTCACTAACTAACCAAAATACTGAAACAAATATACATATTAGATGAGTTATCTACAGTAGTGTACATGATAGAAACGCACCAAGTTTACTTCGACAATCTTATGAATTCATTGCTCTACCGATTCAAATAAACTAGCAAACACTTAATTACTTAGCGAAGATCTGAGGGTACATACAGAAATGTAGCAGCAGCCATTGGATCGTTTGTTAAAATGCTAATTATAACCTGAACTTTAAATTAATTGCTAAGGCTATATTCATCACTGTTTGCTCTTAGTATTCAAAAGAGCGATTAAAAAACACCACATCGAGGGGTAAAAAGGAAGAAGTATGACCAAACTCGGCTAAGTTCTGTGACAAACGATATCGTCGGGCCCAGCACGCCTGGTGGTCCCGCTTATGTATGGCCCGGGCCTCGCTCACCGGCAACCTCCAAACTGCCCAGTCCCCCACACGCCAGGCACCTCCTATATCATCAGCTCCACCCTGGCTGACTGCACGCATTACCGTATCTCCAGACTTATAGCATGGGGGGGGGGAGGCGTTGGTTCTACAGAGACGTGAGATAAATTGATAATGTTATCGAGTGAAAAATTAAGCATGATTAAAATTTAAAATATGAAATATATATAAAAGAATGTTTAAATACTTGAAGGTGTAAATTAAATGTTAGATGAACAATTACTAATGTTCAGGAAGCCATCTATTTTATAGAAATGAAACTTTAAATCCATTTTAGAAAGCCATTTTCCCTCCACTAAAAATTCCAATAAACACGAACCGTACAGTTAAAATAAAGAACTTGTTTTAGCCTGCTAACGGTTTTAGCTACTATAGGGCTTTCTGAGGCTGTCGAACTTCCAGCGATGGCTTGGCAGTTTGGGAAACGACAAAATTAAAGAACATATTGGTATATTTTCAATTAGTAAATATTTATGTTTTTGTCATGGTAGGCCCACCACATTAAAAATATTCTTTTCAACATTTTTAGTTTTTAAGAAAAACTAGCTACATTTAGGTTAAATTAGGTTAGGATAGGATAGGTTAGAACAATTAAGTTAGGTTATGTAGAGAAAGATACGTTTACGCGGCCAAGTGGAGGGTCGAGGAAGCAGGCCTCGACAACTGATCCTAAACATGTGTAATATTTACTATACAAAGTAACATAAGTACAGCACAAAGACTTGCAAGTGCCCAGATTCTATGGAACAACAGTTGTGGCCTTTATGTGAAAACAAATTTATGTTATTAAAGTATTTTAAACATTATATTTTCTAAAATTTAAAAAGACAAACACAACATATGTACAATCATAGGCCAAACTACAAAACGTAATTCCTTGCAACTACGGCGGTATTGTGTAAGGACCAAAGCCCACATAGCGAAGCAAAACGATAAAAAGGTGGTTCAGTACCGCCTTTTAATACAGAAAAGAATTTGAATTTCATCACGCGCCGGCAAAAGAAAACCAATAAGTTCAATACAGCTGCTATGGTGCATACAAAACAGATCGGGCGGAACCCGCGGTAGAGGGAGGGAATTTAATATCATTCCATCCCTCGAATTCTTTTACAAAGTCTCCTTTTCTCCTCTGGCGTCATTACAGACAAACAAAGGCATTCAACGGCGGTGTCTCATTAAAACAAACTGTTGTTGTGAAAGAAGAGATCCACTTCTCGATATTACCGAAACTTTCAAAAGCTGCTCACTTTTCCGGCACTCCTTCTGAAGGATTCGCAGCCCTCTTATTTTTTTCGAGAGCTAAGTAAAACGAGACGGGCTTTATGGAGTGTCCTCCACATTCAACAATCTCGCTTTGACTTGGTCTCATCAGAACAAGGAGTGAAGAGGATTTTGCTTTATTGTGGTTTGGACGGTCCCTAACAAAGTTACATTGGGCTCGACAAAAGGCTTTTGGTGAAACCTGAGTCGGTTGACAATAGACATTCCAATAAGCCATTTAGATAATGAAAACCGACAATCTTCATTTCTCAAAACTCAGTGAGTAATATTTAGCAATCATTTGTTACAATTTAAATGTGCTTTTAATTATTAAAAGGGAAAGTAAAAAATAAATAAAAAGTATAATTTAAAATATTATTAAGTTTAAGATTTCCAGCTGATGTCGAATTAAGAAGTTCAGTTATTATTAGAACTGCCAAATCTCTTATTTTAACAACATATTTTAGGTGTTGTTTGAAAGTTATTTATTAGCATTGCATTGTTCATGTGTTTGTTTCTTAAACACTCAAAACATTGGAAATCATGATATTTTAGGTTTTAGAATATGGTTAAAGTGAAATGTACAAAATTACGGTTCGATTCGTAAGTAATAAAGACAATTTGATTTTCATATTTCTCTCACTGAAGGTTATACAGATTTGTGATAATTTACACACAGTAGTGATTATCATACCTACATGTGAAGTGTAAACAAGCGCACAGAAAATTTCAATAATTAACTAAAACTGTCCTGTTTGTAATTCCACCCAAGCCAGTTGCAGCCAGCGAAGTGGCCGCCCCGCCTTATGATCAAAAATTGATAATCAAATTGGTCTTAACCCACCCGCCCACCCATACACGTGCAGTGGTCTTAACCAACCCGCCCACCCATACACGTACAGTGATATTAACCCACCTGCCCACCCATCACGTACAGTGATATTAACCCACCCATACACGTACAGTGGTATTAACGATCTATCTATGCCTATCAATGCCATTCTACGTGTATGGGCGGGTTGGTGGGTCAATGCCATTGTACGTGTATGGGCAGGCGGATGGGTCAATGCCACTGTACGTGTATAGGTGGACTAGGGGGTCAGTATCACTGTACGTGTATGGGCGGGCGGGTGGGTCAATGCCACTGTACGTGTATGGGTGGGCGGGTGGGTCAATGCCACTGTACGTGTATGAGCGGGCGGGTGGGTTAATATCAAAGTGAGGAGTCTACTAGAGGGTACTTGTTCAACAACAGGTCTCCCTGCAGTCCATGATCGCTGCTGTCGTTAGGACGGGCGTCAAGGGCATTATTGCCAGATGGATTGAAGCCTACCTATGCAGCAGAATGGTTAAGGCAGAATGGTTTAGGTAACCGAATGGGATAGTTTGTTAAATTCAAAAACTAGGTTGCATTTAACCATTAACTCGAACTGTTACGTTTGTAATTCTATAAAGCTGCTTTAGATAACTGAATTTAACATTTTGTCATATTCAATAACATGGTTAAATTGAAGCACTAAACGAACTATTATTTTTGTAATTCCGCAAAGATTCTTTAGATAACTGCATGAAACATTTTTGTATACTCAAAAACATGGTTATATTTTACGCATTAACTCAAACTGTTTTGTTTTTAGCACTTTTGTTATGATTCTTTAGTTAACTGAATGCTATAGTTTGTTATAATCAAGAATATTATCACCCATGGACAATGGTAATGGCCCTCCCACCCAACCAAACACGGACAATAGTAATGGATAACCTACCCATTCATGCACGAAAAAAACGACAAACCCACCCGTAAACGTACGGTGATATTCACTATGGACAATGAACATAATCAGATAGTTTTTAATCCCTACTAATGAAAAGTTAATTATGGTTTGTCTAATTTACGTATTAATCTAATTAGAACTTGCGTTCGGTCATTACAACCATGCGTGTATGGGTGGGTGGGTCATTACCACCGTAGCCTACATGTAAAGGTAGGTGGGTGGCTCAATACCACCGTACGTATATGGGATTTGAGCGGATGGGTCAATGACACTTACGTTAATAGGGTTTGGGTGGGTATGTGGGCGTGATAAAACAATCAACCCACCTACCCACCCATACACGTAACGTGGTATTGACCCAATCTCCCATACACGAGCAGAAGTAATTACCCACACGTCCACCCATATACGTACAGTTTTATTGGCCCACATATGCACTCATACGCATGCTTGAATTAAGTATTTTCTTTACTACATTAATTTATTGGTTCTGAAATGTGACTTTGAGGACATAAATTGTATAGTATTTTCTTAAATAACAAAAAATTAAACTGATGAAAAGAATCTATTTTTTAGTTTTATATGGTTGTTTTGTATGTTCAGACAGAGGTTTGATCACGCAAAATTTAAAATGTTGTGTTTTTTGCTGACTGACAAGGACGATACTCAGTTATCTCCCCTTAACAGCATCCAAACCATGTCTACTACCATTGACTATATAAACAAATAGACAGTCCAAGATATGCCACTGTTGTAAGCGCAAGCCTGTGCTGATATCTAACGGTGAGTGGCATCAAATAAACGCTCGGACGAGGGAGACCACTGACGCTACCTGTGAAAACCGAACATGAAGTTATTTCACACTTTTTTATATCCTAGACAAACCACTCTCTACTTGTAATGATTTCAGAGATGTCCACACCAATAGCAACCATTGAGCTGTTTCCATATCGATAGTAAGAGTATGGGCAACAGAACATGTCTCCTCAACATTTCGTCACAAGGTGCCTGCGTGTGTAATGCTTTGTCATAGTACCAAATCTCTCAATAACGAATATAGCAGGATAGAGCTCTTATCATAGGTAAGTTAGCACGTAAATCTCCAACTATTTATAGTCCAACACTGATCGATATATTGTACTTGCACAATGCAGGAGTTCGCCTTAAATCTCTTTGGCCACCGAAATCAAAGAATCTCTATTGTCTGTGGCCCAAATCCACATTCCAAATCTAGACTGAACAATATGTTAACCTGAACGCCATTTCACATGTATCCGAGATCAAATATTGCATTCATTTAATAAGTGTTTAGTGGATATTTTACATCTTATAAAATTTTTTTATTATTATTAATGGTAATTCTTTAAGGTGGGGCTGGAATGGTCGGCCATCTTTAATATATTCATAAGATCAATGATAAAGTTTAAGTCGATATTTTACTTTTCAATTTAAGTTTGCTGTGTTATTTTATAGCTATTGAAATGGAGAATATTGGATACCTAAATATTGAATGTTTATTTATTTATTGGATACCTAAATACCTAAATATTGATTGACTAACGTATTTTTATATTTACAATCTTAGATGGCATCAATAATTACAACTACTAATTGCAAAGTGACTTTACTAAATTCCCTTCTTTTAATTACAATTCCTAGCTCTATAAAGTGGCTTTCCTAGATTATCTACTAATATTTACAATGACTAACTATAAAGTGACTCTACTAGCTTCCCTACTACCTACAGTCCAATGCTAACAGTTCACTCACAGTTTCTTCAGTGTCCCTTCAGAAGTCGTCCACAAGTACCGCAATGCTCCTTCGTTGATCCCCACAACGAACCACTCACCGGTAACTTCTCCGTAGACCACTTCTCTATACACGGACACTTCACTCGCACTGTAGAACTGTCTCACTGTCGCCGCAAACACCTGGGCTGTAGGCTGTAGACTCACTGACTGACTGACTGGTATCCGGGCCGTTTATATCACCCGCAGGTCTCCATCTAGAAGCTTCTTGAATTCCCCTGCGTCCGAAGTTCCATGACAGAGCTGGCTCGTCAACCCAGAAGAATCTAGAAGTCCATTGATGAGGTAAAGGGGCGTTCATGCGTAAGCCATTGTGCCCCAAAGGTTGTAAACAAGCAGGGCAGGTGGTCAGCGACCCATCCATTACTTCCGCATCACCGGTTCCCAGGATGGAGACCACTCTGAATGTCACAATACTTTAATTTTTTTATATTAAAGTTCATTATACAAGTACATACATTTTTTTATAATTTCAAAAATCAGTCGAAATATAGGAATCAACACATTAGAAAAACAATCAACGATAAGCACTTGTTCGTGGATTTTTTTAAACATTTAAATCGGATTATGAACAAATGCTTTAAAATACTATCATTGAAGCAGTGTTTTTATTTATTTATTTTATTTTTATTTTATTTTTTTTATTTATTTATTTTTTTATTTTATTTATTTTTTTTTTTTTTGTGATTTGAAAAAATATAACGTTAGTCTTATGGAGAATAGGAAAGACACCATACGATTTTAATCCTCCAGCTCTCTTAAACTAACTTGGTGGAAATCAAATTAAATAAAGTAAGAAGACATTAAAACGTAGCAGTTGTTTACTATCACTGGCCTCAATATATTTAGGAAAAAGGAAAGGCGTTTCTTTGAGACCCAAATCAAAACAGTTTTGCTAGTTAAAAATAGTTTTAAGAATCACATCAATTCTTATATTTTAATGGTTAAAATATATTAAAACTACTCAGCCTCTATGAATATATTTACTTTTTTTATGCAACATGGGCACACCTTGAATTCTCTCAATTTTCTTCAATACCCCAGACAGTGTGTTTTGGCTCGTCGAGATGCTGTCCGGTAGCTCCGCCTGCGCTCTGCTGAGGAGGTGAGTAGAGTAAACAGTATTAATTAGCGAGTTCCAGGTGCAGTGGAACCGCGTCCAGTTTTTGCCGCCAGCGGGCGGGCAGTGCGCGGGGCGTAAGTAATTTACGGGCGCCGCCTCCGCGGGCGCGTTAATTCGCCAACAAAGTATACTCACTTTGCTTCTTTTTTATTATTCAACAAACTAACTGGCGGAGTGAGAATTGTTTCCCCCACTACCACCTTTTCGCAGCGGATGTTCCACTACACAAGCACGTAATAAACACGAAACGGCTTTTCGAGGAGGAAGTGCCAATAGTTTGGAGCATATGTGAATTGCGCAGACAGAATTTAGGGTGACTAGTACGCAGGAAATGCAACGATTACCGGGAGGAGGGGAGTAAAACCGTCAAACAGGTGATGTGTGCAACGACCATGGTAGACACTGCTGCACGGTTTGTTCTGGTAGGATTTATTTGTTTATACCGTAGACAACGGTCGTCATGATAGAGCGAGTATATATTTTGAATGAGTTACAAATGTGCATACACAAATTTAGGAGCTTACCTTATTTACACGTTTGAGCATGAAATTGATGAAAATTTATATTTGTTACATGCCTGAAAACTTGATATTTACGGTTAATATTTAGACAATAATATAATATTATTTACTTCAATAAAGAAAATATAAAACATTTAATCACAATCGATAAATACTTAACTTATAATGTATTTAGTGATTTATTTCTATAAACCTCCGAATTTTAAAAGCAAATGCATACTTTCCACTCAAACAGAGCGTCGAATTATCAGACTATCCATCTGACCTTCCATATAAAAATGAATTGAGCCACGAGAGTGGCAACCCTCACACCCCATAAGATTACAGTTTTTTTAAAGAATGCTGAGGTCAAGTCAATCAGATACCTTTAATATTTCTATACTGTACATTCAATGTATGTTTTTTATTCTTTTATTTACATACGCCAGTGGCATTTTTAACATTATATTCATACGTTGTTGAGGAACAACGGACCAAACCCCTACCACAGGCTGTTCATGATTCTACAGGCTCTCAATATAACAACCAGCTTCTACTGCTGATTTACCATTCTCTGAAGCCAAAAAAGTGTTTATATCAGAGAAAGTGTCTTAACAATTTTCTTTTAACACTACAAAAAATTAAAAAAGATAAAAAACAGGAATAATTAGAACTGCTGATACAATCACTACCTCTTTTTTTTTTTGAAAGATTAGTAAGATTTTGTACACTTTGAAGGGTGAAATAAAATAGTCTAACAAAAATTAAAGATATACAAGTTAGTTGTAGGATTTAACGAGTGCTTATTAAATCGTTTGATAAACCATGCTGGACATATAATGTACGTTGTTACATTTTTTATGGAAGGCTTGACTTTAAATTTGTCAAAAATCTTCTTCTGAGACCTGAGCCAATACTATTGATGATGTTGTACAGTGGACACAGGCAGAGCGATAAGTTTGACTCGTAGTTGGCTCATTTTTAGCCGCCGATGGAAAGGATTAATTATAATTAATTCATCAGGTACTGTGATTAACTAATTACATACTTTTGAATTGATATTTTCGTGTTATTTTGATTTTTGAAAGAATATATGAGGTTTTAACAAAATGTTTTTAAATCTGCGATTCCACAATTTTTTCGGATTTTTAAAAATCTATAGATTTTTTTATAGTGATTGAAAATTGTCTAAAGTTCTGAGTTACTGAAGGTTTACGCAATCGTTTCATTTTCTCTATTGAGATAAGAATCCCTTTTGTTAGACATTCATTAGATGATTTTTAAATAAATTATTAAAACATAATGTGGATACAAAGATTTAATGGTAGTCAACAAAGGGTTGGATAGTTGAATAAATTCACACGATTTTTACAATCATCCTTCATGTGCTAAAAATAGAAATCCTCAGTGATCGCTGTGGCTGTACTACAACACACATCACGTTAGCACAAAAAGTTGATACCCGCATAAAGTTGACGACCGACCAATGGGAGAACGAACACTTACGTCCAGCTCGCAGCTGAGTGGTCGAGTCCCATCTCTTGAAAAGGTCTGCTTAATTAAACAGAAACACGGTATGTGTGACAGAAAAAAGAACGAACTCAACATGTAATGCCAACTCTATATGAGAAGTCCTTTAAATAAAAAAAATCCATCGTAACTCTTCTTGTATGGTCCTTTACATGGTTCTTCACTTACTTTGAATTACCAGCGACTAATCTACAGAGCAATCTGTGGCCAAAGCATCTTTATTTTGAAGACAGAAACTTACAATCTGCATAAAATGAGTCCAACACTCAATAAAATGAATATTATCAACAATACGTGTTAACTGTATTGATAAAGATCAGGACTTTTCAAGTTTTAACTGATAATAATTTTTATAATTGGAAAAAATACCAACGTGTTTTATTAAATTTGTATGGTATTTCATGTTACTTTATGTTAATACTGATTGGTTTGCTTGTCAACCTATAGTTAGCAACAATACTGAAAAAAAGTAGAATCAATTCAACGTCTTCTGGAGATGTTAGAAATTTGAAGCTGAATCGTCCTACGAACAATAATAAAGAGCTCTAATTAAAATTGTTTAATCTTTTTAGGCAATGAAAATTGGGATTCAAACTTGAAAGAATGTCAAACTTGGAAGTAATATAACAGACTACTTTAGTGGGGATTAATTTTATATTAAACTGGGCTTATCCAGTTCTGCTCTTCACCCCCAAACTAAGTACTATGTTTCACGTACTCTACCCCTTTAAAATTGGATCTTGAACATGTACACATTTAAACTGAAGTCACATTCATGTATTATTGAAACTGTTTTGCTAAATATTCTGCCATATTTGTTTTGGTGTCTTTGAAGTCCTACATTTTCTCTTTTTGTCGGATTCAGGGTAAGTGTACCTTCGATCTTAAACCACTAGAGTATATTTTGAAATATTAAATGTTTGCAAATTTTTTACATTGAGGTACAGTGCATACATTTATACTTTTTCAAAACTTAGGGGAGGTACTTGCGAAAAATACAAGAATAATACAATAAATTGTAAGCCTTTTTAAAGTGGGCCTAATAAAATGTATTTTTCAGCACCAGCTATATTAATTTAGTTTAATTACAAACCCAATAGGCAAATATTAAGTGAGAAATAACTGTAACCCCTATAAACATATTTATTTTGTTCACTTTTTTTACTATTTATCAAGTGTTACTCTTTTACTCTTATTGATAACATTTCCTTTGGAGGTTAACCCCCCCCCCCCCAATTTCATTAAAAAAAGATATTTTAAAATGTTTAATGTTTAATTTTTCTCCGCTTGATTCGAACCGATGTATAAAAAAAATAACATATCATTCATTTTTTTAAAGTATATATACATAAGTGATTTGAGCATACTTAGAAAAAGGCATCTACCTTCTTGTCAAATTCAAATGTCAAGCAAGCTACTGGAGAAGTGCCTTTACAGCTTTTGTTGGTGAGTAGCTAAGTCTAGCGGTATTAAAATGGCCAAAAACAGATAGTACTTTTTTGGCTATTTAATTAATCATTTTTTTATCCGTATATTAAAACATTTTCTGCGTAGATTAAAGACTTGTCCTACGAATGTTTATATTCTACTCTTCATTATATTGTTACTTACAAATAGATATCTCATGTAATACAAATGTTTGTGCCATTAATTTGGTTACTGTTAGTCAGGCTGATATAAATTTCATTACATTTTCCTGGGACTACACTAGCACTCCATTTCTGAACCCCAAAACAGTTGATAGTTTCAACATTTTGGATAGCAATATCTATGTAAATAAAATCAATTGTTCTGTTATAGTATATTTAAATAGCGTTAACAGTTTATACAGCGTGTGTTGTGTGCATGCCTACAACATGGATCCACACAGACACACAAGTGCCACTCAAGTTTAGTTACGGGTATTCACGCTAGAGTGCAGCAAGCCACGACAGTTGCAACCATTGCAGATTTGTCATCAAGTGATGGCTATAGCGGATTAAGACACTACGAAGATTACATACATAAATCAACATCCAGGTTGTAATTCATACAGCCGACGTCGACTGCATAGCTGCAACTTTTTACTTCCGACCTTCGACCGCCTTCGCATAAGAAAACGAGTGCAGCAACGTTCTTGCAAGACTAGTTTCAATTCCGTTGAAATGTAAATAATTAAAACTCTAGTTTTATGTTTAATAATACTGTTTTTATAGTTTACTAGTACATGGTAGAATATCAATCTAGAGGCAGTCACTGATTAATGAGTTTTTATTTTAATAAAAACTGGGCTTGTTGGTTTTTTATCGAATGAGGATGTGATGATTGAACATGAAAAGCGCTTAAAGTTAAAGAACGGTTAGATTTGTGATGCAGAAAACCAATTTTAATAACGTGTATATCCTTGTTAGAGGGATGTTAGTATGTAAATAAACACATGCGGCTAATATTAACCTCACAATGCACATACATAGAGAGGAAAGAAACAGAGGTCACATGCAATAGTACGCTGAAAGGGCGTGGAGTAGTTAGGGCGAATGGCAGAGCCAGCACCGTTGCTATCCTCTCCAAATCCTGAAGAATTAACTATTACTAAAAGTTTATAAACATTTACATTGGTGGTACTACCATTGACTCTTTAACTACTGCCATGAGAAACTGTCATAAGAAAGTACCCTCTGATTCTTTCTCCCTGTTCCACAACCTCCCAACCCATCATAAGCACTCTAAATCCTGTCCATCCCTTTCATGGTAAAAATACTTACAAAGTAGGGGACTTTCGACCTACTGTAACAACGTACACGTATTCAAATACTAAATACAAGCGTAGTATTGGCAGCCCATTTACATAACCTACGTACGCACGACGCAATTGACACTTCCACAGTAAACACCACTGATGCACTCAACATACGCAAACCCCTAATCGTACCCTCGTAATCCCAAACTCAAATTTTCCAATCTTCGGAGCCACCCAACATGTGATACTTTCTAAATTATTTCGTGTTTCTCGTAAGACTTAAAAGGACCGTTTCGCTTCACGACAAACACCAAAAAGATGGGTTTCTATTTCAACGTTTTAATCCGTAATAATTATCATATCATAACATTTAAATCTCGTTTGATAGGTGAAGAACTGTTCTAGTGGACCATATAAGTTATTTTTATGTAAAAAATTGAGTGTTTTTCTAATTTTTCGGTGGTTAAATATATTAAACACACGGTTGAAAAAGAACAGCGTGTTTTGGCCTGCTGACGGTAGAGTGTACGTCTACTACTGGACAAGAGACTTTCCAGCGATGGCTTGGCAATTAGGGAAACAGCCACCCTAAGGGGATATACATAAAGGTTCTTAGAAGAAGGTTCAGAGGAGGTAAGCTATGTGTATTGATTGAGCAATAGCCATCTTGGCTTTGGCTACAATATTTTAAGAAAACTGAACGTTCTCCACTCAGTTTCTTATTATTTTTGACATTTAAGTGCCCATGTGTGAAAATTAACGACACTGAGAATGGGCTCTTCTGAGATAAATATTCACGTTTACGTACATGCGTAACCTCGAGATATCAATCGATCTTCTCAATTACGTATTACAATAAACCATCAGCCAATAATTCAAATGGCCAGATATTCTTTGTATTGTAACAAAATTAATGCTATTCTTTGTACATTAATCCATGTAAGAGTTATCGCCTGGATAAAATACGGATTTGGAGCCAAATCAGTTAAAATAATAGTCAATCAAATAGAAACAAAAGTGTAAGAAATAGAAAAATATTTAATACATATAATTTATTTTTCATCAAAATTGCTATACTTTTAAAAACATATCTGTAGATTTTATACAATACAACTAAAATGAAATCATTATAAAAGTATCAAAGATATCGTTTCCAGGGAATTACGACATTCTAGAGTCTTTTCTTGGACTGAGGAAGCGATATAAATTAATTTATGATCATATATTAATATATTCGTTATACAGTATTCGAGTAATCATAATATTAGGCTAACAAATTAATTTCGTAATGTCACAAAAAAATTTAAATATCAAAATATATGTACCCATAAAAAATGGAAGGATGGTATGGGGGACAAAATATATCTAAGTACCAAAGTCGTTTCTGGAAGGGTTGCGGGTCGACCCGCATGTAGTTTGGCGAGGGGGGCTGATTGCCTACCCCTACCAGTCAGTCATATTACCCGCATATCATCGGGTGAACGTCAGACAACCCTACACAGCTGTCACATCAACTTCCCAAACAGAACTGAAGTACCAACTTCAAATAAAGTTACTATCTGGACTCAAATATTAAAAACGCAAATTATGATGGCTTTAACTGCCAAGAGTCACCGCTGAAAGTCGACAGTCACGGATAGCCCCGTAGTAGCAATGCAATGTTACCGCCAGCAGAAACCGAAACGTGCTTTTCTATTTCAACTGTACGATTCGTGATTATCATTTTTATTACGATTTATAGAGAACACTTTATGACTATTAAAGGTCCATTCTAGTGGACATAAGTTTATATTATGAGTTTTCAAAGTAAAATATTCAATAATAACATGTAAATTTTCTCATACTTAACCACGAAAATAAAAATACGTAATTTTTTACAAAAATCAAATTATGGTCTACTATAATAGGTTTTCGCTTTATAGTACGAAGTTATTTGTTTAGTCGAATTGTTTATTCTCTATATAAAAAAACAAATTTGAACTTTAATAAAAATTACAACTTTGGGAAAATTGTTTCTACATAGTAATTGATGTTGTAACAATGTCTCTTTTAATTTTCTTTTTCACATAATAAACTTCTGATTTAAATCAATACCGTGATTACAATCGAGATATTTATGTTAAATTATAAATATTTAAAATTATTTCTACACCACGAACTCGTTTATAGTTTAGCTCGAACATCACACCCATTACGTTTATAAGATTTGGCGTACACAACTGAAATTGTAATCATGAAATATAATTAAATACAAATATGTAGTTATACACAAAACTATTTGTACTTGTTTGTACTTTTTACAGTTTTCAAGTTCGAGCGTTGTCTTTAATAACAAGTTCGAATACCCACATAGTTAAAATTTATGTAATAACAAAGAATAAATAAATAATTTACCTGTTCAGTCAGGTGAAAAGCATGCCATACCTGAAACAGAATTAACAGTTACAATAGTTTAAGATGAAGAAGGCGGTGAAATATAAAATCTCTGAGAAATCCAGGTAATATCTTTTTTAGGGTGGATGAATTGGCGTTTCTCATATTTTAAATAACAAAAATCTAAAGCATAAATACGATTCTTAGACATTTTGTTAAATTTCATATTATGTAGAAAACTGTATAATTCGGGAAAAATAGCATTTTCTACGCTGGGATTGATAAGAAAATCTGACCGATTTCGTCCAGGTTTCCGGCCATCACAGCGACAACAGCGATAATAAATTGTCTTAAATCAAACAAAAAGATAGCTCTGCTGTTCTTCCTTTGAGGAGTTTATTCATTATCGATTAACATTTTTGCACATTTTTTAATAAAAGTTTAACATTGATCTCTCATTAGTTATTCCAGTTTTGTGGCGTTTTCATTTAAAATCATTTATGAAATTGAAACAAAATTTAATTATGTGTCTTATGAATAGTAAAATACATATGTTAAAATACACTAAGCAATCAAAATTCTCCATTACAATAAGTAAAAAAATCACATATCACACATAATATTATCAGAGAAAAAAATACGTTGAATACTGTCTAAAACGTTCAACATTAATCGTATGAAAAACAGATCTAAGACGATCGATCCCAACTGGAAGGCCAGGACTTTACCAGTCTCCCAGCAAAGAAGAGGAGCTATTCTAGTGGACCACAAGTTGGCTCTTATAAAATATTTAGTATTTTCGTTCTTGTTTTCATTTTATATTATTTTTTCGTGGTTAAATATTTAAAACTTTAAAATGTAATTCTTGTTAATGTTACTTTAAAAAACTCATAATACAGTATCAACTTAAGGACCACTAAACTGTAAATAAATAAGGTCCACTAAGGTTTGATCATAAATAAATGAAAAAATGATTTATTCCTTCGATAAAAATGTTTTCATTATCATACTACATAGTACATCTTAGGAATAATACTGGTCACAGTTTCAAGTAGCGTGACCAGTTTTATTATCTATTATTATGATCCATATAACAACAACACCAGTCTAGTGACTGAAATAATAATTTAGTGTGCCAAAACTCAACGGCATCTGCTGCAACTACTATCTAAACAATAAATCAAAATAAACACTTATAAATTTATAATACAAGCTCTATACATAAACTAAAATACAATTCTGTTTATTTTATTTACTTTTCTTATTTAATCATACAATGTTCATTATAACTCATTATATTAATAAGTACGAAGCGTACAACAGATGAAATAAAAAAAACACGATTTGGCCGCTGATGGTAAAATTGCATTGCTACTATAGGGCGACCTATCTTAACCTACGTAGGGCTGTCTGGGACTTTCGACTTTCCAGTGGCGGCTAGGTTTGGGAAACGAATTGTTTCACGTTAACACATGAAAGTTAAGTAAATTTACTTTAAAGTAATTTCATACTTTCAATCATGTAAACAACATAAAACAGCCAGTCATATAAACAGGCGGAGACAACTACATAGTCGTGCCTACTAATTAATAAATAGATGATAGATTTTTATGTTTTTTAAAGGACACCGCTGCACGCTTTATGTGCCAACCCCGTCATTCTTGAGTAAAAATATTAGTGGTTAAACTATATTAAGTAAAACATTGAGGGCCTCCCGTGCTCTTCAAGGTAAAAATATTAGTGGTTTAACTATATTTAGTAAAACCTTGAGGGCCTTCCATGCTCTTCAAAGTAAAAATATTAGTGGTTAAACTTTATTAAGTAAAACATTGAGGGCCTCCCATGCTCTTCAAGGTAAAAATATTAGTGGTTTAACTATATTTAGTAAAACCTTGAGGGCCTTCCATGCTCTTCAAGGTAAAAATATTAGTGGTTAAACTATATTAAGTAAAACCTTGAGGGCCTTCCATGCTCTTCAAGGTAAAAATATTAGTGGTTAAACTATATTAAGTAAAACCTTGAGGGCCTTCCATGCTCTTCAAGGTAAAAATATTAGTGGTTAAACTATATTAAGTAAAACCTTGAGGGCCTTCCATGCTCTTCAAGGTAAAAATATTAGTGGTTAAACTATATTAAGTAAAACCTTGAGGGCCTTCCATGCTCTTCAAGGTAAAAATATTAGTGGTTAAACTATATTAAGTAAAACATTGAGGGCCTCCCGTGCTCTTCAAGGTAAAAATATTAGTGGTTAAACTATATTAAGTAAAACCTTGAGGGCCTTCCATGCTCTTCAAGGTAAAAATATTAGTGGTTAAACTATATTAAGTAAAACATTGAGGGCCTCCCATGCTCTTCAAGGTAAAAATATTAGTGGTTTAACTATATTTAGTAAAACCTTGAGGGCCTTCCATGCTCTTCAAGGTAAAAATATTAGTGGTTAAACTATATTAAGTAAAACATTGAGGGCCTCCCGTGCTCTTCAAGGTAAAAATATTAGTGGTTTAACTATATTTAGTAAAACATTGAGGGCCTCCCGTGCTCTTCAAGGTAAAAATATTAGTGGTTTAACTATATTTAGTAAAACCTTGAGGGCCTTCCATGCTCTTCAAGGTAAAAATATTAGTGGTTAAACTATATTAAGTAAAACATTGAGGGCCTCCCGTGCTCTTCAAGGTAAAAATATTAGTGGTTAAACTATATTAAGTAAAACCTTGAGGGCCTTCCATGCTCTTCAAGGTAAAAATATTAGTGGTTAAACTATATTAAGTAAAACCTTGAGGGCCTTCCATGCTCTTCAAGGTAAAAATATTAGTGGTTAAACTATATTAAGTAAAACCTTGAGGGCCTTCCATGCTCTTCAAGGTAAAAATATTAGTGGTTAAACTATATTAAGTAAAACATTGAGGGCCTCCCATGCTCTTCAAGGTAAAAATATTAGTGGTTAAACTATATTAAGTAAAACCTTGAGGGCCTTCCATGCTCTTCAAGGTAAAAATATTAGTGGTTAAACTATATTAAGTAAAACCTTGAGGGCCTTCCATGCTCTTCAAGGTAAAAATATTAGTGGTTAAACTATATTAAGTAAAACATTGAGGGCCTCCCGTGCTCTTCAAGGTAAAAATATTAGTGGTTTAACTATATTTAGTAAAACCTTGAGGGCCTTCCATGCTCTTCAAGGTAAAAATATTAGTGGTTAAACTATATTAAGTAAAACATTGAGGGCCTCCCATGCTCTTCAAGGTAAAAATATTAGTGGTTTAACTATATTTAGTAAAACCTTGAGGGCCTTCCATGCTCTTCAAGGTAAAAATATTAGTGGTTAAACTATATTAAGTAAAACCTTGAGGGCCTTCCATGCTCTTCAAGGTAAAAATATTAGTGGTTAAACTATATTAAGTAAAACCTTGAGGGCCTTCCATGCTCTTCAAGGTAAAAATATTAGTGGTTAAACTATATTAAGTAAAACCTTGAGGGCCTTCCATGCTCTTCAAGGTAAAAATATTAGTGGTTAAACTATATTAAGTAAAACCTTGAGGGCCTTCCATGCTCTTCAAGGTAAAAATATTAGTGGTTAAACTATATTAAGTAAAACATTGAGGGCCTCCCATGCTCTTCAAGGTAAAAATATTAGTGGTTAAACTATATTAAGTAAAACCTTGAGGGCCTTCCATGCTCTTCAAGGTAAAAATATTAGTGGTTAAACTATATTAAGTAAAACCTTGAGGGCCTTCCATGCTCTTCAAGGTAAAAATATTAGTGGTTAAACTATATTAAGTAAAACATTGAGGGCCTCCCATGCTCTTCAAGGTAAAAATATTAGTGGTTTAACTATATTTAGTAAAACCTTGAGGGCCTTCCATGCTCTTCAAGGTAAAAATATTAGTGGTTAAACTATATTAAGTAAAACATTGAGGGCCTCCCGTGCTCTTCAAGGTAAAAATATTAGTGGTTTAACTATATTTAGTAAAACATTGAGGGCCTCCCGTGCTCTTCAAGGTAAAAATATTAGTGGTTTAACTATATTTAGTAAAACCTTGAGGGCCTTCCATGCTCTTCAAGGTAAAAATATTAGTGGTTAAACTATATTAAGTAAAACATTGAGGGCCTCCCGTGCTCTTCAAGGTAAAAATATTAGTGGTTAAACTATATTAAGTAAAACCTTGAGGGCCTTCCATGCTCTTCAAGGTAAAAATATTAGTGGTTAAACTATATTAAGTAAAACCTTGAGGGCCTTCCATGCTCTTCAAGGTAAAAATATTAGTGGTTAAACTATATTAAGTAAAACCTTGAGGGCCTTCCATGCTCTTCAAGGTAAAAATATTAGTGGTTAAACTATATTAAGTAAAACATTGAGGGCCTCCCATGCTCTTCAAGGTAAAAATATTAGTGGTTAAACTATATTAAGTAAAACCTTGAGGGCCTTCCATGCTCTTCAAGGTAAAAATATTAGTGGTTAAACTATATTAAGTAAAACCTTGAGGGCCTTCCATGCTCTTCAAGGTAAAAATATTAGTGGTTAAACTATATTAAGTAAAACATTGAGGGCCTCCCATGCTCTTCAAGGTAAAAATATTAGTGGTTTAACTATATTTAGTAAAACCTTGAGGGCCTTCCATGCTCTTCAAGGTAAAAATATTAGTGGTAAACTATATTAAGTAAAACATTGAGGGCCTCCCGTGCTCTTCAAGGTAAAAATATTAGTGGTTTAACTATATTTAGTAAAACATTGAGGGCCTCCCGTGCTCTTCAAGGTAAAAATATTAGTGGTTTAACTATATTTAGTAAAACCTTGAGGGCCTTCCATGCTCTTCAAGGTAAAAATATTAGTGGTTAAACTTTATTAAGTAAAACATTGAGGGCCTCCCATGCTCTTCAAGGTAAAAATATTAGTGGTTAAAAAATATTAATTAAACCTTGAGGGCCTCCCATGCTCTTCATGGTAAAAATATTAGTGGTTAAACTATATTAAGTAAAACATTGAGGGCCTCCCATGCTCTTCAAGGTAAAAATATTAGTGGTTAAATTATATTAAGTAAAACCTTGAGGGCCTCCCATGCTCTTCATGGTAAAAATATTAGTGGTTAAACTATATTAAGTAAAACCTTGAGGGCCTCCCGTGCTCTTCAAGGTAAAAATATTATTGGTTAAACTATATTAAGTAAAACCTTGAGGGCCTCCCGTGCTCTTCAAGGTAAAAATATTAGTGGTTAAACTATATTAAGTAAAACCTTGAGGGCCTCCCGTGCTCTTCAAGGTAAAAATATTAGTGGTTAAACTATATTAAGTAAAACCTTGAGGGCCTCCCATGCTCTTCATGGTAAAAATATTAGTGGTTAAACTATATTAAGTAAAACATTGAGGGCCTCCCGTGCTCTTCAAGGTAAAAATATTAGTGGTTAAACTATATTAAGTAAAACCTTGAGGGCCTCCCATGCTCTTCAAGGTAAAAATATTAGTGGTTAAACTATATTAAGTAAAACATTGAGGGCCTCCCGTGCTCTTCAAGGTAAAAATATTAGTGGTTAAACTATATTTAGTAAAACATTGAGGGCCTTCCATGCTCTTCAAGGTAAAAATATTAGTGGTTAAACTATATTAAGTAAAACATTGAGGGCCTCCCGTGCTCTTCAAGGTAAAAATATTAGTGGTTAAACTATATTAAGTAAAACCTTGAGGGCCTCCCATGCTCTTCATGGTAAAAATATTAGTGGTTAAACTATATTAAGTAAAACATTGAGGGCCTCCCATGCTCTTCAAGGTAAAAATATTAGTGGTTAAACTATATTAAGTAAAACCTTGAGGGCCTCCCGTGCTCTTCAAGGTAAACATATTAGTGGTTAAACTATATTAAGTAAAACCTTGAGGGCCTCCCGTGCTCTTCAAGGTAAACATATTATTGGTTAAACTATATTAAGTAAAACCTTGAGGGCCTCCCGTGCTCTTCAAGGTAAAAATATTAGTGGTTAAACTATATTAAGTAAAACCTTGAGGGCCTCCCATGCTCTTCAAGGTAAAAATATTAGTGGTTAAACTATATTAAGTAAAACCTTGAGGGCCTCCCATGCTCTTCATGGTAAAAATATTAGTGGTTAAACTATATTAAGTAAAACATTGAGGGCCTCCCGTGTTCTTCAAGGTAAAAATATTAGTGGTTAAACTATATTAAGTAAAACCTTGAGGGCCTCCCATGCTCTTCATGGTAAAAATATTAGTGGTTAAACTATATTAAGTAAAGCATTGAGGGCCTCCCATGCTCTTCATGGTAAAAATATTAGTGGTTAAACTATATTAAGTAAAACATTGAGGGCCTCCCGTGCTCTTCATGGTAAAAATATTAGTGGTTAACCTATATTAAGTAAAACATTGAGGGCCTCCCGTGCTCTTCAAGGTAAAAATATTGAACAACGAAGACCTTATTCCACAACTAACTGCGAATAAGGACAAATTTGTTAATACTCCAATTGATATAAGGGAGGGCTTGCTTCACCTGTCCTGCTTCATCCGTGAAGCACACATATAAGGATAATGGAAAGCGTTCACGTAACTAGGTATGGGGAAGTAACATGCGGCGGTAGCCAGTGTCGAGCATGCACGCAGTGCAGTGAACTACTGCACCGACTGCACGTTGCATGGCAGAGATGTCGTCGGACGTCAGTAAATCTGCGCTATCTGACGTCAACAGGTAATATATTGGCGGCGAGGACGTCTTCATAGCGCACACCACATCGAAAGCGCCACGCTGTTAGTCATAGCTGGGATTTACAGCAACTCCATGTTCTGATAAAATTAGCGCAAATAGTAAACAGTGTTTGAGTGATGTAGAGGGAGGATGATGTAAGGAATGTGAGGTCAAGCACTTGCACTGTACGAGGCCAAGCTTAGCAATACTACCGGAAACAGGTAATATGGTTAGGCACTTGTACTACCTTGTCCTTGCTAGGATAACACGTGGACAAACCTAACGACACTACAGGAAACTGGTAAAAGGGTTAAGCACTTGCACTACTTTGTCCTTGCAAGGATAACACGTGGCCAAGCTGAGCGATACTACAGGGACTGGTAATAGGATTAAGCACTTGCACTACTTTGTCCTTGCAAGGATAACACGTGGCCAAGCTGAGCGATACTACAGGGACTGGTAATAGGGTTAAGCACTTGCACTACTTTGTCCTTGCTAGGATAACACGTGGCCAAGCTTAACAATACTACAGAAAACTGTTAATAGGGTTAGGCACTTGCACTACCTTGTACTTGCAAGGATAACACGTGGCCAAGCTGAGCGATACTACAGGGACTGGTAATAGGGTTAAGCACTTGCACTACTTTGTCCTTGCAAGGATAACACGTGGCCTAGCTGAGCGATACTACAGGAAACGGGTAATAGGGTTAAGCACTTGCACTACTTTGTCCTTGCTAGGATAACACGTGGCCAAGCTGAGCGATACTACAGGAAACTGGTAATAGGGTTAAGCACTTGCACTACCTTGCTAGGATAACACGTGGCCAAGCTTAACGATACTACAGGAAACTGGTAATAGGGTTAAGCACTTGCACTACTTTGTCCTTGCAAGGATAACACGTGGCCAAGCTGAGCGATACTACAGGAAACGGGTAATAGGGTTAAGCACTTGCACTACTTTGTCCTTGCTAGGATAACACGTGGCCAAGCTGAGCGATACTACAGGAAACTGGTAATAGGGTTAAGCACTTGCACTACCTTGCTAGGATAACACGTGGCCAAGCTTAACGATACTACAGGAAACTAGTAATAGGGTTAAGCACTTGCACTACTTTGTCCTTGCAAGGATAACACGTGGCCAAGCTGAGCGATACTACAGGGACTGGTAAAAGGGTTAAGCACTTGCACTACTTTGTCCTTGCTAGGATAACACGTGGCCAAGCTGAGCGATACTACAGGGACTGGTAATAGGGTTAAGCACTTGCACTATTTTGTCCTTGCTAGGATAACACGTGGCCAAGCTGAGCGATACTACGAGAAACTGGTAATAGGGTTAAGCACTTACACTACCTTGTCCTTGCTAGGATAACACGTGGCCAAGCTGAGCGATACTACAGGAAACCGGTAATAGGGTTAAGCACGTGCACTACTTTGTCCTTGCAAGGATAACACATGGCCAAGCTGAGCGATACTACAGGAAACTGGTAATAGGGTTAAGCACTTGCACTACTTTGTTACAATGTTAGCTATTCCAGTTCACCGGACCACTACTTTCAACAAATCATTTATTGTCTCCGCGTGCAGGCTCTGGAATGCTCTGCCTGATAATATCAGATCCATGGATAAGCGCACTAGGTTTGGGGCGGAGGTGAGGTGCTATCTGCTGCGGGCCTAGCGGGAGTAGTGGTTGGTGTCGCTGTGGCTTGGTGGTGGCGGTAATGAGTGATTGTGCCGAATGAATGTAGTTTTGAATAAATGTTATGAATAACAGTAGTTTTGTTTGAGATAGTCGAAATATTTTTAAGTTTAAATATAATGTTTCACATTTTTTGACTTTATATGTTTTACTTCGTACATTGCAATTTCTATTTTGTATTTCCTTGTAAATTGTTATTTATATTTGAAAATATCTTGTGATGTATGATGAGGTTAAGTGGTAGAGAGGGCTTTGCAGCCCTAACTTCGCCTCTTGAATATAAATAAAGACATATTTCATTTCATTTCATTTTCATTTTCATTTTCATTTTCATTTTCATTTTCATTTTCATTTTCATTTTCATTTTCATTTTCATTTTCATTTTCATTTTCATTTTCATTTTCATTTTCATTTTCATTTTCATTTTCATTTTCATTTTCATTTTCATTTTCATTTTCATTTTCAATTTCATATTCATTTCATTTTCATTTCATTTCATTTCATTTCATTTCATTTACTTTGTCCTTGCAAGGATAACACGTGGCCAAGCTTAACGATACTACAGGAAACTGGTAATAGGGTTAAGCACTTGCACTACTTTGTCCTTGCAAGGATAACACGTGGCCAAGCTGAGCGATACTACAGGAAACGGGTAATAGGGTTAAGCACTTGCACTACTTTGTCCTTGCTAGGATAACACGTAGCCAAGCTGAGCGATACTACAGGAAACTGGTAATAGGGTTAAGCACTTGCACTACCTTGCTAGGATAACACGTGGCCAAGCTTAACGATACTACAGGAAACTGGTAATAGGGTTAAGCACTTGCACTACTTTGTCCTTGCAAGGATAACACGTGGCCAAGCTGAGCGATACTACAGGGACTGGTAAAAGGGTTAAGCACTTGCACTACTTTGTCCTTGCTAGGATAACACGTGGCCAAGCTGAGCGATACTACAGGGACTGCTAATAGGGTTAAGCACTTGCACTATTTTGTCCTTGCTAGGATAACACGTGGCCAAGCTGAGCGATACTACGAGAAACTGGTAATAGGGTTAAGCACTTACACTACCTTGTCCTTGCTAGGATAACACGTAGCCAAGCTGAGCGATACTACAGGAAACCGGTAATAGGGTTAAGCACGTGCACTACTTTGTCCTTGCAAGGATAACACATGGCCAAGCTGAGCGATACTACAGGAAACTGGTAATAGGGTTAAGCACTTGCACTACTTTGTTACAATGTTAGCTATTCCAGTTCACCGCACCACTACTTTCAACAAATCATTTATTGTCTCCGCGTGCAGGCTCTGGAATGCTCTGCCTGATAATATCAGATCCATGGATAAGCGCACTAGGTTTGGGGCGGAGGTGAGGTGCTATCTGCTGCGGGCCTAGCGGGAGTAGTGGTTGGTGTCGCTGTGGCTTGGTGGTGGCGGTAATGAGTGATTGTGCCGAATGAATGTAGTTTTGAATAAATGTTATGAATAACAGTAGTTTTGTTTGAGATAGTCGAAATATTTTTAAGTTTAAATATAATGTTTCACATTTTTTGACTTTATATGTTTTACTTCGTACATTGCAATTTCTATTTTGTATTTCCTTGTAAATTGTTATTTATATTTGAAAATATCTTGTGATGTATGATGAGGTTAAGTGGTAGAGAGGGCTTTGCAGCCCTAACTTCGCCTCTTGAATATAAATAAAGACATATTTCATTTCATTTCATTTTCATTTCATTTTCATTTCATTTTCATTTCATTTTCATTTCATTTTCATTTCATTTTCATTTCATTTTCATTTCATTTTCATTTCATTTTCATTTCATTTTCATTTCATTTTCATTTCATTTTCATTTCATTTTCATTTCATTTTCATTTCATTTTCATTTCATTTTCATTTCATTTTCATTTCATTTTCATTTCATTTTCATTTCATTTTCATTTCATTTTCATTTCATTTTCATTTCATTTTCATTTCATTTTCATTTCATTTTCATTTCATTTTCATTTCATTTTCATTTCATTTTCATTTCATTTTCATTTCATTTTCATTTCATTTTCATTTCATTTTCATTTCATTTTCATTTCATTTTCATTTCATTTTCATTTCATTTTCATTTCATTTTCATTTCATTTTCATTTCATTTTCATTTCATTTTCATTTCATTTTCATTTCATTTTCATTTCATTTTCATTTCATTTCATTTACTTTGTCCTTGCAAGGATAACACGTGGCCAAGCTGAGCGATACTACAGGAAACGGGTAATAGGGTTAAGCACTTGCACTACTTTGTCCTTGCTAGGATAACACGTGGCCAAGCTGAGCGATACTACAGGAAACTGGTAATAGGGTTAAGCATTTGCACTACCTTGCTAGGATAACACGTGGCCAAGCTTAACGATACTACAGGAAACTGGTAATAGGGTTAAGCACTTGCACTACTTTGTCCTTGCAAGGATAACACGTGGCCAAGCTGAGCGATACTACAGGGACTGGTAAAAGGGTTAAGCACTTGCACTACTTTGTCCTTGCTAGGATAACACGTGGCCAAGCTGAGCGATACTACAGGGACTGGTAATAGGGTTAAGCACTTGCACTACTTTGTCCTTGCAAGGATAACACGTGGCCAAGCTGAGCGATACTACGGGAAACTGGTAATAGGGTTAAGCACTTGCACTACTTTGTCCTTGCTAGGATAACACGTAGCCAAGCTGAGCGATACTACAGGAAACCGGTAATAGGGTTAAGCACTTGCACTACTTTGTCCTTGCAAGGATAACACATGGCCAAGCTGAGCGATACTACAGGAAACTGGTAATAGGGTTAAGCACTTGCACTACTTTGTTACAATGTTAGCTATTCCAGTTCACCGCACCACCACTTTCAACAAATCATTTATTGTCTCCGCGTGCAGGCTCTGGAATGCTCTGCCTGATAATATCAGATCCATGGATAAGCGCACTAGGTTTGGGGCGGAGGTGAGGTGCTATCTGCTGCGGGCCTAGCGGGAGTAGTGGTTGGTGTCGCTGTGGCTTGGTGGTGGCGGTAATGAGTGATTGTGCCGAATGAATGTAGTTTTGAATAAATGTTATGAATAACAGTAGTTTTGTTTGAGATAGTCGAAATATTTTTAAGTTTAAATATAATGTTTCACATTTTTTGACTTTATATGTTTTACTTCGTACATTGCAATTTCTATTTTGTATTTCCTTGTAAATTGTTATTTATATTTGAAAATATCTTGTGATGTATGATGAGGTTAAGTGGTAGAGAGGGCTTTGCAGCCCTAACTTCGCCTCTTGAATATAAATAAAGACATATTTCATTTCATTTCATTTTCATTTCATTTTCATTTCATTTTCATTTCATTTTCATTTCATTTTCATTTCATTTTCATTTCATTTTCATTTCATTTTCATTTCATTTTCATTTCATTTTCATTTCATTTTCATTTCATTTTCATTTCATTTTCATTTCATTTTCATTTCATTTTCATTTCATTTTCATTTCATTTTCATTTCATTTTCATTTCATTTTCATTTCATTTTCATTTCATTTTCATTTCATTTTCATTTCATTTTCATTTCGTTTTCATTTCGTTTTCATTTCGTTTTCATTTCGTTTTCATTTCATTTTCATTTCATTTTCATTTCATTTTCATTTCATTTTCATTTAATTTTCATTTCATTTTCATTTCATTTTCATTTCATTTTCATTTCATTTTCATTTCATTTTCATTTCATTTTCATTTCATTTTCATTTCATTTTCATTTCATTTTCATTTCATTTTCATTTCATTTTCATTTCATTTTCATTTCATTTTCATTTCATTTTCATTTCATTTTCATTTCATTTTCATTTCATTTTCATTTCATTTTCATTTCATTTTCATTTCATTTTCATTTCATTTTCATTTCATTTTCATTTCATTTTCATTTCATTTTCATTTCATTTTCATTTCATTTTCATTTCATTTTCATTTCATTTTCATTTTCATTTCATTTTCATTTCATTTTCATTTCATTTTCATTTCATTTTCATTTCATTTTCATTTCATTTTCATTTCATTTTCATTTCATTTTCATTTCATTTTCATTTCATTTTCATTTCATTTTCATTTCATTTTCATTTCATTTTCATTTCATTTTCATTTCATTTTCATTTCATTTTCATTTCATTTTCATTTCATTTTCATTTCATTTTCATTTCATTTTCATTTCATTTTCATTTCATTTTCATTTCATTTTCATTTCATTTTCATTTCATTTTCATTTCATTTCATTTACTTTGTCCTTGCAAGGATAACACGTGGCCAAGCTGAGCGATACTACAGGGACTGGTAATAGGGTTAAGCACTAGCACTACTTTGTCCTTGCAAGGTTAACACGTGGCCAAGCTGAGCGATACTACAGGGACTGGTAATAGGGTTAAGCACTTGCACTACTTTGTCCTTGCAAGGATAACACGTGGCCAAGCTGAGCGATACTACGGGAAACTGGTAATAGGGTTAAGCACTTGCACTACTTTGTCCTTGCAAGGATAACACGTGGCCAAGCTGAGCGATACTACAGGGACTGGTAATAGGGTTAAGCACTTGCACTACTTTGTCCTTGCAAGGATAACACGTGGCCAAGCTGAGCGATACTACAGGGACTGGTAATAGGGTTAAGCACTTGCACTACTTTGTCCTTGCTAGGATAACACGTGGCCAAGCTTAACAATACTACAGAAAACTGTTAATAGGGTTAGGCACTTGCACTACCTTGTCCTTGCTAGGATTACATAGATTGACTATAGTACGACTCTGCAGCTAGGCATAATATTAATCAACTGCTTTAAATAAATATACCAACTACGAAACGTTAATATTTTATCAACATGTGCCAAGCGCATCTATTTGGACCGTAAGACGCCATTCATGTTTTTCTACGTGTGCAAAAATAAACCTCAACACACCTACAACAAAATCCCTTCCCAAAATATAATAAATTCTTTGTTGAAGCAGTATTTCTTTGTTCTCATATCAGTGAACACAGCCGACTCGCGAGTACGTAATTCTCGGCTGTCAGTGTTAAACAGATATATGGGCACCGTCGACTGCGCTCGTCGGAGGCGTACGCAGTGTGATCCGAGGTGCACAAGGGCAGAACATGACTTTCCCATAAGGCGTCCCCTGCGGTACATTCCCCTCAACCGTAACTATGTATGGACTCATGCTATATCTGTATCTTAAGGCTCCATCTCACTGGCCCTAAAAGATCCAACGATTTTATCACTACAGTGTTTTTATTACTGCACAACAGCTGTTTATGTTTAGAATGTTTATGGTGGTGGAAACATTAGTGGAATTTAAAACCGTCTTATGTTTTATGTAATATTTATGATGTTTATATGATAAAACACGGGTCTTTTTCGAAATGTACTCACATGTGGTAAAGATTGTCTTCTAACTCTGGAACCAAACTAAATTTACGAACAATGTACCTTTGACATTGGTCACGTGGTTTTGACCTACAGGAGAATAATAAGCGTCTTCGCTTTAATTATCAATCGGCGCCTTCTGGTATTTAGGTTAGGTTGTTAGCACTTCCACCATGGGTTGTTGGGTTTTGTTTGGTTAGGTTAGAACTGAACAAATATATGTATATTTATACAAATATATATATACATAGATTTGTATATATATAATATATATATATATATATATATATATATATATCATTGCTAATGAAATTTCGAAAAAACTAAAAAAACAGCTCTTAAACAAAAACATTACTAATTTACTTTTTCTGTTACTTTTAATTGACTTGAAATTTTGAGATAATGCAGATTTTATATCACAGACGTTCTCTCAAAAAGTACTTTTTTAATTAAAATAAAAGTAGGATTTAAAAGAACCCTTTTCTTTCATTAGAACAATACAATATACATTAAATAAAAATCACAACTAACAAACAAAACATATTAAATATTTATTCTTTTATAATTCAGATTGCTTAAGAACGTTTACGTAATCACAGACAAAGACCGAGTTCATATGAGACTAGCGAATGGCGGCATTGGCACACAAAGCGTGCAGGAGTATCCCTTATGTATCTTAAAAACCTCCAAACGATTCAAGGCCATCTAGAAGTTCAGTTAGTAAGAAATTAATTACTAATTGGTAATTTTTTTTCAGTAAATACAATTAAATATTAATTTTCAATACATATAATACTGGAGTTTTTAGATATAATTAATTCTTTGTTTGGTTTAGTTAATTATCAGTAAACTTTACTGCAGAAAACTTTTAATAATGACCGACCAAAACATGGACTAAGCTAGGATTACCAAACCAGTTAACCCTCAATAACCATATGGTACTTCACAAATTAAGATTATCAAAATTTTATATTTCATAATTAAACTCCGACTAAGAAAACTAAAATGTACAATATGATCTAAATATGATCTTTGGCCAATGAAGACCTACTTATCACAATGACAGACTTGTCATTGTGATCGACTCGCCCTGGGTGACGAAAAAACAAAACACTACATTGAAACAAATTTTAAGTCCCAAAATTTGTTTCTTTTGTTTATTTATCACATTGAATGTTCATTAATGTTTCTTAAAAACAAGTTCAAAAAGATTTTTTAATGTTACTAAACACCTCTCCCACCCGCAATACTCCTGTCCCCCATTTCTTATATCTCTCATTCTCAAAGCAATTTATAATCTTCTCTCTCTCTGTCCAGTCGGCCGCAGCGTCCTCTTTGTATTCTCTGTCTCACTCTAGGCTGCTGCACATCAAGCTCGACCTAGCCGGCGGCCGGGCCAGGATAGCAAAATTAGGGAAAAGTAGTCTGCTTTTTATCCTTAAATTTTTGCTTCTTAAATATGTGTATTCACTGCTCAGCCAAAAAATGAGCACAATTCTTTCACTAACAATTACACACACTTCATAATTTGTAGGAACAATTTTAAGGAAGAAACTGTAAATTTCGAATTATTTAATCCCTCGTCTCGTAGGAGCTGATCTTCAAACAAATGTTAACATTGGGAATAATTTAAATCTTATTTACAGACCTTATTACACCCAAGATGAGTATGTAGACCGCAGAAAAGTCTACTAGCTACTTGAATGAATGTGACTGATTAGCTCAGCCTACTGCTCACAGAGAACCAGTGGACATGGAAAAAAATCGTGTTAAACACAAACTTTTATTTTTCTTACTTTTAATGTAGAATCCAAACCCCACAATGTTTCTGACAATTTCCAACCAACGCTAGTCTCACTTCTCGTCAACCTGAAAACGTTCGACTCTCTCCAGTAGTATCCTACTAGTTAATGGAGACCATTCAGGAGTCCCTCTGTACCACAATCACTGCTCTAAGCAGCCAAGTAGTGAGTAACCACTCATACTCTAGTGCTAAGCAATAAATCTACCGCCAACACGTCTGTCGTTGTCACTATTATTACCATAGACCCGACGTCGATGAGTTACGACCTCTAACAAAGGTAATTTATCTGTCCGTATCAAACAAAAGCATGTGTATTGACAGTATGTTTTAAATAAGTAATTATATAATGATGTAAGAAATTATTTACGTATTTGCATCGTCGAGAGAAAAGGATGGACTTTTTAATTTCCAAATGTCGGACTCTAATACTGTACTTCAAGACCAGACTATGAAAGAGTAAATGAAAACATTGCATCGTTTCACTCTTTTAAACGATGTATTATTATAATATAAATATCTTACTTTGAGCTTTAGGCCTACTCAAATACATAATAATTGATATTTTTAACATACTTTGAAAATATACCGAAAAACATCATTTTCATATGATACAAAAATCGTTAATATTGTTCTGAAAAATACCGACGCTATCATTAACGTAAGTTGTTGCAACAATCACCGTTGTCATCATTAATTTAAGTTGTTGCAACAATTACCGTCGCCATCATTAATGTAAGTTGTTGCAACAAATACAGGTGTCATCATTAATGTAAGTAACAATTATTGCAACAACAATTACCGTCTCCATCATTAACGTAAGTTGTTGCAAGAATTACCGTTGTCATCATTAATGTAAGTTGTTGCAACAATTACCGTCGCCATCATTAACGTAAGTTGTTGCAACAATTACCGTCGCCATCATTAACGTAAGTTGTTGCAACAATTACCGGTGTCATCATTAATGTAAGTTGTTGCAACAATTACCGTCGCCATCATTAACGTAAGTTGTTGCAACAATTACCGTCGCCATCATTAATGTAAGTTGTTGCAACAATTACCGTCACCATCATTAATGTAAGTTGTTGCAATAAATACAGGTGTCATCATTAATGTAAGTTGTTGCAACAATTGCCGTCGCCATCATTAACGTAAGTTGTTGCAACAATTACCGATGTCATCATTAATGTAAGTTGTTGCAGCACTTGCCAGTGTCATCATTAATGTAAGTTGTTGCAGCAGTTACCAGTGCCATCATTAACGTGAGTTGTTGCAAAAATTATCGGTGCCATCATAAATGGTAAGTTGTTTGAAGCAATTAATCAATCGTTTGAAGATTTGAAAAAGTTGCAAAGCAGCAACTCAAGCAACGGATATAACATTCATAATATACCAAATTTTCAAATCAATATTTTTATAGCCTGTAAAAGCTCTTCAGTTCTAGTGATAAAAACATACTTACTGATTATCCGAGCAATGTGGGGTTTCTCAAGGATCATTTAAATATAGATTTTAGCAGCAATTATTGATGAACCATTGATATAAATTAATCTTCGCAGCTATTACCAATAACAATTTTATTGTTATTGGTAATAGCTGCGTTACCAAACAGTTAAAACATAAAAGTTATAACACAATAAAAGTTATTACAACAATTTATAGATCCACAATTAGTTAATGTAAATTGTTATAGCAATTATAGATACCACCTCCAATACCAATTATAGCTACATCTTGTAAATTATTATAACAATTTATAGACCACAATAACTAATGTAAGTTGTTTTATATATACGCCATCGTTAAATTTAGTTGTTATAAAAATGAAACATATTATAAATTAATTAACGGCTGATGTTAGCATAGCTTTTAGGGACGTCATAATTAATTTATGTTCATTGACGAATATTGTTTGTCTGATTGAAAGATGTAAACGTTTAAACAGCAGTATTCGTGTAACATTAAAATATCAGGAAAATAGATCTTCATTTATGAATGTACCTAAAATATTATCATAGTATATTTTGTACAAAACAGTTTTGTAAAAAGAAACAAAGAATGATAGAACAAAACAAATATGCGCTCTTGCTTATTAAAGATGCTGAGGATAAACGCGGATGAAACAAACTGACGAATACAATTCTATTGTTCTCTAGCACAAAACAGCAAAACATCGCCAAAAGCTTTGCGAGATGAGACAAAAGCTGGTGAAATGAACGACTAATTATTTCGCGAAATGTTTACGTCCAAACTGTAAAGCCAGCGAGACGATATCGCGAGACAAGCTTTGGCCGGTTGGCAGCGCAAGAACAAAGACGACTCGCCAGCAAAAAGGAAAATGAATTAAAAAGAAGTTAATGTGGCATGCTTGCTTATCTTACAAGAGGGGTTAAATTGGGAAGAGAACCCCATTTAGCGACGGTCGGGACAAAAAGGGGTTAAACAGCACGGAAACTACGACAGCTAGGACTTGGTCGTACAAGCCTAGATTAGTATTCTTTCATTAAAGTCTCTTTTGAATTAACTCTCATAGAGCAGCCACCCTCTGTGCTGAGGGCCGACGACTTCCACCCCCACATTATCAAGGGCTGTTGAAGTAATTCTACAGACAATCGCTCCAACAAGCTCAGTTGAGCTAGAGGGCTCTTGAGCCAAGAGTCAAGATGGAGTTTTTATCATAACAAAAGAAAAAGAACCACCCTCCCAGTTTGTTCAGAAAAACGCCTCAATCAATAGGCCTAATTATTTCTATTTCCCTTCGTTAAAGGTTAATTTACTTAGCATTTGATTTTTCAAATTAAATAATAATTGTATTCCTAAATCATAAATAATCAGTGTTACTGATCAAAGCTTACTAGTTTAATATAACAATACAATACATTCGCATAAGATATAACCGAATTTGAATGTCTGTTTTAAAAGCACTATTCTCAAATCACATGTTATCTATATTTGTAACTGTTATTTGCAAATTTGGACAGTATATTTATCAATATCCATTTATTACAGAAAAGTAATTTCATAATATATTACATATGTTTATTTTTATTATAGATTGTATTGTCTTCAGACTCTTATTAATTAAAATTCTGAATCGATTGAATTCTTTATTTAATTTTGTAGTTTTTTAAATGGTTGATTTACTGTCAGTAAATTGCATGATGTGTATACAGATCACACAAAAAATAACCTGTATTTTATCGACAAATTGCAAATGTTATAAATGCGTAATTATTTGTTCCAAATGTAATGTTATTGCTATTTGTTTGTTAGTATAATGTTATTAAATAATATAAAATTTTTAATAAAATATCAAAGGTTTCAAAATAATAGAACAATTGGAAGTTGTGAGCATGATAGTGCTTTTGATTATTTCATCTTTTTAGGTAATATATTCTGTTTTACTATTCAAACTCTCGGTATAAATTATTGAAGTTACTCAGTAGTGAAATGGTTTTTATATATGAGGTCTTTGTGTAAACTGCTCTCACAAGAGCACTTGAAGATCAACTTGGGCCGAGTTGCGTGATCGGATGGAAGGATTAGCCGAGTGTGACTAAAAACACTTTTGTTTTTGCGATTAACTACACTAAGATCATACTAAAATATCGTTTAGTTTTTAAGTGGTTGAATAGTAAATTGCACATTTAAAATTTTTTTTATTGTATTCACATTTATAGTTGAAATAACAAAAGAAATGGGATTTCAACATACAATTTAATATTGTATGTAAAATATTAAACCATGATCAACAATAGAATTCAAATACGATAAAATCTAAAAACACAAAAAACAGTAAGTAATGATATATTTCAGGGAGGGGTAAATTGGCTTTAGATAAGTAAATCAACGCATGAAGAATACAAAACTTCACATTCAATGGAATGTTTTTAAAATGTCTTTGATTTTAGAAACAAATGGTTAAAATATAGTACAGACTAAAAATTTACCAACAAAATTATTGAATAACGATTTTGAAGTTAGGTACGTAAGTCAAAACAAAAGAGAAAATATCAAACTTTACCGAGCAAAGTTATAACACAGCTTTAGACTTTAAATACTTCAATCTACACCCTTACTTAAAAGATTTAAAAACTATAAAAAAACTTAATCAAACAACAAAATGTTTGAAGTTTTCTAACACCACAAACTTTGAAACGAGAGGATGGATGATTCAATATATCAAGGAAAGAAGAGAGGAGCCCATCCTCCATGTATGACAGCCGAGACCACGTAGGCCGTCACCAGGCCGAAGCTCTCAGATAACGAGCATCTCTGTCACCCACAATTATAGTATCACACGACTGACACTTCAGTGTGTCAGACTGACCAGACCAGCCTAACGAACTTCGGTCCGGAGACTACTAGACAACTTTGTCACTTCTTTCAATGGTTCAATCTACCAAGAGGCTGAGGAGAGGAACGCATCCTCCAGGTATGAAAGCCGAGACCACGTAGCCGCCAGCAGGCTGATACTCTCCGATAACGAGTATCTCTGTCACCCACAATTATAGTATCACACGACTGACTTTTAACTGCCTGACTGACCTGATCAAGCTAACGAACTTCCGTCCGGAGACTACCGGACACCTTCGTCACTTCCTTCAATGGTTCAATCTACCAAGAGGCTGAGGAGAGGAACGCATCCTCCAGGTATGAAAGCCGAGACCACGTAGCCGCCAGCAGGCTGATACTCTCCGATAACGAGTATCTCTGTCACCCACAATTATAGTATCACACGACTGACTTTTAACTGCCTCACTGACCTGATCAAGCTAACGAACTTCCGTCCGGAGACTACTGGACACCTTTGTCACTTCCTTCAATGGTTCAATCTACCAGGAGGCTGAGGAACCCATCCTTTAGATATGACAGCCTAGACCACGTACGCCGTTAGCAGGCCGATGATCTCCGATAACGAGCATCTCTGTCACCCACAATTACTGTATCACACGACTGTCATTTAACTGTGCCTGACTGACCTGATCAGGCTAACGAACTTCCGTCCGGAGAGCACTGGACACCTTTGTCACTTCCTTCAATGGTTTAATCTACCAGGAGGTAGAGGATAGCAGCCCATCCTCCATGTAAGACAGACAGCCGAGACCTTGTAGGCCGTCAGCTGGCCGAAGCTCTCCGATAACGAGCATCTCTGTCACCCTCCATTACTGTATCACACGACTGTCATTTAACTATGCCTGACTGACCTGATCAGGTTAACGAACTTCCGTCCGGAAACCACACTACAACATAGCTACTTGTTTTAATGAGGATTTACTATTTTTTAGATATACTTTTTTCAATTCTATACATATAGGAATTGCAACAATATATCAATATATCGAAAATATCGATAAATTTGTTTTGATATATCGATGGATTATTATCGATATTTTCTTTCGATAATATCGGCCAAATCGATATTTTAGTCCAATATATCATATCAATAATATTGACGTTTTCTCTCTCTCTCTCTCTTCAAAATCATCACGATTTAAAAAAGCACATTTAGATTGCCTCTTAATAACTACAAAGCACGCTTGAAATAATAAATTCCCTTTATTAAGTTTTTTACGCAGGTTAAGTGGAAAATTTATTTCCGAACTTTTATTTTTAAATGGCTTTTAATATGTTTTATATATATATATATATATATATATATATATATATATATATATATATATATATATATATATATATATATATATGTGTATAAAACATAATAATTAATGATATAATTATTCTTATTTCTTTTTTAACCCCACAGATCAAACCTTGTTTCGTGTAGATAAATGTATTTAATATTTACATTCAGTAGGCTATTCTAAATAGTGACAAAAAATGAGTGTATTTTTGGTCATGATACAAAAGTTATGACTGTTGTTGCATAATGCTAAACAGAAAAATCATTTACAATTCGATATATCGATTACCCAATGTATCGATATTTTTCCTTCGATATTATCGTTAGATCGATATCTGGTTTGAGATATCTCGATATTGATGTTGAAAATATTTGATATCCTTATATACATATGACATAATTCGTATGGGTTAAAATTACATTGTTACAATTATTTTAGTGTATTTATTGTTTCAATAACACAATGATTGTTAAAGCATAAAACATTATAGAGTTTGAGTTACAAATTAACACAATGGCATGCAATGAGAAAAAAGAACATTTACAATAGTCTGTTTTCACTAATTTAAGATTACGACTTCAAATGAACAATCTGGGATCTTAGTTAATCTAGGGACTTGTAAAAACATACAACTAAAAGTGATCCACCAATAACATACACATATAAAAATAACCAATTTAAGTTACTCTTTTGCGCACATAGTGAACAAAAAGTGAGGAACCTATCATTTAACAAGAAGAACCATTTTTGTAGGAACTCCCACCCTATGAGCCTTGGCTCGACCTATTAGTGTTATAAGGGCCTTCAAGCAGTTTTAATCCGAGCTTTTTAGTTCATTTTATATAGATAAACTATTGTAGGAGAATACACTCTGTTAAACTGTATTGTCTTCATTTTATCAAGACATCACAGTAAAATAGGGTTTACTGGTTTAGGGCTTCATTTTATCAAGATAATACAGTAAAATAGGGTTTACTGGTTTAGGGCTTCATTTTATCAAGATAATACAGTAAAAAAGGGTTCACCAGTTTAGGGCTTCATTTTATCAAGACAATACAGTAAAACAGGGTTTACCGGTTTAGGGCTTCATTTTATCAAGACAATACAGTAAAACAGGGTTTACCGGTTTAGGGCTTCATTTTATCAAGACAATACAGTAAAACAGGGTTTACGGGTTTAGGGCTTCATTTTATCAAGACAATACAGTAAAACAGGGTTTACCGGTTTAGGGCTTCATTTTATCAAGACAATACAGTAAAACAGGGTTTACCGGTTTAGGGCTTAATTTTATCAAGACAATACAGTAAAACAGGGTTTACCGGTTTAGGGCTTCATTTTATCAAGAAAATACAGTAAAACAGGGTTTACCGGTTTAGGGCTTCATTTTATCAAGGCAATACAGTAAAACAGATTTTACTGGTTTAGGGCTTCATTTTATCGAAGTTTATTTAGACTGGCTGTCTTATGGGTTTGCGTTAATAGAGTCGATTTAAAAATATCCAACATATGCAGTTGATCATTTTATCTGCTAAGAGATATTAATGATCAACATCTACTCAGTGTTTTCGTCTCACACACGCGCGCGTGCGTAATTTACAGGTCCCGGTGTCACCTGCTGCAGCCGGCCATTTCCATACCAATGGCGCTGGGCAGTAAAGTCGCAACACGACGAGCAGCCCGTTTTAAATGGAAATGAAACCCCAGCATATAATACGCTTTTTGGAATATATTTACAATAAATACAAAAGCTGTTATTACTAGTAAGTTATTAAATAAATAGCGAGTCGAATGGTGGGAGGAATTTATTTTATGGAACGGTGTTCGCAGCGTCCAATGGCACTGCCAAGCATCCGTGCGGGTGCGCGTGTGTAAATGGATGTGTGTTAGTACGTGAACGAAATACAAACGAGCAGCGACACCCATACATTTGAAAGCAAAACGCACGCGAGAGACAAGCAAGTGCGTTCCCAAAGACGTGAGTTGAGCTACTGACAAAATTCCTAATTCTAATATTTTAGGCAATAAAGTATTGGAAATAATACCTAACTCGATAAATGAAATCAAAATACCACGGATTCTCTCACTCAACATAAGATCTCCAAAACTATACTCCCAACAGAAAACAACATTTTGAGACATTGAGTATTATAATACCACAGAGTGTAGCCTACAATGATTAGATTTTTTTAAATGCTTTCCTAAAGTGTAGCCTTAATGAAAAAGAACCATATTCTCTTGCATGAAAAATATTACAAACAATAATATAACCTGATGAATGAAAACAACACTCAATATTTGTCCCGTTACAATTAAGGAACTCGTATCACGAGATCTCCAAAAACACACGCCCGATTGACTTGACATTTTGGGAGATCTATCAAATTAAATTCCTAAAGCGAACAAACAACCCTAAAAACAAAACTTTTCTTCAATAAATAGTTAAAAAATAAACAATACAAAATCTTATGAAAAAACAACGAAGCATGCAGGGGTGTCCACTAGTATGTATATAAAAACTACAATATTACAGTTAATACAACAAAACACTTTGAATACAAGGGCAGTTACAGGAGTCAGTCAGGAGTATTAAAGATGCTGGGAAGTACCGGAATGTTGGAGGATGAAGTCATATCTTACATATATATATATAAAAGCCATTTACCACTCATCACTATTTCCCCAAAACTATACGTACAACTAACTTGAAAGTTTGTACTCACGTTGGCCCCTAGAGGCTCACTAAGAAAGGATTTTCCTCTCCGACCTCAAGACTCCGTCCCAATGGCCTTCCAAATTCCCATGGTATTCTTATGGAGCTAATTGATTTAGTTATTTTATTAACAGCTGTTATATAAAAACAAATTGAATAAAATGTTGGCAGACTAAACATTTAGAATAAAAAATAATAGTAGTAGTAGATTAGCAGTAAATTGGGCGGGTTGGTTCAATGCCACTGTACGTGTATGGGAGGGCAGGTGGGTTATTTTAGGTTAGGTTAGGTCATATGATTGTACACACATTCGTATACAATCATACAAACATTACATTTCAAGAATGGCTTTTAGCAAACTGTAATGAGCTCACTAACACCAAATAAACGTCTTTAAAAAGCGAAAAGAGATAGAAACGAGATTAGGGCGGCATTTCGGCATGTACCCCTCTCCCAACCCTAATACCCCTGTTAGCCGTTTTCTTTCTCTCTCTCTCATTCTCTTGGCGAGTTGTAATCTCCCCTCTCTTTCCAGTCGGCCGCGCTGCCCTCTTTTCACTTAGGCTGCCACCGGTGGCCGCTAGCAAAATTGGAAAAAGTAATAAGATTTTTTAACATATGCTTTTTGCTTCTTATAAATATGTATACATTGTTACTAAAACTCTTGGAGTTGGCTAAGATATTCTAGTCCATACCTAACCTTGGTTATGCCAGTCAGAGGTACATTTCGTGCCAATAATTTGCCTAGATAGAATAAACTGGCTCAAAATGGCGTAAAACAAAAAATAACTGCTTCTTTGAACATGGGATTCTGTAGCCTTGGGAGGTAAGTGCAGCAGGCGTTTGCGTGTGTTATTTCGCATCTCTAATTAGAAATGTGTTGAGGAATTTTTGTTTTAGGTATCGCATCACATGACAGCAAAAACGTAGTAGCTTGTTAGATAAATTAGTATCATGTTTTTTAGATTAAATTAGGTTACGTTAGGTAAATGGACAAAATTAAATAGTTTTAATATTTATAAAACAAAAACTCTTTATTTACATGGATTGCTTTTATTCACTTTTCCTCAGAATTAAAATAAACGTTGAAATTGAAAAGAAACGTCAATTCAACTTGAAAAAGATATAAAAACGTCACAGAATTGTCTCCAGCTGGTCTTATTGAGAAAAGTGTTTTGGCGTTTTTTAAGCCTTTTGTTTGAATTCCGACTCAAACAGTTATGAATAAAAAGAAGAGTACGCTGTGTCAAAACTTCTCTCACTCAGTTATGAAATAATTTTAATCCCTACTTTTCTATCTAAATTAATCACAGTTTATTACTTTTACTATAGTTGAACTTGTTTATCTTCAGTTCAGTAATTTTACTTATAACTGATCAATTTACAACTTATTATTTTTCATTTAATAGTAATTATATAGATATGTTAAATAAATACGCTTCAGCTGGTTTGCAAAGGCACCCACCTTACAAAATAACAAAGACCAGTTATTATGTATATGTCCACTTTTGACAGTTGTAAAAGCAATTTAGTATGAACGAAGTAAAGGTGAAAAGTATGGAATTTATTGTTAATAATATTCCTGGCAGTCAACCTACGCTCCTATGACCACCAAACCCTTCAAAGAACACTAAAACCGATTTATCCTATCAATAAAATATTGGATGAAACAAATTTGAATCTATTCATCTAGCCACTACTCTCCACAAAACATAAATAATATGGATAATTAACTACTAAAAGATTAAACTAAAATTTTAAACAAACCTTTAACCATTTGTTTAGGAAGGAAGACGACTGTAAAAACGTCCTTTATGTTGAAGTTTTTACGTTTCCTTAAGAGATGATTCTTTACATATCCTCCTTTCGTTAAGTTGTTTTTTGTTTATTTTTAAGTGAAATTCATTATTCATTATTACTGCAACAAGAAATAGAATATTCAACGTAAAAAACATAATTTGAACTCATTAAAACAAATCTGTTTCTATAATAAAAGTTATATTAATTTTGAATATACTGACGAAAGCGGAATAATCTGTATTTACGTTGGCGACTGGGGAAAGGATTAAAAACAAAAGATTGAGAGACGAGCGTCGCAGAGCACAAATTGCAGCACATCTAAAACTCCATCAAAGTATTTATTTAACTCTTTCCGAAAGTAAGCGGAATTCGAAAGTAGATTAGTGTAGCCGTCGTCGCTTTTGTTCCGAAGATCAACCTCATTTTAAATTCGTTTGCTTAAAAGTTATGTTTATTTTGCAGTCAGTAATAATAGGGCTTGCCGGCGAGCTACGCAGATTAAATACTATTAATACAGTTCGTGCTACAGCAATTAGATTATTTCTTGGAAAATTAATTTATTTACTTCACCTGTTGAGAAATAAGATTTTAAACAGTGTAAGTTATATTCTCTAATCGGAAACTTTAGACCGATCAACATACTAGGAATTGCTATTGCTTCTCTCAATTCATAATTCATCTTTATTCGTTCAAACGATTACATATCTGTTATAAACATGTTGTATGGATAAATCTAAAAGAATGCAACAAAATTAACACTATAAATTACGATAAATCAATTGAATTATAATAACACTAATCAAGAAAAGCCGCTTTTACTTTTTTTATATACTGAACATTTTCCTCAACTTTATATTTTGTGGCAGTTTAAGCATACAAGATATAGGCCCTTCTCAAACAAAGATGTTGAATGTCCCAAAACTGAAAACAAGTTCCAAAACCTAGTTTGGTGTCTGTGAAATGTGCCATCTGTAATAAATTTATGAGAATGTTGGCTTACAAAGATGCATGCCTCATACTATCCTACTCCACAAAAGTGACATGTAGGATCTTCTCCCGCTATGATTCTCAGACACCATTTCTAGAGAATTAAACTCTGTTAAAGTTTGTCACAATTAAAGGATCCCAAAATAAAATGCCGCATCGCATAATCAATTCTGAATTCAAAAATGTATAGTACGTAGGGCCTCTCGACTGCAACTTGCCAACCGTGTAAGAGCAAAACAATCGGAGTTCAAGAACAACTTCGGAACTCAAGAACTATCGGCGTGGCAATTTCAGTTTATTCATTCTTAAGACGTCAATTAATAAGAAATACGGACGAATATTGATTTCGAATGAGCGTTGATTCATTCGACTTCACATACTAGCCGACTATTCCTTAGAGAGTGTAATTAATTAATACCCAAAGATAAATGAACATCCAATGGTCATAAACTGAACCCTTCAAAAGTTATTATGACTTTGATTGGCAGAAAAAAGAAATGCCAGATGACCCTGGAGCAAATGCTATCGATATAATTACTGCAAAATAAGCCATGATGAATGATTGTTCCTTGAAATTTGGTTGATGAACTTCCTCGATCTCTTTACAGCTTTCTATACGAATTATTAACGTAAATATAGGTAATTTAAATTTGATTTTATGTGATTTGCTCTAGGATGTCTGACAAATATTTAATGCAGCAATTTAGTTCTATATATGTCTCAATTTTAAAAGTAAATAGATAATTTCTTCTAAACAGAACGTAAAATTATCACCCTACCCATAACGCAATATTCATGCTGTATTATTTATATAAATAAAGATAAGAACGAAGTATCGATCCCTGAGAGACACCAAATTTTGACAATTTACTAAATACTTAGGAAGGCCTGAGACCTTCCATATAAATATGAATTGAGCCAGAAGAGCAACCCTCACACCCCTCAAAATTATAGTAGTTTAATAGAATACTGAGGTCAACTCAATCATAATACGCCAGGGTCTCAATAACCATAAAATGCTAAAGAGAGCGTCTATTGTTGATTTTACATTTTCTGAAGCCAAAAATGGTCATGTCAGAGAAAGTTTGCTTAAACGTTTAAAAAAAACTTGTAGGGACAAGTGTGTTTTTTCATGTTTAACTTTAGTGGGTCTGTATGTTGGTTTACCCTATCAAGACCAAACTTAATTTATCATACATTATTGTATTCAGACAGATCCTAGTTGTACCTCATCATAAACGTTACTTAACCAACTACATTTACTTAAGCATACAATCAATGTATAATAACTACACATTTCATAAGGATTTAATATACGACCTCTAAAAGCGAAGAAAACGTTGATCATTAAACCGACAAGAAGTTTTTTCTTGAAAAGTCTAAATTTTTAAATGTATAAAACTTATTTAAAACATTCCAATCAACCACGTATTAAAATTCAAATGCTATATCTCGTATTAACAATTTTTTAGTAATAAAAGTGTTAAGTTGTTACACAGTGAAAATTAGTTAAAATTTCGGTTCTTTTTTTGTTCCAACTAGGATAAAAATTATTAACACTAATAAAAAATTTTTAAATGTAAACGTCATAACGTAAAATTAAACTCAGAAAGATAATTGTGTGATTGGATTTTTCAGATGTCTCTTATTTCGTCAATAAAAAAATCTTCAAACTCGGGTACACACAATTTGTGCACCGACTAGTAGGATGTTCCCTTTTATTTTACTATTATATTTCAGTACTACGTTGAATAAGAAAATTGCTGTTTTACTGAAATAACTGATGCTCCTCTTTGTAAACAGCAGATCCGAGTTGAAGAATGACAGTTTAGACTGCAAAAGTACAATTATAAATATACCAGGGGTCACACCTGCACGCTTCACGTGCCAAATCCATCACTCGCTACCTCGACCTTAGGCCACTGTCTGTGACTAGATTGAAATTAGTATATCAACTGTACTAAATGTATAAAATGTACTGAAACAGAACGAATATTTAGTGTTGTTTTTCTGTGTCGTTTTTCTTATAGTTTTTAATATGAATTATTTATATTATTTCTTATGTGAGCTAAAAATTCTCGTAGTGGCTATTTTTACCCTATAGGAATGCTTAAACTAATCCTATTTTAGTGCATCTGTATTACCACAAAAGTTTAAGTTTATCGAGCTTACATTTTTTTTAGATAACCGGTAGGTGAGTGACTCTTCTCTAAATAGATTTTTAAAAGATTTTATAGGCCTAATTTTTATATTTATTACATAATAACCATCTTATGCAGTTTCTGAGTTCTCGAGGCAAGACAATAAATTGAATTAACTCCCTTTTAGCAACTGAGAGACGTGCGCATTCAACGAAGTTATTCTCCATAAACCAACCCAGCCGAGCATGCACGATAGAAATCCAAACTCCGGTGACAGGATTATGACAAGTGTGACAGTTGGTCGGGAAGTTGGCTGCCAAATCCTGGAACCAGATGGGAAAGATGAATTCATCAAAAGTTATGAACAACTTGATAGACAAAACTTTCTACATAACTTGATCCGACCAATATCAAGTCTTCGGCGTGATTTAATTGAGTTACACGAAATAATTTTCAAGTTTAAATTCAATTTTATCTAAGGAGATATTCGAGATTTGACCTTGTTATAAGATATTAGGCTATTGGATGTCAACGGGTTGATGGTTTTAGTTTTTGGTACTATCTAAAATCGACTCTTTCGATAAGAAAACTAACATCAATTGCCGTATAATGACACTGGAGAGGGGGAGGGGTTGACAGCTAAACAATATTAGCATTTTGATTAAATAAGATTGAAACTGAATTGGCTATAAATTAAATTTATCTGGATTTATTTAAGAAACTATTTTGTCGTAAAAACGTAACGATGCTTTGAAAGAAATATAAATGTTAATATCCTTGAATTCCCAATTTTAATTAGTTGGATTGTGCATGAAATCAGGCAGTTATTTTTTTATTAGTTATATAGCAGCATACAATTCTTTCAAACTGAATACACTAATAACCAAATTATTGACAAGACATACGTCAAACTAAAAAAGAATTAAATAAAAAGAATGTAAATTTTTCAAGACATATTAAGATTACAAAAGTGTGCAGTTGGAAGTATTTATTTATAAACTATATATTTTATGCACCTTACGTTTTTTGTTTGATTTATGGATCTTTAGGTACGTAGAAGAAATTATATTACTCTTTCATTCCCAATTAAAAATCTCTTTTTTGTTTTTGTATTTTTATTTTCTTTAAATAATGTTTTCTGCCTTAAAATCTTGAATGGTAAGTTTTCATATACAATAATTAATTACAGATGCCATAATTTATCAATACTATTAGCATATAATTATACTGTCAACTAGTTTTCAGGTATATGCAACATTTCAAGTGTAGCTCCTACAAAAAGTTATAATTTTATTCCAAAATGTTACCTGAGGGTCAAGAGTGAGTTGGTAAATATGTATTAAAAATAAGAATATTCTATCCTGTATTAATGGTATGTACATGTTGGGGGTTTTCTTTAGTTCTTCTGTTATTATATTTTAAATTTTTTTAAATTTAATCAGAAATTTTTAAATTGAATATATAAAATTAATAATAAATTATTCTATAAATAGAACTTCTGAATGAATATTAATAATAATTTAATAATAAATTTATAAATAACTTAGATGGTGCTATTAACTAAGCTCGTAGCCAATTAATAGACATTGTTCTCGGCTGTAACTCTCCCTCAGCCCTACCATCGATCGAGGTGGGAAGGGTTCCTTATTCACTCTTGGGTAGTAAGTGTCTGTTATACTCAGCGGCCAGCTAACCGACCATAGATTGACGTACTATACTCTAAGTGTAATATATATAGTACGGTGTCATAACTAAGCTAATCAACAATTAATAGACATTGTTCTCGGCTGTAACTCTCCCTCAGCCCTACCATCGATCGAGGTGGGAAGGGTTCCTTATTCACTCTTGGGTAGCGTCTGTTATACTCAGCGGCCAGCTAACCGACCATAGATTGACGTACTATACTCTAAGTGTAATATATATAGTACGGTGTCATAACTAAGCTAATCAACAATTAATAGACATTGTTCTCGGCTGTAACTCTCCCTCAGCCCTACCATCGATCGAGGTGGGAAGGGTTCCTTATTCACTCTTGGGTAGCGTCTGTTATACTCAGCGGCCAGCTAACCGACCATAGATTGACGTACTATACTATCAGTGTAATATATATAGTACGGTGTCATAACTAAGCTAATCAACAATTAATAGACATTGTTCTCGGCTGTAACTCTCCCTCAGCCCTACCATCGATCGAGGTGGGAAGGGTTCCTTATTCACTCTTGGGTAGTAAGTGTCTGTTATACTCAGCGGCCAGCTAACCGACCATAGATTGACGTACTATACTCTAAGTGTACTATATATAGTACGGTGTCATAACTAAGCTAATCAACAATTAATAGACATTGTTCTCGGCTGTAACTCTCCCTCAGCCCTACCATCGATCGAGGTGGGAAGGGTTCCTTATTCACTCTTGGGTAGTAAGTGTCTGTTATACTCAGCGGCCAGCTAACCGACCATAGATTGACGTACTATACTCTAAGTGTACTATATATAGTACGGTGTCATAACTAAGCTAATCAACAATTAATAGACATTGTTCTCGGCTGTAACTCTCCCTCAGCGCTACCATCGATCGAGGTGGGAAGGGTTCCTTATTCACTCTTGGGTAGTAAGTGTCTGTTATACTCAGCGGCCAGCTAACCGACCATAGATTGACGTACTATACTCTAAGTGTACTATATATAGTACGGTGTCATAACTAAGCTAATCAACAATTAATAGACATTGTTCTCGGCTGTAACTCTCCCTCAGCCCTACCATCGATCGAGGTGGGAAGGGTTCCTTATTCACTCTTGGGTAGCGTCTGTTATACTCAGCGGCCAGCTAACCGACCATAGATTGACGTACTATACTCTAAGTGTACTATATATAGTACGGTGTCATAATTAAGCTAATCAACAATTAATAGACATTGTTCTCGGCTGTAACTCTCCCTCAGCCCTTCCATCGATCGAGGTGGGAAGGGTTCCTTATTCACTCTTGGGTAGTAAGTGTCTGTTATACTCAGCGGCCAGCTAACCGACCATAGATTGACGTACTATACTCTAAGTGTAATATATATAGTACGGTGTCATAACTAAGCTAATCAACAATTAATAGACATTGTTCTCGGCTGTAACTCTCCCTCAGCCCTACCATCGATCGAGGTGGGAAGGGTTCCTTATTCACTCTTGGGTAGCGTCTGTTATACTCAGCGGCCAGCTAACCGACCATAGATTGACGTACTATACTCTAAGTGTACTATATATAGTACGGTGTCATAATTAAGCTAATCAACAATTAATAGACATTGTTCTCGGCTGTAACTCTCCCTCAGCCCTTCCATCGATCGAGGTGGGAAGGGTTCCTTATTCACTCTTGGGTAGTAAGTGTCTGTTATACTCAGCGGCCAGCTAACCGACCATAGATTGACGTACTATACTCTAAGTGTAATATATATAGTACGATGTCATAATTAAGCTAATCAACAATTAATAGACATTGTTCTCGGCTGTAACTCTCCCTCAGCCCTTCCATCGATCGAGGTGGGAAGGGTTCCTTATTCACTCTTGGGGTAGGAAGTGTCTGTTATACTCAGCGGCCAGCTAACCGACCATAGATTGACGTACTATACTCTAAGTGTACTATATATAGTACGGTGTCATAACTAAGCTAATCAACAATTAATAGACATTGTTCTCGGCTGTAACTCTCCCTCAGCCCTTCCATCGATAAGGGTAGTTCACACTTGGGTAGTTAGTGTATGTTGTAGTCAGCACTCAACTAACTAACTGCATAGTGATGTACCCAAAATATACTCTATACTTCAGATTAAACAGAACTACTATTTTTCCCGGTCGATTAAAAAATGCTGACCTTATAAAAACAGTGTCATTTAACATTGTATTTAAATAAGTTTTTAAAGTTATTTAGAATTCTACACTGTACGAATGACTGACATGTTGAAATTATGTAAATAAAATGTTACTTTTGTTGAGAGTCGGAAGCTGATTTACTTCCGATTCAGATTTTAGCTCGAAAATAGTTTTCATTTGAACAAGTAAAACAATATTTTAATCACATTAAAAATATGTGTCACTAAAATTTTTGTGTATAAATAATAATTGAATAAACACTTGTTTTTTTACCACTTTAAGTATATGGGTGGGTGGGAGGGTCATCACCTTGTACGTGTATGGATGGTTGGGAGGGTTTTCTTCACTAAATGTGTATGAGTGTGAAGCAGGGTCATCTTCACCGTACGTGTATGGATGGGTGGGGGCGTCATCACCTTTGTACGTGTATGGATGGGTCACCACTAAACGTGTATGAGTGGGGGTCATCTTCAGCGTACGTGTACGGCTGGGTGGGAAATTCATTACCTTTGTAAGTGTATGGATGGGTCATCATTGGCACTTTTTTCTACAAAGAATTTACCTTTCCTTATTTAAAGGACTACAGATAATAGAAGCTATAAAAGAACGAGTGTGATTGTTTTAACGAATTGAGAGAATTAATAGTTTTACAGTAATACATCAACTTAATCAATGTAAACTTTATGAGATTGTATGTCAGCAAATACTATAGACCAGTGGTTCTCAACCTGGGGGGCGCGCCCCCCGGGGGTGCGTGAGAGAATTTCAGGGGAGGCGTGAGGGTACAAAGAAAAAATTAAAAAATATATATTTAGTTAAAAAACAAAAACTTTCAAAACCATCAAATAAACTTTCCTATTTAAATATATCTGGATTTTTATTTTGCATCCCAGCTTTTGCTAATGTAGAGTTAGCATCGTCAGTTTCATAATTTCACTGTTCTAACTTGAACCAACCTATTATTGACTGGAGGGGAGGCGTGAGCTATCTTCAGTGTTCAAAGGGATGCTATAGACATCAAGAAACACACTGATCACATAGAAACGCAAATTGTCAATACTTGAGTCATTTTAAAGTATGTAAATGTATTTGGCTATCAAGAACGACATAAGAAAATGTTTATGGCTCACCAGTTTATACTACTCTTTTTAACCACAAACTTAGCTACCCACCCATCCATATGGCAAGTGCCTGACTTGTTTTTGTTTGGGTTAGGGTGCTAAACACAAAAATTTGTTTTTGCTCAAAATTCCTACCCAAATGTGGTCCTCATATTAAATGTAGAGAGGGATTTTTATCCTTAACTTCACCTAGTAAAATAAGATGCATTTTAACTTTATATAAACATTTAAAGTACTCTGATATACCTTAAAGTGTGATTTTTATTTTAAATCTAGATTAGACATCTAAAATACTATTAAATAACTACATAAATTCTAATAAATATTAACAGAATTTATCTTGCTGACGGATCACCCCTCCCACACCCTCACCTATGATGATGCAAACCTGCCATTTTCCACGCCATATTTTGCAAATGCGAGGTGAGCAAACAAATAACCTCACACATACTTCTCATAAACGACATACAAACATCTACACATAAAGAGTTCCTGTATAATATATGAATCGTACGTATTGTGTGAACGGAGAGTTGGTGTAAGAAGTTGAATATTATGTACATGCAATATTAAGATATTCTTTTATACGGAATAAATTATTCGTATAAAGTACTTAAAAAATACATTGTTATTATAGATAAAAACACTATATTATAGATAAAAACAATACATTTGTATTGTATTGTATTGTACACTTTTTGAGTAATAAACTTTTTCGATATAAGAATCTTGCTTTCAATTCACCAGAAATGAGACAGTTGACATATCTAAGTTAGTCGCAAGTTGGTAATGCAAAAGTTACATACCAGGCGGACTAAATACATAACGTGCGTCAGCGAGGTAATTAATTAGCATGACACAAACAAGAAACCATACTTACACAGAATGAAACGTTAGTAACTTAGTTAGCTGACGTCTTGAGGTTTCGCACTTAACTTCTCAGGAGAGCACTAGCAAAGTTCAATAAATCACTTAATTATATAACACATAATGTTACTTGAACATTTCATTAAATAAAGAATTGTCTATTTATTGAATTCGTTTTACTTTAAGTTAATTTTGTTGCACATGTTGACAAGGATAAAATGTATTGACATCACTCACGCAGTGTGATGTGAGGTCTAAAACAAAAATTCCTAAACATACATACTGTATTTCTAATTAGAGATGCGAAATGAGATAAAGCAAATCCCTGCTACACTTGCTCCCTTCTCCGAGAAAATAGTGTGGATGGCCGACGAGGTGGCTTCGAGCTATGTACAGCAATGTCCAAGGTTCGAATCTCCTAATGATCTAACGGTAGGCCCTTCCCTGATTGAGTAAGGTTCACGCATAGATCTGCAGGATCATGTGCATGTAATGTGAAATACTTCATTAAGTAAAAGAAAATTTACTTTTGTTTTACGCCATTTTAACCTTAATTCCTGTAATTAGTTAATTTTGATCAGGAACCTACCTATGACCGGTATTTTTTTTGCTATTTTCCTTTTTTTAATACGTAAGCAAATATTAAGTGGTTATCTAGAATAAAATATAAAAACGTCAAACACCAATTCTTCAAACAACTACATTATTCGGAACATAAGAATAAATAACTAACAAACACTAACCTATTGTAGAATATTATTTTTTGAAAAAGATATTGGACGAAAAAAAGAATTCAAAGTAGGGAGACTATCGACTGCAACTTTCACCAGCGGTGTAGAAGAAATATGGTATTGATTGACTCTAGGAATCAAAATTATAACCCAGCTTGACCTGCCTCAATACTTTGCTGAGTATAATGTGACAAGACAAAAGACTACGATGTACATTGTTGTGTCACACTAGGGTGCTAACTTAGCTTTACGATAATAAGGGGGGTCGCTAATAGCCCAGGTATTAACTAACTATAAGTGGAATGAGTTGTGAGCGTCCTTGACGTACACTCTGGAGTATAATGTGACGAGACAAAAGATTACGATGTACGTTGCTGTCTCACATTAGGGTGCTAATTTATCATGACGTTGCTGAGGGGTGTTAGTATTAGCACAGGTATTAACTAACTATAAGTGGGACGATTTGTAAGCCTCCCTGCGTACCTCAACACTGAGTATAATGTATGAGACAAAAGACTACGATGTAGAATGTTGTGTCACATTAGGGTGCTAACTTAGCTTGACGTTGCTGGGGGTTGTTGGTATTAGCCCAGGTATTAACTAACTATAAGTGAGACGAGTTGTAAGCCTCCCTGCGTACCTCAACACTGACTATAATGTATGAGACAAAAGACTACGATGTAGAATGTTGTGTCACATTACGGTGCTAACTTAGCTTGACGTTGCTGAGGGGTGTTGGTATTAGCCCAGGTATTAACTAACTATAAGTGGGACGAGTTGTACGCTTCCCTGCCTACCTCAACAGTTTAAGTATAATGTGACGAGACAAAAGACTACGATGTACAATTTTGTGTCACATTAGGGAGCTAACTTAGCTTGACGTTGCTGAGGGGGGTTGATAAGAGCTCTGAGATCGATTAGGTAGAAGTAGGGCACGTCGCGGAAGTGTACGTTTATTCCGTTTTATTTTAAATATAAGCATAGAATATATTTATAAAGAAGATAAAATAACCATTTACGGTAAAATATAAGTTTAATGTTGTATTGGTGTTGGGTGTTACAATAGGGCTGAAAATAAATAATAATTCATGAGTTCTTAATTTATAACTGAAATGTTTAAACAGACAAAATAATATTATTAATACATTACGTATTAATTAAATCTTCATAATTTTACACAAGATTTTTAATACGTGTGTCTTGATATTTTTTGTCCTTCATAAAATAACCATCCCTTTCCAGTTTTAAATTTAAATATTTAACAAAAGCAAGTTTTTACAAATTATGTTCAGAACCCTACAGAGACTGGTAAGTTAAATGGTAGGCCTACTTACTGCCTATATAATTAGCATATTTTAATTTAAATGTAGAACTATTTTGTATTCCATTGTGTCCTCAAAGGAAGTAGTACCTGATAACCAGCGAAAATAAGATAATGATGATAATTGTAAGTGTTCTGGCCGGCATGAACGCTTTGTTAGTATTCCACAAGCTCATTTTATTTAAATCTGCATTTTAATTCAGTATTCTTTTTTACAGTTTTTATTTTCTTTTATTTGAGTTTATTACTATTTTTAGTGGAATTACTATTTTTAAATTATTAAATAAAGTATTGAAATAATTTTAATCATGTAACCATTAAATCAATATTGTGTTAGAAAATGTATGCGAACAAAATTAACGCCATAAACGTCAAAAAATTGTCGTTTAACTTACTTTTGAACGACTTTGGACGTGATTCAAGATACGTATTCAATTTAACTTATAAAACACTTGACAAGGCAAATACGCGAGGGAAGAAATGTGATAAAAGTTTATGAGAAGTGCATAAGCTGAGAGAATCCATCACAACTCGACAGGTGCCGAGAAAGTTTGCAATCCAATATATAACCACTCAAAAGTCAATTGAGTTGTGTACTTTTTTCAAACTGCCAACTCTGGAACTCCACTTCAAGTAAATCGGTAATGATTAGTAATAATAAATATTTTACAACGGCACATCATGTGTAATTTACAAACAACTTATAAAATTTTGTTTGCAAATAATTAGTTTTTTTTTATATAAAAGGAGAGTCCCATCTTCTTTTCCATCTTACTCCGCGCATTCCCCATAGACTATATTGATCTGTGCGGAGAACCTATCAAGAGAGAGAACCGGTACAGCTCAAGGTGAATATTACAGATAAAAAACTAACAGTCACGGTATGGATTCGAAGCCAGGTTCTGACGCCTAGGACCTCTCAGCTTCTGGCTCTACCAGGTTGTGCGATTTGAAAAATTTTATTTGATATCAATAATAGCATTAATTTTCAAGTACGTTATTTAATTTCAAATAGTTTTTTAATTAGCATAATACGTGTTGGTACATATACAGTACAAGTAAACGTCACACAACACAAATTTATTACAATATAAGCACAAAATGTACAAATATACTACAATACAAGCACAAAATGCACAAATATTATGGTGATCGATTTCGGTGAACCACGCTCACCTTCCTCAGACCAGAGGGATTCACAAAAGAATGGAAAACGGTGTTCAACAACTCAATTTATAGGCCTATGATCACGTGACCCCATTGGCTGGAATCGTCAAAATGGCGGCTTTGTGCATTTTGTGCTTGTATTGTAGTATATTTGTGCATTTTGTGCTTATATTGTAATACATTTGTGTTGTGTGACGTTTACTTGTACTGTATTTCATTTCACAAAATAATATCAGATTTAATTACTAACTAATTCACAGCATTACGTTTAGCTAGCAATTAAATACATAACCAACTAGGGAACACGTCTGCACGCTTCGCGAGCCAACCCCGACTCTCGCTGCGCTCGATACACCACGGCCTTCGGCCTCGGCATGTGACTTTTGACTACAAATAAGAGTACATTACCTGTATAATGTAAAATATCACTCACACTACTTGCGTTGCTACCTATTTATTCGTACAGTATAAATATACAATGGTATTACTTAGCCTATTTCAAATGTGTTTATTTCATTTGTTTTTGTTTAACAGCTGAAGATTAAACTGTTAATGCATCAATAGGGTAATGTCAAATATATCACATATAAACATGTTTATTTATATACAAACCACTGTTATTAATTTACTAAAATAAACCCAATATTATTATTATGGGAAAAAGGAATAGAATTTCGAAAAATCCTTTCGATATTAAAGCTAACTTTAAAATTTCGTGTAAATCCGTTCGGTGGTTTTTGAGATTTCGTGATGAGCGAGTGTCTGAGTCAGTCGTATTTGGATTTTATATATAGATTATGATTTAGTTTACAATTAGCTCGGATAAAATAACATTTAGATACAAACAGCTAATAGAGGCGCAGTTATATTTTACTGAGGAATAGGATGACGCAATTACAATTACTTTAACATTTAGTTCAGACTATTAAGTTTCATTTGCTAGGTTCTAAGTTCAAGAAGAATCACCGAATTACGTTTATTACCTTACATGTAGTAAGACATGATCGCATTTAATTGACAGATATTATAAACTAAATTGCGTTTAATGTACTATCAGTCCAGACAAAGTTACTTCTGACTCCTAGTTGCCACATGTTTGACAACTGCTGCTGATGCATATTTATTTGGCAAATAATTCGGGTATGAAATAGTTACCACCGTAGGTGTATGGGTGGGCGGAAGGGAAATTACCACTGTACGTTTAGGGGTGGTCGGGAGGGCAAATACCACTGTAGGTGTATGGGTGGGCGGAAGGGAAATTACCACTGTACGTGTAGGGGTGGGCGGGAGGGCAAATACCACTGAAGGTGTAGAGGTGGGCCGGAGGGAAAATACCACTGTAGGTGTATGGGTGGGCGGAAGGGAAATTACCACTGTACGTGTAGGGGTGGGCGGGAGGGCAAATACCACTGAAGGTGTAGAGGTGGGCCGGAGGGAAAATACCAATACCTCTAAGTGAAAACTAGTGTACACGTAACTTATTACACTATTTCATAATGGCGTTCCTTTGAATACTAGGAGATGCGCAATTGATTGCATTTAAACGATAAATAGTAGTTTTTAAATACAAAATTACGATTATTTTGTGGGAAAGCGAAACCAATCGTAAATATGCCGCCAATCGTAAAACGTCGTAAGTTATTTAGTTTGATATACTAATGTTGTCTACAAGTCCGAATAAAGTTTGATTAGTTCCAATAATCACCTTATAAAATAATTTAGAAAATTTATTTCAGTTTTTAAATATACATAGAATCTTTATTACTGGATTGCATACATATTTGAGAGTATTTTCCTATTTATTAACATTTTAGTTCTGTTAAATTAATGGCTGCATTCGTAACATATACAGTACTGTAGTTACTAAAACCTATGCGTCAAACTAATGATTCACCCATTTTATAGCTAGTTGTATGTGGCCTCACGGTGAGTGGGTAGGTCCCAATCAGTTGGCCTCAGGGTGGTTGGGTAGGTAGGTGACATTCAGTTGTATGTGGCCTCAGGATGGGTGGGTCACAATCAGTTGTATGTGACCTCAGGGTGGGTGGGCGGGTTACTGTCAGATGCATGTGTCCTCACGGTGAGTGGGTGAATCACAGTCAGTTGTATGTGGCCTCAGGGTGGGTGGTTGGGTAGGCCAGAGTTAGTTTTATGTGACCTCAGGGTGGGTGGGCGGGTTACTGTCAGATGCATGTGTCCTCACGGTGAGTGGGTGAATCACAGAGTTGTATGTGGCCTCAGGGTGATGGTTGGGTGGGCCAGAGTTAGTTTTATGTGACCTCAGGGTGGGTGTCTGGATCACAGTCAGTTGAATGAGCCACACACTCACCCATACAGGTACCGTGGTAATGACTAACTACAAGTAAAGTAGTATTGGGGTACTGTACTAAGTATTTTTTTTATTATTATTACTATTCATTATTCATTCATAAGACACCGATCGTAAAGATATGGGTAAATATGAGGGGCGAATATTTGTGATCAGTGTAGATGAACGAGTATAGTCATTGTTACTAACTAGGGTTGACTGTTCCTCAGGAAGAGCTATTTATTAATATCCAAATAGCCACAGCAACTAAAGACATACAGCTTTAAGTGGAATCCGAACCATAAATAAATCGCTAACTATAAAATGCAATATGCATAATAAACCACACGTATAACATTTGTTGTGGTCGACAGGCAACAAATAATAAATTTACATTAATGGAATTACATTGTTACAGCTGTGTGCACAGTAACAGTTCTTTGCAAAAACTTAATTGCGTCGAAAAACCCCAACTATGGTCCAAGAGATACACTAATGTAATGAAAGGATCATGGCTGGTGTTGACCCGAATCGCTAGCTGGAAAAACAAACTGGAAAGAATTCACCACACCGGAAAATTGTCCTATAAATAGTCTGGGGACGGTCTGACCAAACGTGGACGAAGTAACTATGTTTGGTTAATGCTGTTTGAGGTAAGCACCCAGCCACTAAGCCCCGTCCAGACTGAGGTTTAAAAATGTTATTTACTCTCGAGGTAAAAGGCATCCGGTAGTTAGTTTTTACTCTGTTTCTTCCACTCGGGCAAGAATTAAATTGTACGAGATTAATTCACTTAACAACTTTACGTTTAGACTAACATTTTTTTCTCAAAAAATACTTGAATTAAGTAATACCATTAAAGACATTTAATTGCAGAGTTAAGAATATAGAGTGCATCCTGTAATTAATTTGCATCCTGATTCTTACACGTTCACAATAAATTGCAATATTTGGAACGAATCCATGAATAAACATGTATAAGAAGCGAAAAGCCAATGTTAAAAAGTTCGGCTTCATGTTTCTGCATTCGCTATCTTGACGCAGCCGCGGCTATGTCGAGCTTGTTGCGCGGCAGACTAGAGAGGGAGGGAAAGTTGCAAATTGAAATGATACTGATAGAGAGAGAAAGGAAACAGCAGGCAGGGGTATTCGGTTGGGGGAGGGGTATGTGGCAGAAATTCTCAACCAGCGCGGTGTATGGACAGCCGCGCTAAACTCGTTTTGTCCGGTGCACCGATATTGCGCACCAACCTTTTATCTCCATAAAGGTTCCCCAACCTCTTCGCCGCTATTGCGCACTTGACCCTAGCAGGTACCTGAGTCCTCGGCGTTCACCGTAATAGCTCTGAAAATTGTCACTTAAGCCTTTGTAACTATAACTCTTCTGATGCGTTACATTAATTTAAATTCTTTGTTAATTTGATCCAAATTATTCAAATTAAAATTATTTCTATGATCTCAGGGTTTTTTTATGTGGGTAAATCGGTGAGGCTGTAAATTACAATAAATTAAGACTTGTTTGAAAAAGCTACTTTATTACATTATTTTTTACTTTCTTTATCAAAATTTCATTACAATAAAAATTTAATCAATTACCTATTTTATTCAATATTCAAACATGGGATATTCAATTAAAAACTAAACTTATCTTTAACTTAGTTGTTTGCAGCTCCACGTGGTCTTCATTTTTCAAGAACTCGGGTTTGTATAACCTTTACAAAAATTATACGAAAAAGATCTGAATCATTTAAATGTTTTTTCAGAAAGAAACATACGTTCATAATTTGAAGAATTTAGTTTTAATTTAAACGGTCACACGCGGTAACACATGTGGTCTGCCGAGCGCAACACCAGGGGTCTACGTGTGGCTGCCTCCGTAGATTTTCTAGAAGTGAATGAGCTTGGAACGTTTTGTGTGGGTTCCCCTTCCTACGTTTTTGTCCGTTAAAACCAATGATATTGGGTTAGAGATTCAACTTCCGCCCATGCCATGCGATTCTTACCCCGGTACGTGGTGCCCCTAGTGATTATCTTTTTAACTAAATACGTCTCTTGGACTCGACCATTGCTTTGTCACAGTGACACCCCTCTGGATTGCCATATGGACTCGTCTTCTGTGACATCAGACTGAAACAGTCCTGCCTTATCTGTCTCAACACAATGCTTAGGAATGTGTTTACGATTTTGAACGACTGCCTGGGACAAATACACCTGCCCACTTCTCTATATTTGTTGGCTATTAATTTACAATGGATTCCGAATATTATTTGAATGTTCATTGATTATTTTAATTAAATATATCTATTTCTTCATTAAAGTAATTTATTATTTATTTAATTTAATTAATTTTATCGTCAATTTGGTGGACCTGTTACACCTTCCGTACGATCCACACAGGTTCAATTTTAGAACATCAACGTCTTACTACAACTTTAAACCAATGAATATACATCTATGTACATATAGATATAGATATGGAATACATATAGATGGGTATATATAGGTTAAACTCTTCCTTGACTTGTTGCTGGATGACAAATAGAGCCCGTGTTCTGTTTTGGCCGAATGTATTTTCACCCCTCTCTGCTTACACTACAATAACGAGCATGAGCATGGGCTTGCACAATTCTTTCTGTTGAAAACAAAACAAATATTCGTTTGCATACTCTTAGATATAATAATAAAGCACAATGTTTGGGATTAATAGATAACATATTTCAATTGTTTTTTAAAAATTATTGTATAGTTTATTTAAATATGATGACATTTTGCTATAGGTCAACAGATAATCTTTATTGAGTGAAATGTGGTACTGTGATTTTTTTATCAGTGAATTATTTTGATTCCAAACAAAAAATTTAAGTTGGCTTTGCTTAATATATTTTTTATTAAGAAATACCATTTTTAATATGGATAGGATACAAATTGTGATGACCACAATATTCTATATATTTTGTATCTAAGGTGACTCTTGGAATATGGTAATACGTATATAGGTCGTACAATACAAAGAAATTGAAATGTATTTTGTAAGAAATTAATAACGCTATAGTACCTTAGCTTACTAGTTGTCCCGAAAACTTGCCACATAGATTGGTTTTAGAATTTCGTCCTGTCTGACACACGATCTGATCCTAGTTTCATTAATAAAGCAGTTTGATAATATAGTATATCTTACTTAAAAATATGGCTGAATTTACTACAAATAATTAGTTTATTGGTAATGAAAATAAAATATTTCATCTACCTAACAATCAAAGTAATTAGTATTTTCTGTGTGGAATAATTAAAATACATATTATAACTATGAAATAATTTATAACTAGTATAAACATATTTATAGTCAAATATATTTCGCGTAAAATATGCAATAGTAAAGTATACAATAGTACTGCATTATTCAACCATTTGTGGGCCTGATAATGGGGAAGCATTGTAAACACGATACATTTTTTATAGATTTCACTTTATTTGATTTATTTTTTATTTTTTCATTAAATTGATGGAAAAATGTATAAAATAAGGCGATATACATAAGGTACATAGGAAATGAATTAATTTTTGTTACTTTATATGCGTTTTGTTGCATACTACAATTATTCAACTGTCACGTAGGATAGCGAATTGCTATATGGAACATGCCTATAAATATTTGAGTCTACAATCACAACAATAATGCGGTATAACAAGAAGAGCTCACTGCATTCGAACAGTTATATATTTTTAAAATGCCTAAAATCCACGCAATCAGATATATATGTGAGGCTAAATACTAACGAAGTTCCCAAAACCCGAGCTAGAACTTGTAAGAGAAGGAACTTTCTTAAAAGAAGATTGGGCAGCTACATAAATAAGTCAGTCGTATGTCGATATGATTTAACAATCACTAAATTTGTACTCTCCGAGTTCAGCGCCAATAAACACGTGTTGACAAATCAGTTGTTATTCATTTTCACCTTTGCTTAACTAACCCTAGTGCGCAATAGCGGTGATTACCTGAATTTTAGTGCGCAATATTGGTGACTACCTGAGTTTTAGTGCGCAATGCCGGTGACTACCTGAATTTTAGTGCGCAATAGCGATGCGCCCGTTTCATCTGCTACAGGAAGTCTGACTATTTTCCAATCCCTTTGTCGTTTCTTATTCGATTCATAGATCGAAACGACTTACCAACGATAGAGATTGAGAATTACATAGGTGGTCATTTCACCGCCTGGGAAGTCGACAGCCCTACAGTACAAAAGTTTACCTCCAGCAGACAAAAACATGCAGTTGTATATCAACTGTACGGTTTGTATTTCATATTATATAAGTTATAGTAAACACTGTAACCCATTAAAGGTCAAATATATGGGACGATAAGTTGATATTGTGAAGTTTTTAGTTTAAAATCGTCAAGAATGACTTGTAAAGTTTCACATATACTTAACTGTAGAAACATTACAACATACTCAATGTTCACACACTCATATTTTGTCGATTTTCGTGCATCGAACAGCCACCTTAAACTAGTATTTTCTCTTTAAATCTATGAGTTTTACAAATTATACAACCAAATTATAAAAATTTAATTACAGACTAAATAATACAAGCCTCTTTTATATTTTCCTCTTTTATACCTACAGGAGATTGCTCGTTGTATAGGGAAACTGACGCTTTGATCACCTATATGTGGTGTTGGCGTATGAACACGAGTGACAGAGACAGAGCTATTCACGCAGGTTTGGCTTAGTGTACTGGTCTGACAACCACGCTCAGTCCACAAATGCTTGATGTGCTGCCAGCGGATAGTCCACAAACTATAGAAACATCTTGACAATATTTAGATTGGAGACGAATAACCCGAATATACAGTAATAGGTTAATCTGTCTTAACAGGCCTCTTTATTATCTATATTGCCTTTTCATTATAATATTTTTAGGGGAAATCACTATCGTTTCAATCACTGTTCAGCCTATGTGATGTGTCTTTTTTCATCAATCTACTCCAAGAGAAAAGTAATAATTTGATTATTTGTCTGTTTTATTATAACTTACTTATTGCAGGGATGTACCCATCGGATAATAAAGCAGGATTAACCGTATTGTGCATTACACCCTAATTTCATGCTTACGTATTTCAAGCAGGGTTTGTATGTGGTTAGACTTTTTTACAAGCAATCAACATTCCCCATCACAATAAAAAAACATAATTTTATCAGAAAAGAATCGTACAGTATCAACTTAACCGTTTGACATTGAGTTAATAGAAAATACATCCAAGATGGCCGACCACCATATCATAACACTGTTAAAAGTCTATTAGTAAAATGGAACTTTAATTTACAACCGTGCAAATATCCCTTTAAGACAACAAACTACTGCCAGCAGTTATTTGAGTTTGCGCTGGTGCATTGTGAGGTTTTCTGTCATTTCTTTGGCTAGATGTCGAGTTAATTCGCCATTTATTTACCCACCCCCGCATTCCGCCTATTTCTTTACCTCGCCCATTCACTAATTCAATTTATGCTTTACAGTATAAATCTTTAGTTTTTTAGTGAATAACTGTAAGAAAGAAAGATATCTAATGGAAAATATTCAAATGAAAATCGGCGAACTGGTCGTAAAATTTTATAAGTTGTAAAGTGATTGGTTTTCGAAGTTTTCACAATTTCTTTTCTTCAATGAATCTTAAGAATCGCAATTTCTTCCATACACACACATGCTTTGAATAATTTATAACCATGTTTATGTCAATCCTCCCCCCCTCTTTTCAACAGAAGGAAACTATTACCAAAGTTTATTGTACGATTAATATATCAATATATAGTCGACCAAGTCGTATATTATTTCACTTCTTCTTTATCAATCGAATGAAACTCACTTTAACCTACCGCTTTCTATGATCTGAGAATACATATTGGAATATTGTGTGTTTATAAATGACATATTTCCCCTTTTATTCTGTAAAAAGTTTATATAGCTTGTAGACCTTTCAGATTATCATAAAGTACTGTAGTTACTTTTTTATATACTATGAGAACATCATAAAACATAAATCTGTATAAAATATAAGACTTATTTACATTTTCTGTAATAAATAACAAATTTTCTTGTAATAAAATACATGATTTTCTCTGAATAACGGCAACAAATGAAAAATGTATATTTTTTTGGATCAAATATACAATCTTTTTAAAATATTTACAGAATTAGCATTTAAGAAACATCTGCTAAGGTAAACCTGCTTGTAAAATGTCAAATATGGTCAAAAAGTGTTCAAGGTATGTAGGGCCTACTGCAAAAAAGGACAAATTTACTGCTAATATAATGTAATCAGATTTTGGTTGTATCTAATTTGATCCGAATAAAATACATAAGATAATAGTTAATTTAGCACAATATATTTCACGTTTTAAGAGAAAAAATAAAATAAATCTTTAATGAACATCCTTTATGTATTTTCTATTTAGGTAGCGAACGAAAAGCAGACAATAATAAAAAATAAACACTTAAAATACGAATTAAACTCCTGCCAGCATATAAGAAAGCTACAGCGTAAAAAGAACTCCTATGTAAAATGGTAAAATTCATAACTACCTTGTAGATTTTTTGTTAATCTTAAAAAATGCTTAAATCGATTGTCATGCATACTTGTTAATATAACTTAAATCTATATTAACTGAAAACTCGAATTTTAATGTTTCATACAACAATATATAAAATGTATCTATTACAAAATCAAAACAGTAAAAGCAAACTTAATTCAACTCGTCAAACTACAGGACCTGGAGCGAGGCGATTAAGTAAATACTAAATTGGGACACTAAAGCGCAGTCCCAAGTGAGCCCGTCACGTTCGGTCTCTGCGGGCCATACTGTCAGCTGAGTGGGCTTCCGACATCCTGCGTCAGCAACATGTCCTAGATGATTGGCCTACTTGAATAGCAGATAAAAAACACCTTCATGTAGAAATTTGCAAAAGTTACGCCGAGCCTTACCTAAATACCGCCGATACAAAACTCTTAAGACAAAAATTGAATATCAGTTAATTTACCTTTACATTTTTAAAGGTTAAAAAAAAGAAAACTAGGGGACACCCCTTGAACGTTTAGCATGCCAACCTACAGTCGCTGGTATAGGTGAACTGCATTCCGTTCACAGTCTGTTTTTGGCCCTCCGTAAACTGAACTGTGACGGTCTGACGACCGCACCAGCCCACAAGCGCTCGATGCGCAGCAAAGCGGACAATCAATAAACTATACAATACAACGTGGCATTGTTAATTTAGTATTGAGACAAGCAATCTGCACAGTTAGGTTATATGTGGTAAAAATCACACATAATAATATGTTTGGTGTTGGTCCAAGACACAGAGGTCCGCTCCGTTGGTTTACGTAGCTGACGCGTCTGTCAACTCCAACTCACAACAGACAGCATTGTCTGAAAAGTAAACTTTGAGCTCTCGACCATTTAATTAGCAGATCTTTTGTTTACACAAGTACCTTGTATTAGTATTTTTGATAATACGTATAATTTCTCTCACAAAACACACCTCCCGATTTTATAGCAGAGTGTGAAACGTCTAAAAATATTAACGAAGTAAAATGCTCCTTGACATTTTACAGTTTAATCAATAATCAATTTTTCAAATAACGATTGTAATTTTCTATTTTCAAAACCTACGTCCCAAAACCGTTATCATGATGAGATAAACTTGAAGCATATGAAACAAGTAATATTAAAAAAAAAAAATTACAATAAAATAATAATAAATGAATAAAAAACTTGCTTTAAGTTTTTTATTCATTTATTATTATTATTTTATTGTAATTTTTATTTATTTATTATTTTTTTTCATTGAAAAGGACACTCACGTGCACTACTTAAGATACGGGACTAAACAGAGACACAATGGTAATTTGCATTGCAATTTCTTTTTTGCCTGATATCTATTATTGGTCAGGTTGTAAAGCTTGGGACAGCTTTAGTGTTGTGCTAGTTGACAATGCTACTCTGTCTTCCAGGTTGAACGAAGAGGTATTGTAGAGTAACATTTTGAGACAAGCGTCGGCAAGACGACTGAAATTTGCAATTATTAGTGGGAACATTTTAAACTGAACATAAGTTATAGACGGATCCAGTACTTGGTGAAAATACAATGTTTTTTAAACAGGTTCTTTTTTAACAATATTTTTAGTAGTTATACTCGACATGTTCTTTCAATCAATTCGACGCACACGTCCGAGTATCTACCCTACGTGCACAACCATGTAGCTGGATCGACTTATCACAATACGTACTCAACATTCTTAAGTACACAGAGTGTCCCTGAACTCTGAGGTTATTTTTAGGTATTGATTGTGGCTCAAAAACAAGACATAATATCCTATTTCAAAATTCCAAATTACCTCCGGTACCCGTACAGCCGCCATTTTGTATTTTTTACAAATGATTTTTTATTTTTAAAACGATTAAACCATCCAGTTAAAATTTTGTATACACATTATTAAATCTATTTTCCTACTGAAATAAAAAAATAAAAAATGTTTAATAATATTTTCAAAATGGTGGCACTTTAAAATATTTTATTCTTAATAACTTTTTAAAAGTAAGAAATTACAAGAATATCTTTTTAGTGACAATTTTATTTGCAATCCAAAAAAAGTAACATTGTATGAAATCGGGTGACAAACAACCGAGATTTGAGTATTTTTGTATTTAATCATTTAAGCGTGGTGTCACTAATCTACAGCCATGGTGTCGTGCCGCGCGAGTCAACCACAACAATACATCAGCGATCTATTCTGATTACTTCCACCCAAAACACTACAATAAGGTATTTGTGACATTATTGTAATGAAAATGCCCTTAGCAGGCAACGGAAAAAAGTTGCATTTGATTTTAGTTGATATTAAATTAAAAATTAATTTTTATTAAAATTAGAATTTTTGTAGAATTTACTTGTGAAGCAAAGCAGGTTTGTATACATAAAACAAGTAATATTAAAAAGGCATATTTAGACTACAAATTGGAACTTTAATTAAATTTATTTTCACATTACAAACGATGCTCAAAATGTCGTCCTCTCATTTGATTACAAAGGAAAAACGATTGGAAAGTGACTGGCACACAGCAGCAAATTCGTTTTTTTCTTTAATAATTCCAGCACCTTAAACAATTCAACAAACCTAGAATTTACATCACTGTATTGTAGTGTTTTGGATGAAAGTAATTATTCTATTCTAGCCTATATCGCTGATGTATTGTTGTGGTTGACTCGCGCGGCACGACACCATTCACGCGTAAATGATTAAATACAAAAATACTCAAATTTCGGTTGTTGTCATCAGATCTTACACAACGTAGGCCTACTTTTTTGGATTGCAAATTAAATTTGTAACAATAATGTATTTCTTTCATTTTTTGTATTTGTAACCTTTTAAAAGTTATTAAGGATAAAATATTTCAAAGTGCCACCATTTTGAAAATATTTTGTTTAATGTTTGATTTTTTATTTCAGTAATAAAATGGTTTTATTAATGTGTATACCAAATTTGAACTCTATAGGTTAAATAGCTTTAAAAACAAAAAATAATTTGTAAAAAATACAAAATCGCGGCCGTACGGGTACCGGAGGTGATATGGAATTTTTAAATAGGATATTTTGTCTTGTTTTTGAGCCACAATCAATACCTAGAAAAGATCCTCATAGAGTTCAGAGACGCCCTGTATATGTAAACAGCTTTAAAACAGTGAGCGAATACGACATATTTTTAATGTAAATGTTTACAAAAGGACGCTACATGCATGTCATCGTGTTACGACTTCAAGTAACAGAACAAATTTCGACTATGTAAAAACTTATAAGAGTCAATTTTTCCGAGAGAGTTCCGTCGTGTTAAGGTATAACAAAGACACATGGACGGAGAGACGTTCATGCAACAGTCGGAGCAGTCCCGAGGGGGCACTCTCCGGCTGTCACTAACTTTTACGTCGTTCTCGACGGACTGTATTGTCAACAGAGCGTCCCTTACCTATCTGAAAGAGTCAGTGACAGCAACTATTTACCTTTTTTCCCAAGGTACTTCAATTTACATTGTTTAAGCTCACCTTCCAGATAACTTATTTGAGATTTGTTTCATATGTTTTAAAGTCATTAACATCCAATATTTTACAAATATTATTTTTTTAATGGTGTGTTAAACACAAATATTCATATAATAAATACATGTAAGAGTCCCTTGGTAAATATGATGTTGGATAGGGAGGTTTTTGTAAGAACGATCACGAGTAAGGATCGATAAATGTTATTTACAGTATTTGTTACACTTAATACTAATAAGGAATTTAATGTCATCATCAGTATCGAACACAAACTAAATGTGTAGATCATCTTCCCACCAAATATGCATGTGTGATTGGGTAAAGCGAGGAGGGGTTGAAATGAAATGAAAAAAGTTTTATTTTGTGAGGCAAAGTTAGGACCATTAGGTCCTCTCTTACACTTAACCTCATAAAGAAAAATTAATACATAACTACAATGAGTATATCTAAAGAGTTCACACGTGTACACTGCTGCTGAGCACATTATTTACCAGCTACACAACAATACAAAATTAGAGTTTTAAGATAGTTAAAACTAAACAAATTAAGCATCAAGCGTGAAAGAACATAAAACAAAGAAGAAAACAAAAAAATATTACTTACATGAAAAAACATACATACAGGGGTTGTATGTGGATGGGTAGGGGGAGAGGGATACAGTGTCTGGATGGGTAGGGGGAGAGGAGGAGTTGAATGTGGATGGGTAAGGGGAGAGGGAGAGTTGTGTCTGGTAGGGTAGGTAGGGGGAGTTGTATGTACATGAGAAGGGGTAGAGGGAGAGTTGTGTCTGGATGGGTAGGAGGAGAGGTGGTGTTATGACTGTTTGGCTACCAGGGAGTCGTTGGTGTTTGAGTATCGTCTACGATGATCGTGTGTGAGTTGGTAGAGAGAGGGGGAGTTGTATGAGGATGTGTAGGTGGTTATGTAGGGGTTGCTTGCTATAATGGTATCGTGAGTGAGTGAGTAGAGATGTCATCAACATGGTTCATGTGAGACTGGGCTGGGGGAGTCTTCAACGTCATTCTCTGAGGATGAATGAAAAGAGCGGGTAGTGTCAGTACTGTTCGTGTGAGAGAGAACAAAATGAGTCTTCAACATTATTTGTGTGTAGGTTGGTGGGTGGATTTGGATGTCAAAAGATCGTTGTTGTATGTTTGAATCCACCCTCCCTTATACATTCAGAAGTGATGAAAAACCTTATTACGTTTTTTTTTGTTTTTTTTTTACCTATCCTGTAGAGTTACACATTGTCACATTTAGATCCAAAGAGGGACACGTTTAGATTATAGCACCTTTATTTTATAGTTGTGATTTCTACCGCCAGTACAAATTAACGAATATAAACAAATAATTTCATGGCTGAGAACAAAAAAACAATTAGGTTTCATGATCATCATTTCCTAATAGACATTCAGCATGTATTGTAGTAATAGACACACCTAAACACCTAAGTTTATCCGTGAAAAAAGATTAATACCGCTAAAAATCTATATCAACCTCTATAATTTTAAATTTAATATAAGTTACGATATGATTCAGTTACCTCTACCCAATATTAAAACTTAGGGAACTGTGTCAAGCCAGAACAAGTGTACATTACAAAGTAGGTTACACTGTAGAGTAACTCCCTAACTACAATGTTGAACTTAATCACGTTCATATTTCAAGGAGCAGTGTTTGCAAAGACGTCGAAGCTCTGGGGAGTACCACTATTCTACTTATAAAGTTGACGCTTGGGGACCTGGCCAACTACGTTTACATGAAACTACTCAAATATTCTAAATACTTTGAGAATTAATTTTCTCTTGACAGTTTCAGTCAGAACATTCATAAAATATTTAAAGTTTACATTATTTTACTTAGAATTACACAAATGTGAGTATTGATCAAACTAGTGCAGCAACTCAACAAAATATTCTTAATAAGCATGTCACTTGATCAACACACATACGATTGTTACAGCTCTCCCACGTAACCTAACTTCATACATGTAAACTTTAATGAACCTTCCACGTATCCTAACTTCAGACCTATGTAACATTCATGACACTTCCACGTAACCTAACTCCAGACATGTGTAACCATATAACATTTTCAAGTAATCTAACTTCACGTTCATGTAACCATAATGACCCTTTCATGTAATCAATCTTCATAACCGTGTAACCTTAATGACCCTTCCACGTAACCTAACAACAGGCTCGTGTAGCCTTATTGACCCTTCCACGTAACCTAACTTCAGACCTGTGTAACCATAATGACCCTTTCACGTAACCAATCTTCATAACCGTGTAACCTTAATGACCCTTCCACGTAATCTAACAACAGGCTCGTGTAGCCTTATTGACCCTTCCACGTAACCTAACTTCAGACCTGTGTAACCATGTGACATTTTCAAGTAATCTAACTTCACGTACATGTAACCATAATGACCCTTTCATGTAACCAATATTCATAACCGCGTAAGCTTATTGACCCTTCCACGTAACCTAACTTCAGAACCATGTAACCATAATGACCCTTTCATGTAACCAATCTTCATAACCGTGTAACCTTAATGACCCTTCCACGTAACCTAACAACAGGCTCGTGTAGCCTTATTGACCCTTCCACGTAACCTAACTTCAGACCTGTGTAACCATAATGACCCTTTCATGTAACCAATCTTCATAACCGTGTAACCTTAATGACCCTTCCAAGTAACCTAACAACAGGCTCGTGTAGCCTTATTGACCCTTCCACGTAACCTAACTTCAGACCTGTGTAGCCATATGACATTTTCAAGTAATCTAACTTCACGTACATGTAACCATAATGACCATTTCATGTAACCAATATTTCATAACCGCGTAACCTTAATGACCCTTCTACGTAACCTAACAACAGGCTCGTGTAGCCTTATTGACCCTTCCACGTAACCTAACTTCAGAACCATGTAACCATAATGACCCTTTCATGTAATCAATCTTCATAACCGTGTAACCTTAATGACCCTTCCACGAAACCTAACAACAGGCTCGTGTAGCCTTATTGACCCTTCCACGTAACCTAACTTCAGACCTGTGTAACTATAATGACCCTTTCATGTAACCCATCTTCATAACCGTGTAACCTTAATGACCCTTCCACGTAACCTAACAACAGGCTCGTGTAGCCTTATTGACCCTTCCACGTAACCTAACTTCAGAACCATGTAAATATAATGAACCTTCTACGTAAAATAACTCAATGACTAATGCAAGATTAAAGACACCAACACGTAACCAACCTTCAGACCCATGTAATTCTTGCCGAGAATTATTGTTTCCTTTTATTTTCTTCAGGTTTGTAAGAAGACTTGATGAGTAAAGAAGAGCCTCGACATTAATAACTCTAGTTAATGACACATACTGAATTAATGTTGAAAATATTTCTTACGTCAACTCCGTTTCGTAACGACTGTAATTATGGTTAATGTTCTTGGGGCGGAATACGACTATTGATTGCGTTAATGTCTTATTAACTGAAGACTAAGTAGCGTCTGTCCCAGTTTGCCAGCTAACTAGGGGTGTAGACACAAACAACACTACCCACCCCTTCAGTGTAAACAGACTGTACTTAACGGTAACGTCGTTGTCAATGGGGTGACAAGGTGTAGCTGTACTGCTGGCTGGAGACTTACATACACGTCGACATAATGGAAATGGGAACAGACAACAAGATTGTGATGATTATAACATGGGGATTGATTAATCTAAGTGGAAAACTAAAATTGAAAAAGGGGGCTGCTTCACTTTACGAATAACGCCAAAAAACATGGTTTTCTATTTCAATGATTAAGTCCGTAACAATAATCGTATGGTAACACTTGAAGTGTCTTTTGATATGTGAAGAACTATTTTAGTGGACTATAGATTGATTTTTGTAAAAACGTTAAGTATGTTTATAATTTTGTAAAGTTAAATGTGTGAAATGTTCAATTTATTCTTGATGATTTTAAATTAAAAAAAAAACTCATAATCTAATGATCCACTAGAATGGACCTTTAATAATTATATAGTTTTTACTATAGTATATAATAATAATAATAAAAAAGAACCGTACAGTTGAAACAGAACTGTATTTGGTCCGCTGACGGTAAAACTGTGTCTAATATAGGGCTAACGACTTGTCAGTGGTGACTTGGCAGTTTTGGAAACGACTGCCTCAGTATAAGAAATTAACACTTAATACTTCATAATTTTTAAAAAATTCCATCATTAACTGGTCATAGTCAGAGATATTTAAAGCACGTGCAGGTAGTTAAGTATATGCGGGCAAGCTTAGATAAAATTTGTATCATCAGTTAGTACAGTGATGGGCTCAATTAAAGACATTGAACATATGTAAATATCTTCAATGCGTTTCACACAACTGGTCCTCTCCCAAAATGTAAACACCATTGCGTTCCAAAACCACTTCTCTTAGTAACATCACATCCACTCGTCAACAATCCCACGATTGACGGATAAGGACGGAATTATTGTTCTTTTTATTTATTTTGTTTAATTTATTCTTTTTAAGGAGGCCCAACTCTTTTTTAACCTTATTCTGCATATTTTCCATTGATATGTAAGGGGAATTTTTCAGACAGAGTAAAGAGGGGGACACCAGTACAGTACAAAGTGTACATGACTGATAAAAACTCCAGTCAAAGGCCAAGATTCGAACCAGCGCTACATCTAACTCTAAGGATAAAAATACCTCGTATAAAAGAGGATAAAACATTCCAAATCCTTGTCACATACCTTAAAACCAACACGCCCCTTAGCAGAAGTGCATATATATCAGTCGAGTTAGTCCACCCACCTTACACACATATGAGAACTGTTCGAAAACGTTTATTTAACATTTGCTTTACATATAGTCTATGCAAGATCAAATGGAAGGCCATATTGTAAGGTTCGTTTTACATTTCCCCCTTGAATCAGTATTGAATGTTTCTATATTTAGAATGTGAGAGTTTCTACTTTTTTCAAGGCATGTGACGAATTTGTTTACGAAACAATGATTCGTTTAATTAAACTGTGACGTCTATAGATAAATTCACAATTTAAGTCAATAGTAATTTAAATAATCACCCTTTAACTAACCGGTCTTATTAATTTAAAAATAATTGTGCAAAATTCCCATATGAAATCATTAGTATCACAGATAGAGGCTGAGTAATAACAATGACTACATGTAGTCATTGGTGATAATAAGAAACTATCTGGAGGATACATACGGCGATGGAAAAAACACGATTCAGTACATAATGTTACGCTTTCAAAGTTAATAGATTTAGATTTCCTGTGTCGTTGAAAAGAGGTGAAAAATGGGCCGTAGAACGTTTGGCACACATTTTTGGCCGATTTGGAATGGCACGTTTGGCACAGTCATTAGAGGGGATTAAGAAGGGTCAACCTGTAAGTTTCAGAAAGGCACGATTGGCACACACCGCCCGGCCAGGTAGTAGCAGCCAGGTGGCCAGAATGCGGGGAAATGGGATCTTTTTTGCCCCCGCAAATTCCCTGCTGTGGTGCTTATTGAAGTAAGCAACTAACCTAACCTAACCTAACCTAACCTGCGGTAGATCACAGCTGCTACCCAGGTAGATCACGGATGCTACCCGAGTAGATCACGGCTGCTACCCAAGTAGATCACGGATGCTACCCAATTGGAACACGGATGCTACCCAAATAGATCATGATCTAACCTAACCTAACCTAACCTAACCTAACCTAACCTAACCTAACCTGTGGTAGATCACAGCTGCTACCCAGGTAGATCACGGATGCTACCCGAGTAGATCACGGCTGCTACCCAAGTAGATCACGGATGCTACCCAATTGGAACACGGATGCTACCCAAATAGATCATGATCTAACCTAACCTAACCTAACCTGCGGTAGATCACAGCTGCTACCCAGGTAGATCACGGATGCTACCCGAGTAGATCACGGCTGCTACCCAAGTAGATCACGGATGCTACCCAATTGGAACACGGATGCTACCCAAATAGATCATGATCTAACCTAACCTAACCTAACCTAACCTAACCTAACCTAACCTAGTGAGGTTTAAATTTAAAAATGTGTTATATCACGGGCAAATGACTGCCACGCAGAGTTGACCGGGAATAATACAATTCCCGTTTTCCCTCGTTCGATGGCGTCTACCTGGTCGAGCGACTGTGCCAATCCTGCCTTTTCCAAGCAGGCGAGTTGACCCTACTTATTTCGCTCTAATGATTGTGCCAAAACTGCCATGGGCAGAAGGTCCAAAAATGTGTGCCAAACGTCCGATCCCCGAAAAATGAATCACCTACGATGGGCAGGTGAAGTGACGTGTAATATATTGTTTCCCATAAAATCCCGAGGTTAAATTACTTAGAGCAGAAAAAGTAAAGCTAAAAATATATATTTAATTGTTTTACTCTCTAGTCAAGTATTGGTTACCAATCATAAATTTAACAAGAGTGTTACCGTTTTTAATACGTTTAAAAAAATACATCTGCTTACAAGCATAAAGTACTCATAGATTATTTGTTGCAAATTCTTTGCATCTCTTCAATCAATATGGGTCCGTCAGACATCCCGGCAACTCAATGCGTTAAAACTTCATTCTATCCTTTTTGACATAATTTAAAATGTCTAAATGGCCTATAAAATAGATACCTACAGTTTAAACAACATTTTTCATTTTTACTTTACTTTTTAAAAGGTAAAAATTACATTTTTCATTTGTTAAAAAACAAATTCATCGTGAATATGCAATCTTTCAACTAATCACAACTAGTGGGATGCTTACTTTTCTATCATTACGGGGAGAGTATCCGAAGGAAACCGTCGTTCGCCACGGCGTATGGATACGTTAATGGTATATCGTCTGCCAGCGAAGGTTATTGCCAGCGTAGACAATTCACACTTCTGTAAACGATTTACAACTGGAAACACGTCGTAAACAAGTTTTAATGAGATCTTATATGGGATCGGACTTAATGGTGCGCACGGTTTAGTCTAAGCGACACGGGTAACTGAGATTGTTGGCCTCGACAGTTTACTCGGCCAAGTTATAGGCCATAGGTCTGGCCTGTGAACACGAGTGAAGTACCAACCGTAGATATGTCAGTACGAAGCCACCACGCCGGCATTTAATAATCAATCATCACTAAGTACATATTCCATTCACAGTATCAGAAAAACTCATAAATTAAGTATTTCTAAACGCAATACTTTGCTCATCATAAGCCTACTCGTTAAAATACTGAGTTATTATTTAATGCAGTACAAATAAACGTCACTCAACACAAATTAACCACAATATACGGAAAAAAATCACAAATATACTACAATGCAAATAAAAACTATTACAATAGAAGCACAAAATACACACAAATACTACAGTAGAAGTACAAAATGAACAAATACTATGATTGTCGTTTTGTGAATTCTTCTGGTCTAAGGAAGGTAAACGTGGTTTGCCGAAAGTAAATCACCATAGTATTAGTGCATTTTGAGCTTGTACTGTAGTATTTGTATGTATTTTGTGCATATATTTTAATATATTTGTGCAATTTCTTAGTATATTTTTGTTGTCTGACTTTCACTTGTACTGTGTTTGTAACAACACGTACTATGCTAATTAAAAAACTATTATTTAATGTTCTTCAAATTAGATTGAAAACAATATAAGGATATATATAATATTCTCTTTATACTGTTTCAAAGTATCTAAGTAATAAATAGTTAAATGACAATAACTATGTAAAATGGAAAAATAGTTATTGTCATAGTTTGTTTTGTTTTGATTTGATTTTCTATCAAACCTAAAAAAAAGTATGCCCCATAACATAATTCTTATTTTTTCCTCGTTTGCAATTTTGCGATAGTAAATCGATCGTATTGCTGATTGGTTGTTGCAGAATCGATTAATCGCTAGGCCTGCTGCTAGTAGTAATGTTATAAAACTACTTGGAGTCTTAATAGATAAATGACATGAGAATCAAATCAAAAATATTCTTTTGTTAAATCCAAATACACGATATTTTTAAGGAACTAATGACCCTTGATCTGGAGCCCCTCTTGAAGCGGACTCTAACAATTCACCTTCGTGAAGACACTTTTAACAAAGTATTTTCTACAGTCGTAAGCAGATTATTTTCCATGCTGATGATTTGAATACAAATCCAGAACATACAAAATGAAATAAACATATCTATTTATTATCCTTCATAACTTTACTAATTTAAAATGAACAATGTACATTCTTTTATTTTAATTGGCCTAAAACACCTCTGTAAATTAAAATTCCACTCTGTAAATGTTTGTATTTAAACTATTTATATAATCTTAATTGTTAAATTTATTTATTTATAACAACTGATAATGATTTTACGAGATCAAAATCAATTTTGTTACTATTTTTGTATAAACATTTCTATCGTTTTTCATCGATATTATAAAATAAAACTTAACATAAACATCTGTTTTAATTGTGTTAAAACACTATAACGTTACATTATTGATCTTGACTTCTACATTTCAGACATAAATGAAACTTATTCAGAAATGTTGCGAAAGAATATTACAACCTACGTCGGCGGTATGATGTAATGCACACTTAATATAAGGAGAGGTTACAGTGTAGGGGTGGCCGGTAATAAGGACAGAAGAGCGAGCGTTTTATTAAACGCGTCTGGCGGGTGATGGTGGGGGGGGTCCACAGTTATGGTGGTTGGAACGTTTCCATTATAGTCCCATGAATTGTCAACATTCCAGATCCTCAATTTTTCCCCTCCACGACATCATAAACTTAAATATTCATTTCAACAAACTACACTGTAACACAGACTCAGAATATTTAAAAATGTACTACAAAATATAAGTATTCTTTTTTTTTAATAATATTATCCGTAGATTTACAAATGAAGTAACACAAATTCGCCTTACTTCTTTATACAGGGTGTCCATTTTAACTGGGCCACCATTGGGATCTCAGAAAGTAACAAATGTACAGCAAATTTTAAATGGGGAACTTCACCTACTTTTTGAAGACTATTAAAAAAATGAAATCAAATCTTAAATAATCGACCGCCATTTTCTAATATGGCGACCAAATTTAAAATTTTTAATAGAACCCCTATTTTGTACAGTGATTTTAGGTAAAATGCATCATTTAATGACGTTTTTATTCTCTGCACTTTTTTTTCCAAGATATAAAATGTCAAATATTCAATGAAAACAACAAAATCATGTTACCTGGGCCACTATTGGGATCTCAGAAACTACAACATTTACAGCAAACTTTAAATGAGAAACTTCACCTATTTTTTAAAGACCATAAAAAAGTGAAATGAAAACTTAAATATTCGATCACCATTTTGCAATATGGAGACCAACTTTTAAATTTATAATTAGAAACCCTATTTTGTTTGTGGTTTTAGGTAAAATGCATAATTTTGGGATGGTTATATACTTTTTTTATAAGCCTTATTGTTTCCAAGATATAATATGTCAAATGTTCAGTAAAAACTACAACAAATAGTAATTTCCAATGTTACTGACAATATTGTCTGGGTAAAGACAAATTCCTAATATTTTTATTTAAATAATATAGAAAAAATAACTTAAAACTTTATTTGCCAACTTTAATTGCTAGTTTGCTAAATGAAAATATGGGAACTTTGTCTTTACCAAGAACATTGCTGACAGCTTATATCTTGGAAATAATAAGGTTCATCAAAAAAGTGCAAATAATACAAACGTCATAAAATTATGCATTTTACCTAAAATCATCGTACAAAATAGGGGTTCCTATTAGAAATTATAAATTTGGTTGCCATATTGGAAAATGATGGTCGATTATTTAAGTTTTTATTTCATTTTTTTATAGCCTTAAAAAGTACCCCATTTAAAGTTTGCTGTAAATGTTGAAGTTTCTGAGATCCCAATGGTAGCCCAGTTAAAATGAATACCCGGTAGACGCAAGTCATATATGTCAAAAATAAAATTTAATATGACAAAATACTGACCTTACATTGTGAATTCCACTTACTCTATAATTATTAAATGTTTTGGTAAAAATTCCTCCAAGGCATGTCTGTTTTTCCTCCAAAAATTCCTCCAAGGTAGCTATTTTTCATTCTGAAATATATACGTGAAACCGTGTTTGCTGACGTAACTCCCCTCGCATTTTTGGATAAATTTTAACGATTGAGGTGTCAAAAAATTAGTATCTATTCGTAGTTGTGCAATAAGGTCTTCATTGTTCAATATTTTCGCCCTGAAGCGCATAGGAAGCGCTAGGCCATCGTGTTAGGCGTGTAGGACAGGTAGTGCGAGCGAGATAGTGAATATCCCCCACCACACTTCTTCTACGTCTACTGTGTAGGCCTATAGTCTTTTCAAAATCTAGCCTCATATATGATTTAGGTTTGCTGCTATATTTATATAGTTTTCTGGATATATGTTAGTCAATGATATTCAGTAGTCTGCATTATATTACGTTCTTTTTAATCATTGGACATGTTTTATTAACTCATCATTGAGTTGGTTGATATTGGAAACTTGAGATGAAATGTTTGTCTTATGTTATTGCAATATTTTGATTTTAGCAAAGCATAATCGGAAAAATAATTGAAATAATAGTTCTTCTTTTGTATACTGATTTTACAATAACAAGTTTGGTTACGCCACAAGAAAAATGTAAACAATCATTTAATAATAAAAACATATTTTTTTAATAAAACAAAAACAGCTGATTTTGTCCATCCGAAATGTTGATTTAACAGGAATGTAGAACTGTCGTTGGAAAGGGAAATCCATTAATGCGCATGCTCAACCCAGATGCCCAGCTATATGGTCCGGCCTGTATGTTTTTCGGCCATAAGAATAACATGGAAAGATGTTTAAATTAATCGAAAAGTGACAGCTGTTCAATAGTAAAAATTAGCATCTTCATAGAATTTTCTCTATCAGCTGTAGGAATGTAATTAATGATGTTTATATTGTTCAGGGGTTTGATTTGGCGAGTGACGAGGTTGGCACGCGAAGCGTGCAGAGGTGTTCCCTAGTACTATTTAATTATACATCTGTATAAGCAATAGATTATTCAGGAAATACACATCTTCAAGCTCTAAAAGAAATTATCTGTTTTCTAAGATAGAGAATACACGGAGCGTTCTGCCATAAAAATAATTTATTGCCATTTTATTACATACTTATGAGTCACGAAGCTGAGATAATGACGTACCTCTACAAAAAGGAAACTCAGAGAGAATCTCAGAAATATTTTAATTTCTCAAGGGTAATTGAAAATGGCTGTTCTAAAATTAATATCATCAGTAATGAATTTGCGAAAGAAAAATATCACGATACAAAGGACAATAAACTGTGAACGACACTAGAATATCGCTAGGGAAAATTAAATTACCTCCTTTCAACTGAAATAAGTGTAGTATAATAAAAAATATAAAAAAATCTGGAAAATAGCGAGCGAGTAAAGGTCCTCAACTGGTAGAGAGTCGAGTTTTATTAAAGCGATGCTGAAGTGGTGTCAGACTCAAGGTGGAATGATTTTATACAACTCTCAGAGACGTCGACATTCTGAACGAGACACTTTGTGACCTCATTGTCTCTTTAGGATGTTCAATACGACTAACGTTCATTTTGATCAGGGATACTTGGTCAACCCACACCCATACATACAATGATATTGACCCACCAGCCTACCAGCCCACCACCACATACATACACTCGTATTGACCCTCCCACCCCACATATACGCAGAGGTAATTGACCTTCCCCACTCATAAACGTACAAGTTACTGACCCACCCACTCACCAATATACATACTCTGGCATAAAAAGACATAGGCCGTCCTTGAATATAAATAAAAAGTACAATAATTAATATAATTACTTAATACACACTTCTATATAATGACCAACATACATTCTTATATACAAGGTAACAGTATACTATATTCAACTAATAATAGATTTACACAAAATTGGATTCGTAAGGAAATTAAAGAGAAAACTGTAAAATGTCACGTAACTATAAAAAACTAATGACTTGTATCTGTAATAAAATCTTTGAGTTTGGTATATTGCCAATTTATTTGATATAAATTCAATTCAAAGAGATATAAAATAAGAGCATCATTAAAACAGCAAAAGCAAAAAGAGAACATCTCCAGTATTCAGTGCTCTGGAAAAGTAAGTGCTTAACGAAGTAGATATTCTTTGCTCCGATTGAGAGAGAAAGAGAGAGAGAGAGATAAAATACTGTGATTACATTTCTCTCTCGGAAAGCTTAACATCTCCTGACATAACCCCATCGATATATACTGCTCTAATGTATACCACTACTATGTAACCAAAATGTACTAATAAAATAATACATTTTTGAAACTACTCAACCAAATTCATTCAGTTATGAATACCTCCCTTGATTATTAGAATTACAGAGGGTAGTTGGGCTTGAAGTCAATTACATGTTCAACTGTACATATAATTATCAGTTATTTTATACGGAAATAATGCCAGAATGTATCGCATTAACAAGCAAAATATAAAAAAAATATTAAAAAACAGCAAAACCAATCGATATCGTCATGGGCAAGGCTGATGTATACCCACTGAATAACTGTTGAACCTTGATAATTCTAATATAAAAGATAAAATTCGAAAATAATTGATAAAGTAGGCATGAAATATTTTTTGTAATTGTTTTGATTTTAAAGAGACAGGAAACGAATTCGAGCTGTCGAACATTTCAAGTAAACATGACTTGAAATGTTCGACAAGTCATGTTTTTCAAGTAAACTTGATTGGAAGTAAAAATGGAGATTGACACTAGATCAGTCATGTGATTGCGGGGAGTCTATCCAAACAATGGATCACATAATTACAGCATGTCTCCTGTGTTCTTCACGGAGGGATTGGCTAGTATAAACAGAATAAGTGAGGCAGGTCGTAAATGGCTCGATGTATTGGATTTAGCTCTGTCACAGGAGATCACTTTTATTTTATATTATATATTGCATGACTTTTGAATCTTAATTCAAAAATATACCACAGCTTAAAGAAAAAAAAGAATTACTGAATGGTAGCTGACAAAAAAACCTTACAATATATTTAGTAAACATGATTCGACTGACCAAAGGTCAGAGTTATATCCTTCAACAGTTATAGCCAGAAGATCCACAAGTAACTCAATTTGGTTTAAGTTGTAAAGTCAGGCAATAATTGCTACAAATTTTACAATATATAATTTTTATCGTTGCATTTTTTCTTCACAGTCCAGTGCTAACGATATACTGAATTCTTATTCTACAGTCAAATGTATAAAAAGTGTATTATCAAACATCGTAACGTGATATTAGAACGATGACTTACTAAAATGTATGATTTTTTTAAACTGAGAATTTATTGATCAGTGTATTTCGCTAAAATAGTTTTTAAAACCACTTAAAAACACGTTTTGATGAGAGAATTCCGTTCGAAAACGTGTACTGTGCGTGATCAGCATGTTACTTCTTCAAAAAGTGAATATCGTTGGCCTTGCGTTTAGGGCAACCGTAGAGAATTAAAGAAACAGATGTCACGTTTAAATGTCCGCAGCGAACGCCTTAATGAGTAATAAATATATTATCACTTATGTACATCTTTACAAATGTGTTTTAATGATTATCACTACTTTTCCCTTGAGGGTTTGGTGGGAAATAATTAGGAGAGAGGCTGACAACGGTGCTGGCACTGGCATCTGTCCGGAGAAATGGAGGACTAACTACTCGACATCCGAATATTCTTAGCTCGACACCAATTAAGCACACTCTTGGATGCGACCTCTGTTACTTTCTTCCCTGTGGGACAACGGTGTGAATTTGAGTTACACCCGGAGTGCGGTTCGGAGGTTTGTTGGATGTTACTTCCACTATTATAAAAAAATAAGATTATAACTTCTGTTAAAACAATTTATTTTAATTTTTCCCCATCATACTACAGATAGTCTAAAGTTAACCAACGTTCAATAGTTTAAAATAAGTCATATCATAGCAAACTTTCATGACAAAAAATAAAATTACGTACATCATTTTTCTTCTGAAAACTAAAACATTTTTTTTAATCTTTACACTTTGTACTTAAAAATCAAACTGCATGTTAAAAACATAAGAATGGAATAAATTATGTTATACTATTACAAAAACTTAGATAAAAACAAAACAAACAAGCACCAAAACTAGCGTATGTTTTAAAATTTACATATTAACAAAGTTTTAAACTACTTCTCGAATAGGAAAGCATTCTCTATACAAGTAAAAATCATAACTGCCTTTTCTAACTATTGCTATACCCTTGAAAAATCAGTAAAACACAAAAAAATTATGAGGTTAGTAAGCGATTAAATTAACTTAACAAAAGAAAAGTTAGTTCGACTCCGAGAGCTTCTACTGCATAATAGAAACGTCCTGATGAATTAATGCTGTCAAATTACCATTTTAGATTGGAACTGACTGGGGATAAGTACCTAAAGCGACCCAAGGCATCGACAGCAATGATCAGAAACTAATTAATTAAGTGACCATTTCCGAATTACAACGGGGTTAATTGATGGGTTCCAACTAGTTGAGATGTCGGTCGAGAGATAGCGTCAGTTGCTAGCAAGTGACAGCGTCCTGCTCTACAGTGGGATTCGTGCAGGATGCAACTCGTTCTGGAACTACTGTCGTGTGAGAAAAACTTTGTTATAACTGAAATTTTTGTTTTCTTAAATGTTCTAAACGGAAAATTAATCAAACGTGTATATCAATAAAAATTCTTAGACTAGCTAACTGAAAAGTCGAAAAATTGTTTCGTAACCCAACCGCCCACCCATACACGTACAGTGGCATTGACCCACCCGCCTACCCATACACGTACATTGGCATTGACCCACCCGCCACCCATACACGTACAGTGGTATTGAACCACCCGCCTACCCATACACGTACAGTGGCATTGACCCACCCGCCACCCATACACGTACAGTGGTATTGACCCACCCGGCCACCCATACACGTACAGTGGCACTGACCCACCCGCCTACCCATACACGTACAGTGGTATTGACCCACCCGCCTACCCATACACGTACATTGGCATTGACCCACCCGCCACCCATACACGTACAGTGGCATTAACCCACCCGCCTACCCATACACGTACATTGGCATTGACCCACCCGCCACCCATACACGTACAGTGGTATTGAACCACCCGCCTACCCATACACGTACAGTGGCATTGACCCACCCGCCTACCCATACACGTACAGTGGTATTGACCCACCCGCCTACCCATACACGTACATTGGCATTGACCCACCCGCCACCCATACACGTACAGTGGTATTGACCCACCCGCCTACCCATACACGTACAGTGGTATTGACCCACCCGCCCACTCATACACGTACAGTGGTATTGACCCACCCACCTACCCATACACGTACATTGGCATTGACCCACCCGCCACCCATACACGTACAGTGGTATTGACCAACCCACCTACCCATACACGTACATTGGCATTGACCCACCCGCCACCCATACACGTACAGTGGTACTGACCCACCCGCCTACCCATACACGTACATTGGCATTGACCCACCCGCCTACCCATACACGTACAGTGGTATTGATTTTATCCTTTTATATTACCACTAACAAGGATAAAAGTATTTTTTTGTTTGTGTTTGTGGTATGACTTTTAAAATGGAAAAGAAACTTACTTCTATGAACAATTCTTGTTTAAAGACTAATATTATACTTCGAATAGCTCAGAACCAGTGTTGCCACTACATTTGTGTTGCCTGTAGATTTTTCAATTACAATCTTACAATAACGATGGTGTAAGGGCATAATAATAAATATAAGTGATAAGAAAGTCGTTCTAGAATTGTTGCAGGATCTTACAATAAATGTTTTGGAAAATGCCAAGGACAGACGAGAACTTCCCACCATGCGGACGGACTGTGACGTCACACAGGTTGATGGATGGACTGAGGACAAGCCCAGAGAGGGCATTGTCGCGGAAACGATCATCAGATTGGCATCTCCAACACAAATCAATCATCTGTCCAAATTGTTATAAGTCGCAAAGGCCCGGTGATAACGGCTTCTTGACCCGATGGCCTTTTCAATTGTTAGCTACGACTATCACAATCCTAATAGTTGTTGTTTGTTTGTTTTTATTTTTTCTATGAGTTTGTGCTCGAGCTGTTACATAATACAACGTTACTGTCAACGTGTTATCTATCCTTTCGTACTCTCAAACTTGAGACGATAAGCTTTTAAATAAAGGGATGCCATAGTGTAACAGGTCAATCGTTTAGTAATATCCATAGTAATTAAATACAATAAAAACTTAACTATAAAAACATTTATTTACAGCGCGAACTCATTCATACTTCTCAAACATAACACAATTTTACAAATATATTGTGAATAACCTGTAAAAATTCCTAAAGTATTTATACACCAAGAGATCATTTTATGAACTCCTTAATGTACAAATTCTAAATTAAAAATTATTAATGTATAAATAGTTTACAATTTACAATTAATAAATTACTGTTTTAATAAATAAAGTAATAATTTCAATAAAATACCATTTATTCAGTTCTATTATAAAACACGACCGGTTTCGGCTCTTAGGCCATCTTCAGGGTCTACAAATAATCAAATATATAACTTACAATAAATGAACAATTACAAGAATAAAAATAAAACAGATTTAAATAACATATGATTAATTTAAAGCGTGGGTTGAATTTTATTTTTTATTATGTTTTTGGTTTCTCTTATTTTTTCATATATAGGATTTTTCATGTTGATTTGTATATTTAATATGTTCTGTGGTTTATTGTAATTGTTTATGTATATGTGTTCATTTACATTTTCATGAATATATTACTGAAAATATCAATGAAAATGTTACAATTCTAGAATTTGAAAAGAAAGGAGAAAAAATGAATTCAAAAGAAAATTTACACATATACATAAAAAATTACAATGAACCACAGAACATATTAAATACACAAATCAACAAGAAAAATCCTATATATCGAAAAATAAGACAAATTAAAAAACATAACAGTAAAAAATAAAATTCAACTTACCCACACACTAAATAAATTATATGTTATTTACATCTGTTTTATTTTTATCTGTTCATTTATTTTAGGTTACTTATTTCATTATTACTCTGAATTATATACTTATATATATAATTATATGTATATAATTATATAATATATATAATACATATAAAATGAATTTTATATATATATATATATATATATAAAATAAAATGAATACATATACATAGTACTCTCTGAAGATGGCCTAAAATCCGAAACTGGTCATGTTTTACAATAGTAAATGAATAAAAATTATAATAATAATAAAAACCGACAGGAAATTAAGTTAAAAAGAAGAACATCCGTTTATTGTACATAAAAATAAACGATTTAAAATGTCACAAATCACCCCATACACATACAATGGTAGTGACCCACCCGCCCAGCCACACACGTACAATGGTAGTGACCCACCCGCCCACTCTTACACGTACAATGGTATTGACCCACCGGCCCACCCATACACGTACAATGGTAGTGACCCACCCACCCAACTATACACGTACAATGGTATTGACCCACCTACCCATACACATATAGAGTATTGACCCACCCACCCACCCACCCATACACGTACAGTGGTATTGATCCACCTACCCATACACGTAGAGAGTATTGACCCACACACTCATACATGTACAGTGGTATTGACCCACCTACTGTACCAATGTACATTTATATTGGTATTGGGTGGGTGGGTCAGTACCACTGTACGAGTATGGGTGGGCGGATGGGTCATTACCACAGTGCGCTCCGCTTTGATTCAGAAGAAGGAAGGTCAAAAAGTGAAAGAACATCCTCCACAGGTACTTATCGATATTCAAATCTAAGTCTCACACCTACAAGTTTTAAAAACCGCCGTTGGACCTTATCCATAATCTCTCTCAAAAATAACTAGTGAGGAGGCCATACGACACTGTTGTACTCAAAGTGGGGTCTCATCAAACAGCATCGACCCCACACTCTTTTTTCGTGTGTAACTGTAATCACAGCTAACACTTTAATGTTAAGTTATTTTGTTATTTTCTAGAATTGTTATATTCATACTGCATCCAGGTCTTTTTCGGAATGTCCCTGCATTTGTCTAGCAATGACTAATCGTCAAATGCAAGTTCACGTGTATGGCATTATGTATTTAATCCTTACCTAACCTAACCTACAAACTAGAGAACGCTAAGTGATCATTGACCAATATAAATGTACATTGTTTGTAAGATTGGTTTAGTTCTAGACTTGATAGACAATTTTACCCATAAGCGGGGACATTCCAAAAGACCCCTTCATCCTAACACCTATTAAGGACCGTAGTGAAATACTTTCCTGACTTCAGCACGATGTACGACCAACCCTACGGGAATTGCCCGCTCCAAAGACCCTAGCAGTCAGACTAAGTCATAAATGACAAGTAAAAGACCAACTGATGATATTTTACGCGGGGGTCGAACTTCAGTGTAAATGATGCGTAATGACCGGTCTTTATGACGGAGTAGTAGAGAGTAATTTGGATACATGCTGCCAACACAAGAAGTACCAACACCCTTTTATACAGTAATTATTGTTCAACGATATATTATTCTAGCATTACTGGATTTCAACAGTACGGGCTCTTGCGATTATTATTTCTGCAAATATGATAACGCAAATCATCGTTGCAGCCAAAGACAATAAAGCTAAAAAACGGGAAAGTTTTAAATAACCATACAAGTTGTGACTTCCGTGATTTCCGACATTTAATTGCTCGAAATTTCTTGTTTAAAGTTATTGTTGCTATTAACTAAAAGAAGTTCGATTAAGAAGAATTTTATTTAAGAAAAATATATTATTAAGATCGTAAAGAAGACTACACGCATAAATAACAAGTGGATGGTATGGAGCTACGAACTATACCAGTGACGTCACTCTGGAGCGAACGGTGGAGGGATAGTTGCACATGATATCAATGAATACAGAAATATAAGAAGTGAAAAGAGATAGTGAAATTGCTAGACTTTCCATAGCAGACTAGAGGAGCTTAGCGCGGCTGCCGATACGCAGCGCTGGTTTAGAACTTCGGCCACGTACCCCTCTTCCAAACACAATACCCTTGTCCGCTGTTTCCATTCTCTTTCATCTCATGGCGATTGGCAATTTTCCCTCTCTCTTTAGTCGGCCGTGCTGCCCTCTCTGTAATTTTCTGTCTCACTCTAGGCTGCCGCGCAACAAGATCGACCTAGCGGCAATTGCGTCACGATAGCAAAATTATAAAAAAAGTAGTTTGACTTTTTACCATTGGCACTTTTTGTAACACTTTCTGTGTAGAGCACCAAGCCTCAGTGGAAGTGATTGCAGCGCAAGCTGAACTTATCATAGGAAAAGGGACAAACATAAGTGGTGCAAAAAAGTCTGAGATGAGGCTTCAAGGGATTATTGGATAAACACAAGGAGAAAAATTGAGAGTGGGCTCGTGGTGAATCAATGTTATGATCAAGAATGTGAGCAATTACTCAATTATATAAACTTATGAAAGAAGGAAGTAGGGTTTTCTATTTCAAACCAAAAAGAAAAACACAAATTATGTAATGGAAATACACTAGCTCAATTGAAAACAAAATCAAAACCGAAGCACCAGCAGGAAAAGTTACGATAACAATGTTCTGGGATTGTGAGGAAGCACTTTTGTCGGATATTATCGAAAAGAAGAGTACAATAAAGAACCAATAATTATCAAATATGCGTATGATTAAGGTGAAGACAATGATTGGATCACAACGGAAAAACAGCATGGTCCTGAGACCATCAAGTTCAGTTAACTCAACAAACTTTTTATGAAGAAATTAGAAATTCAAAGGAGTAAGATCTAATTTCGTTAGAATTAATACAAAACCATGGGACCATGGTGGGATTCCAGGAAAATCTAATTTGATAGGACACTGACACGACAAATGTGTAACCCAAAGAAAATTCTAGATTCATATATGATGAGGAGAATGCCAATTGAGAACCGTTTCAAGGCCTGTTACATCACAGCCCTAGGAGAAACCAATGGGTACCGAAACCTGGTGTTAGAACACACCATCTAACACGATGAATGATAAATCCAGTGGGAAAGTATGATCGGACCTACAAACCAATCTCTCTCAAGACCTTGTAGCAAATTCCACATCCAGGATAGATCCCAAGAGTGCAGAGTACAGAAACAAAGCACTTCGTGGGAGTCAACAGTGATAAACCCATAAACCCGGTGAGAAACGATAGCCAAAGTCCGTCAATCAGATGGAGAAACGATCGGTCCCATTACTCGTCACGATTATCCTGCGATATCCTGTTTGTTCCTTGCATTCCTCGCGGACGGTTGATTGAAATCATCGCCCGTGCCGATGACCGAACGTGATGAGTGATCGTGCTCAGATCGGATCGGATCGCCAGTTTGATTAACTGCGGGGATGTGCAACAACAAGCAATCGATTGTATCCCAGACTCTCATTGCATCCTGTACACCAGTCATTTGTCTCTATTCACTTCGCTTCTCCATTCCTGGAAAAGAGTAACGAATAATTCCGCAATTGGATTTATTAGTACTGTTATTACTCCTTCACAATCCACATATTAGTTTTCATTTTAATGACAACATAGGACTTTTATTGATTGCAGAAGATTTTAAGAGCTAAATATATTAAATTATATAGTTATAAACACACCTTCATGATATATGATTCAATGCATGGATTGTTTTATTTTGTCAACAATTTTGTCTTCGTTCATTAAAGTGTACAAATTTATTTTAAAGGAAACGTTGAATTTGTTTTTACAAAATATTATTACATAGGATGAGTACCCAAACACTTTTAGATGAAAGTCCACATCTGATGTGGGAGTTCTTTTCGATTGAATACAATATGTCCGAAGGATTGTTTGAGCATCAAGAGCAGTTTTGAAGTCACTGCGGCGGTATTTCTAATACAAAAGTTCTTTATACTTTATTTTGGAAATATTTAATCACCATTCATACTAACAGTCCTCAAGCTGTTCACTAACTTCCTACTTCCTTCACTTCTGTGAGATAACTTAACTTCACAGCACAATAGCAGAACAGAAGTAAAAAATAAATGTTTGAACAAAGAACTGTACAGTATATGTCAATGTTTGTAAAAACTCCATACTTTGTTGCTTTCATTATTTAAGGTTATCTCTAAGAACTGTGACAAGGGTCTACCAATGTTGCCAGTTGCTTTTCAGTAACTCTCCAGATCCCTTCTTAAGGTGTCCAGGTATTATGATTCATGAAATGATTTCTTTGTAGGTGAAGTTCTTTCCGTCTTGTGGCATTTTGAAGAGTCAAAGTCAAATATTCTTTATTCAACAAATATCACAGAGAACTATAAAAACTTGTACACAATTCAAGAATGGCGTCATTAAACGGTTAATAATATTTAGGGGCTAATACAAGTAAATATTTGTAAATAGATTATAGCAAAAAATTAATTGTAATTATCATACACCTCTTAGTCCAAACATAGCATAAATTAATTCAGCAACAAGTAATGATCCCAAACCATTACTCACTCATCCATGAATTCACTAAATGAGTATATGGATTTTTTTATTAAATAATCTTTTAAAAGCGTTTTAAACAGTTTATTGTCATTTGTCATGAGCAAACCCTTTGGAATTGTATACATGAATTTAATACCTGCAGAGCTAGGTTTCTGTTTTTGTAGTTCTAAAAAATGTTTTTAGATTGCATGCCTTTCTCTATTTCTGGTTATACAGGCATGACTGTTATAACTGTGATTAGACCCTAGCGCTAGTGGACTATTACTATTTATTTTAACATACATTAGGATCTGTAATATGTAAAGTATAAAAAAGATAAGGAGGAAAGAACTAGAGGTCGCTTTCTTATACCTATTACCACGCCTCAGTGGCAGTTAGAAATATATTAGACTAATGTAGATCTGTATAACTCTGTAGTAATAATTCCATCTACTATAATACGTTTATACTTTGGGATTTTGAGGGAATAAAGGAAGGGATTGACAAGGTGCTGGCCACGCCGTCCACACGGCGAACTGGAGAGCTAACTACTCGACACACAAACACGACAAAAATTCAGCGAAAATGCGATCTCTGTTTATTTATTCTCTGTGGTGGTAGTTGATTGGACTTGCAAAGTTACATGAGGTTCTGATGTTACATGGACTGTGATCTTTATACCTGTATTGGTTAGTTCCAACCATACGCATTGTAACTTATATTGAGTGCTATCTTTACAATTCCTTATTTACAGGTCGAGAGTGAACCCTCGTTTCACACCTATACCTATCGGTCTTCCCGATAGTTTAATCATGTAAGGCACCTTATCGTTAAAAAACTTTTTAAAATGTTTAAACTAATAAATTCCTGTGTAATGTTTTTAGTTAATAATATATATTAAATTATTGTATTGAATTAGCTAATGCAAATGTATTGTTGATTTGGCCAAATAAATAAGTTTGAAGTTTTAAACTGAAACATTTAAACCACAATAATTTGTAGAATAATCGTAAAACGCTCCCGCCAAGGCAACTTCTGTCATCCACCACTGGTGACGCCAATACCGCCGCGAAGACTTTGCGGGCGGTGGCCGATGTGAATGTCTCGGTCGTTTTGCAGCCGCCGGAGTGAGATGTCCGGATCGGCGCGTGTTATAAATTTGTCGGGCCGGCAACACGTTAACATTGACGTATCTAATCGAGCCCGGCCAGGGTGGAGTCGCCAGTAACGTGTTTATTCTGAGTAATGCCCGTGCGTAGGCCGGCTCTGTACTAGCTGAATAACTACACTGCACCGTACTACAACACTGTAGTCCGTACCGTGCTCTGTGATCTGTGGCACACGATCAACCGACACCAGCGGACCTGTGCTTGTATCTTTTAAAGACGTTTATTGGAGTTTATTTGCACCGGTTGCATTTATTGCCGTTCAAAAAGCATTTGCAGTAAATCTTCTTTCGTAGAACACTAGTTGAAGTACTTAATTTACGTGATGAATGGTGGCTGTCATTAGAGAACACAAGTAAAGTTAAGGAGAGCTAAAAATGAAATTAGGTCGTAAATACTGCACGCATATACATTATGTAAACAGAGGATAAAATACAATAACTTCTTTCATCAATCAACAGATTCTTGCTTTTATATAAAATGTCAATCACAAATGAAAAATCTAAAGTAAACAATTATATGAAATAAAATGAAAGAAAAATTGAAGGTTCGTCAGCAGTAAAAGTCATAAGTAAATGTAAATGACAGTCAGTCGTGCGCGTAAGTAAATCGGTTCATCAGCAAAAGTCGTACATTATGAGTAGTTGGGTTCGTCATGAAAAAACATAATTAGCAAGTGGTTGGGTTCGTCATGTAATGTCGTATATGACGAGTGGTTGGATTCATCAGCAATTGTCATAAATGAGGAATGGTTGAGTTCGTCATCAAAAGACGTAAATGGTGAATGGTTGTATTTTTCATCAAATGTCGTGTATAACAATGGTTTGGTTCGTCAGCAAAAGTTTGAAATAACGAGGCGTGCGTGCTGAGTTTTAGGTACCAATCATAATTTCGTTAATGTGGAGTATTTGGGTGGGCCACAAAGAGTATTTTGTATAAAACAAGTAGCTGGACAATACATCGGAAGACAATCCATTTAGAGTTCACGCTTGTGCAAGGCGCAGCGAGGCACGGCGCATGCGTACTGGGTCCCACGTATCAATCATAGTTACACCTCGGGTGTCGGAGATGGTTTGTCTCCCCAGCGACTTCCTCTCATCACTCTACAGCGGGTCTTCCATCAGTTGTTCACTGCCGTGGAGACCTTCTCGCAACAGTCAGGACAGGATGTATTGCGTAATATAGAATTATTTACTGTCCTTGCCCACTTCCTGTACGGCCTCACCTGAGGGCTCTAGTGCCACTGGCAAATGGCATTCCAATAGCCGTCAAAGAGTCGCATTGGTCGGACGGAAATGTTTAATTTATTTGTGAAAGATATTAAAAATAATTTCTCGACTGTAAACATTCTAGTGATATGCTGAAAGGCGATTGCCGTCAGAGAGAATTGTTTCTATTCAAGTATACTGAAGAAACGCTGTAAGAAAGGAAGAACCTAAGAAATTGATCTTTGTCACACATTATACAGGGACTGTTGTTTCCAAAATACGTTTCCAAACAAAATATTATATAGGTTTAAAAATGTGTAACTTGAATTTTTTATGAAAGTATTTGGTGGTGAAAATGAAATAAATTATCGTTGTCAAAATTACTTATTTATATTAACAATCTTATAAGTTTAAAGAAAAATATATGCAATTACTTAAATTGGAAACAAATCTTGAAAGATGAGGGTCGATTTCAATTTTTTTTTAATTCGTATACATGAATAAGTGACTATAAGTCATGAAATTGCCATAGTATTTTAAATAATGTGGAAAATCTGAAAATCGATTTTAACAGGTATTTTAACCTTTACTATAGTAGATTAAAATATTTAGTCAATAGATGAGCGAATTTAGTTTTAGTTACGTACGACTGTTGAGTAGTTATCATGGAGAGCAAATATTAGAAGGGGTTTGTATAAAGTTGATTTAATTTTACTAGGAATCTGATCGAAAACCACTATGCAAAATTGTTGCTCGCCGAGCAGATTTGGGCTTACCATAAGAATGTTATATACACCAGCTAATGGTCTTTCACTAGCCCGTTTTGTATCGTCTGGATCAAATAATCATATGTAACAATTGTTTATGTGCTATTTAACGTCAACGTAGAGAATGTGTCAGAATTTGGTATCTGACATTATCATCAGATGGAAAATTTAGCAAAGATACTTAAAGATTACTTTTAAGATTTGCACAAAGATTTTTCTGGGTTTCTTTACCTTCATTTAACATTTTATAAAACACTTTCATGTTTTTCCTCAGATAAATTTACGTAATTCATATTCTATAACTTTGTTGTAGTTTAGCTTTCGCCCGATAATGGAGGTTATCATAAGAGATCGAAATGTTATATACGACTACAAGAATAACACAATCCTTGTAAATTCTATATAAATCTCACACTCCATGCAAACCCTACAAAAGCAGTGAAAATCTTACAATAACCTCTCACAATCCTGGCAAATCCTACAATAATCTCATAGCCCAAGAAAATCCCAAACCTTAGTTGTGTCAACAGGAATATCCACACTAAACAAAATCTTACAAAATACTGAGTAAAAGACAAACTAAACATAAAATTACTCTTTTTTTGGTGTTATATTTTTCAACAATTATTCTTAATCTATTCAAGTTATTTGTACAGCTTTACAAACATTTGAGATAATTCATATAAATCACTATTGCAGTTATACTACAGTCCGTGTTTGATGAGAGCAGACAAGAAGAAGAGAGCTACAGAATCAGCACGGTGAAAATATACGGAGCGATAAGGAGCAAACTTATTCACACGTCACCCAAAATGTATTAGGCGTCAGTAAAATGTCCGGAATTTGAAAATTAAACAAATTCGACCAGTCCAAATAAATTTCGGAGGACATTTGTTTCATTTAAAATTCAAATAGTTAGTGGACGTGAAGAGAATATTTACGTGTAGCCGTGGGACGGTGAGTGTCAGCGGTCGTACGGCGGGCTGGCCGAATCAATAAGCATTGGAACGGCCGATAAATTTGGTGACTAATGCAGACACCGGACCCAAACATCGACAGAACGGACGGAATCGACCCGCTAATTAAATTAAGCACTGTTCAACTCGCTAATAAGCCACTTGGCACCTCTGCCGCTGAAACATACGTCCATAATACTGACAATTAACAAAATTATACTAATAATTTAGGTTGGAAACCTAGGTTCGTCTGTGAAAGGTTCAAAAGTGGAAGGAACGAAAACCAATGTGAATACTCGCCCACTCATCTTGTAATTCCTCTAAGAGACTATCTATCATCTACACCAGCCGGAGTTGTCGCTGAATGGGTGTCGAGTAGTTAGTTCTTTAGTTCGCCGAGCAGATGGCAGGGCCAGCACCGTTCTTATTCCCATCCCATTCTTAGATATAAAAATATTGATAGTTAAAGATTTAAAAATTCAGATTGATTGTAATCTATTTCTAACTGCCGCTCAGCAGTTCACTGTGGCCATAAAAACGTCCTCTGTTTCTTTCTTCTCTGTGTACAGTGTACAGAGTAACTATTTCTAACAAGCGTACAATGTGGTACATCAAAATAGAAAATTTTTACGAATTTTCCAAATCAGTGTTTTGCAGTTTTCCAAAACATACCAAATAAACCTCATGTTATCACTTTAAAAACAATAATTTCACGATATTTATAATAATTATAGTGGAATATATTATGTCATCTAAAATTTATTTACATACTACAGTCCATGATGCCTAAAAAACAGTATAGGGTTGTGTTGGGTCACAGAGAAGAAACAGAGGGCACATGTAATAATGCGCGGAATGGATGTCAAGTGGTTAGCTCACCTGTTCGCCGTACGGATGTCAGAGCTAGCACCGTTGTCAGTCCCTCCCGTAGTATCCCTTCAAATACTATGATTACAAATGCAGATTTATAAAGACGTAAATTAGTTGCAACATACTTTTAACTGCCGTTGAGACATTCGCCGTGGCCATAAAAAGCGACCTTTGTTTATTATTTCTCTGCGGTTGGGAGGTTTTATGTACAAACTATTTCTCGTTAAAGGTAGAGTAAAAACATAAAACTGCTGGATCACTGCCGTCAAGAGAGACTTATTACTATTTTTGCCTTCAGAACGATTATTTTAGTACAAATAATAACAAACAAGATCTTTTTTTGTCAGTCCCTAAGTATTTAATGTGCATCATTATTTTGGAGTAGAGTAATAGTCAGTCCCGATCTAATTAGAAGAGAAGTTTCCAGTTGACGAAAAATCTTCCAGATAAACAATGTCAACAAGGTTTTAAAAATATAAATAGACTGCTAGATAAATAAAAAAATACTTATTTCAATTCTTATGCTTACATAAGATATTGATGGAATATTTTAATTTTGACGGCTTAAGAATTGTAATAAATGTAATAATAACCTCGACTAACTGTTTGTTTCTTATTTTTATTAAACTGAAACTTTATGTTTAATAGTAGGCCTAATACATGGAATTACATAAAAGGGAAAGTTTTCATACATGAAAATAATCATTTGCTTGGCAATTAAGTGCGGAGGTAAAGTCAACAAGTCAGATAAATCAACCAAACAATAGAAAGATTTGAATGAGGAAAATCGTAAATTAAACTCCTACTCAAACATAAATATTATGTAACATACCGGTAAGGTTTTTTTTCTGAAAACAGCGTTTTGTGTAGTCTTATTTGGTATAATTTTGTGCCTGACTCATTTTTAACAAAAACTCACATTTTCTAAACGTTGTCAAACTTTAAAAAATTTCAAAATTCTACTGTTTCTTTATTGAATTCTTATTATTTTTATATATTTATGAGACTATTAAAATCTCTAAGCAACACCGTAAAAGTGATTCACAATACTGAAACTGCCATCGGATGAGTACATTTGGCTAAAAAATAAAAATATGTTCAGCGTATTTTTTTCTTTAAATAAACCATGTTTTTGAGAAAATTGAGGAAGTCTTTAAGTCCTATGTATCTGTAGGGATGTAAATAATTAAATGGACTGGTTTAATGGACTGGATAATTAAAATAAATGTCACCTATCTTGGAGAGAGTCCAAACTTGCTTGTCCATGAGGATAAGGGAAGTCAATCGAAATCGCAAATAAAAAAAACGCGAAAGATTAACTGGCTATCATTAGCGAATTAAAGAAGCAGATTGAAGAGATCATCATCTCGGAACACCGACAGTGACTGGTGGGGGGTTCATAATCTCCGACGCGACGACCAATTTAAAGTCAGATCCAATTGGCCAGTCGGGCAAAACGAAAACATCGTTCATATTTGGCAGTTTAGATATACAGGACTTAGCCAATTGGTCGACTGGTTGGACTGCAAACTGGCGGTCGACTCATTTCTAATTGGCTCGGTTAGTGCATCCTGCTTGCAATCCGACTGGTTGCAGAGTCCACTCAAGATTAATGGGATAGTTCGACCTGTCTTCCGCAAGACCACCATTATTAATATCAGAACATATTAGATTTGCAGAAAAAACAACCTTGGCTAGTAGGTTACTAATCGATATTTTTACCATCAGTAAAAGAGCAGCTGCAGACAAATTGGGCTAAATTACGCAGCAAGCGAAATTGCGTAGCTGCTAAATTGTTGCCCGCTATCTATAATGTGAGAGTAACTGCTTAACTAAAGTTATTTAATATAGCCACACAAGTGAAGTTATTAATTTAGTAGTGCGTGAAATAAACATCTATTTTTTTTCTTTCTTTCTTTTAACTACACTAACCAATTCAGATGGCCTACAGGCCTGTGCTTGAACTTGTTTCAACCTGTTAAGTACTGACCATAAACTCAGTAGGGGATTCAAAAACTGGAACCTGCACTCCATATTTCGAAGCCTTTGCCCTGAAGAACTTCTACGCATGAGCAAGAGTTGTCGGATAAGTAACAAACAATGCAAATTTGCCAAAATAACGACTGAAATTTGACTATCATTAAAAGAAGATAAACATTTGATTTTCCAATATAAAAAAACACTGATAAACAACGCATTCAATAACATTTTCCGATAGTAAAATAATAAAAGTGAATAAATAACGAAATTTGAACACTCGGTAACGTAGCATAATAAATACACAATATCGTACAGGTCATAATTACAAGCTATGGAGGTTTATAATAAGAAAAGTTAGTGGTTTCAAGAATCTAGCAGGTTCATCTTCTAGGAAAAGGGAAACTTGTTGAATAAAATGTTATCTGAAACTGTTATACGAATTAATAAATAGAATTATAAAGCGATTTTACAATTCTGGGGCAACCAGACGAGTTTAAATGGACCGAATAATTACCGTCGACATGGCATATGCAGGTATTTATTACAGCCAAGAATCTGTAGGGACCCCTGCAGATTAATACCCCACTTTAGCAATGTTACATGCGGCGGTACAGAACTGTGACGATCTATCGGAACATTATACTTTTTCAATCCATTAATCAAACATTTTAATACCTTTAGACTTAGAGTAAGCATTGGCATGAATCAAATACAAATGAACTTATAAGTAGATTAGAATTATTTGAATGCTAATTTTAAGAAACTAACCAATTAATCTACATACATTACTGCGTATCATTTATGTAACTATGAAATGAATTGAAAAACGTCTTTATTTAATCAGGCGAAGTTGGGACTAAAAAGTCCCTTCTTTCACTTAACCTAATACAAAAATAATTACAATTATAACAATTTTGTTTTTAAATATATTAATTACAACTGAATAAAAGTAACAATAACTAATATAATACAAAAAAATAATTAATTACCCTAAAGTGAATAATATTAATAATGATAGTGAAATTATATATGTAATTACAGTATTAAATAAATTAACAGACTTAGAAATAAAAATAAAATTACGAAATTCCACTTACACCCTCACACAACTGGACCACACGCTCATTTACACATTTATTAACTTAATAGCAAATCATAAAAACTTTAAAAAAAACCTTACAAACCACACTCATACGTATCCTCCAGATGCTTGCCAAACACTACCGGCCATCATCGGACCCGCAGGAGAAAGGCTTTTACCTCCGCTCTGAAGCGATGATAATTGTCCATGTTCCTCATACCATCTGGAAGGGAATTCCACAGACGGAAAGAATTTACTGTAAACGATTTATTAAATATTGAAGCTCTATGAGTAGGAATACAAAGAAGCGAAGCACCCCTGCGTGTTTCCCGGGTACTAACATGAAACAAAAACCTGAAGTTATCATACAGATATTTAGGAGACTTCGTGTGCAATACCTTATGTAAGAAAGAAATGGTGTGAAATTCATAGAGCCTCTTAATTTTTGGTAAAGATATAGTTGGTCATAGATTTGGGTTACATGATATCTCTTCTTGAAAGATGAAATATAAATCTGATGCAGTAATTTTGTGCACGTTGTAGTCAAAAATGGACACTGTAGTAGGCTTTACTTGTCAAGTACACTTTTACGGCCCTCTTAAATTTACTTACTGACTTTACTTCCTTGAGGTGATTAGGTAAGGCATTAAACAACTTTAGACAGGAGTAGTGAATGTTTTTCTGGAAAAATGCTGTATTATGTTATGTGTAATCGTTTTAAAGAGCTTACATTTACTAGTGGATCCAATTTCAAAATCTTGATTGTTCTTTTGCATTTTCATAAAAATCCTGAAATAATAAACTAAAATTTACTATATTATATTTCATCCAAATAAATTTCTTAAAAAGTTTCAAGTTGATCCACTAGTAACTTTTACAGTCAACAGTGTAAAAATTATAATTGTTCAACGAATCTTCCAGATGCAATGCTGTACTGCATTTAACATGTTCCTAGGGAATATAAATCCTACAAGAGTTTATTAATATTTTTGAATACCGCAAAATAGTTTAAAACTTTTTTTTAATAAACATGATTTCAACATTAACATACAAACACAAAACAAGTAAGCACATTATCTTGACGAAAAAAAAATGAGCTGAAGAAGTATGAAAAAGGAGAAATGTGCTTCGATATGCAACATAACAAAAATTATCATATAATTAAACTAAATAATCAGACAGTTTTAAATCACTCTTAACTAAATGAATTACAATGACAGCTGAAAATACTTTGTGCTGAAATTGTTTCATTTTATTTTGAATCAAGTTAAAAGTTGATTTTGTTTATACGATAATCATAGTATTTATAGTGACAATTATTATATTATATTGTTATTCTATTTATAGTTTGAATGTCAGGTAGCACAATACTATAAGTTTAATAAGTGTTATGATAGAAGTAGCTTAATTGGCCATCTATCAACACGAACTCTAAATACTGATTGTGAATTTCCAACAAAATGAAACTCAGAAGAACCCCCCAAACTGTTCTAGATTACCGATAGTAAGTAAAATTTAAGTTTATTATTTTTATGTATGTCAATTTTACAAGAAGATGCAATTGTCATATAATATGGTTTTTGGCTGTGTTTTAGATTTATATTTTCTTTAGTTTATTTTTAGCAATACTTATGTTTTATACATGTTTATTTACTGGCATGCACTACAGAAATGAAAGATAATTAATTATTCTAACTATAATTGGACTCAAAATATTTAATTTGTTGGTTAATTATTTTCTGTTAATTTTGTCACTGGCCATCATCAGTTGTATTCCTGAGTTTGTACAGTGTTTATTGTTTATTTGTTAAGATTTTGAAGGAATAAATCATTGTTTCATTATTTCTATTTACAGTACGGAAGATTTTTTACATGTGCTACTAACAGAAGGAATAATTCAATATATTGTCTTTCTATTCTGTTATCATATTAATGGAAATTTGGTTAGTACGGATTCTTAGTAAACAATCATTTTAACAAAAAAATATTGTTAGCATTGCCAAATTTTTAAATCTTACCCCGTCTTTATTACTCTGTAAACAATCATCCCCAATATGTTATCAACACCAGTACATAGTGAAGAAATAGCCATCCCAAATAAACGCTTAAACACTCGCTTAAGCGTTAAGTGGTTAAACTAAGTTCCTTTATCAGACTGTGTGCTGTACTGGAAATAACTCTGGAGAAATACCACTCGTCAAACTATTGAAGAATGTATGTGACACACATCGGTATGACTGTAGGCGTCATCACAAGTATGACATCATCAAATAAAGTGTGATAAAATTACCTTGATTTAATAAGGCACTAAAAGCTAGGCTAAACAAGGTTCGAACACATAAGAATCGTATGATAAAGATTGTATTAAATGTCAAAAGAACCTTAACAACCTGGGGTTTAAAGCCAGTGTGGTTGTATGTAGTATATAATATCTCCCGATGGCTAACTAATAAATAAGGCTTGTAAACTACTTCTGAGTTAATATTGTTTCCACATGTCAATACGGTAGTTATTACCAATTTCTCTGAAAAAGTGCATTTAGACATAATATGTTTCAAGTGATACTTTCTTTTAAAAACTATCCTTAAGCTAAATTACTAAATGATGTCATTTACTTATTCCCATTTGGTTGTAGTTCATATTGCTCTAAAAATAGTACTATCTATATTAAACGTACTGAAATATAGAACGACACGAAAACTTCAACCTTAAATATAGGTAATATCTGCGCTAATATGGTACATGAAAGCATTATTTATCTAAACGGATTTATTCAAACGATCGCCTGAAGTGACACCTCACGTCACAGCTGAATCTAGGGGAAATTGACGAGTTACAGTTGGCGAAACCTTGTGTCACAGCTGAATCTTGGGGTAATTTACGAGTTATAGTCGGTGAAACCTCACGGCAAAGCTAAATCTAGGGGTAATTTAAGAGTTACAGTTGGTGATACCTTGTGTAACAGTTAAATCAAGAGGAAATTGACAAGTTACAGATGTTAACAACTTGTGTCACAGCTGAATCTTGGGGAAATGTGAGAATTATTGTCGGTGAAACCTCGCGGCAAAGCTAAATCTAGGGTTAATTGCCGACTAATATACGGTTAAAAAGTTAAACGTTAACTATTTATGCCATATTACATCTATATACAATGATAATTAGATTATTAATTCATAAAAGCTGTTGTAACAACTTGTAAGTGGATTTCGTTTAGCATTGATTTGTAAGTAAAATTTGATTTTGTTCGTCTTACAGAGGTTTGTCCGAAAGTAACATTGGAGCTGTTTTCATCTATCATAAGTCTGTAACTAACAACGGTGTTACTTTCATATAACATTGGTCTTAAAGTAACATTAGAATTGCTTTTGTTTGACAATGTTGTAAACGTAGCATTGGAATTGCTGTCGACTAAGTTATCTGTAAGTACTATTGCAGTTGCTTTCGACTCACGAAGATCTAAGTAACATTGGAGTTGCTTAACAGTGTGTAGAAGCATTGAATTGTTTTTGTATGATAAGAGTTTTGTAAGTAACATACAAGTTTCATCTGACTAACGTATGAAATAATCATTTGAGTTGCTTTCGTCTGACCAGTGGTTTTTAAGTAATATAGGAGTTGCTTTCGTCTCACGGTGGTTTGTACGTAACATTGGAGTTGCTTACCAGTGTGTAGAAGCATTGAATTGTTTTTGTATGATAAGAGTTTTGTAAGTAACATACAAGTTTCATCTGACTAACGTATGAAATAATCATTTGAGTTGCTTTCGTCTAGCAGTGGTTTGTAAGTAACATTGGAGTTGATTTCGTCTGACCAGTGGTTTTTAAGTAATATAGGAGTTGCTTTCGTCTCACGGTGGTTTGTACGTAACATTGGAGTTGCTTTCGACTGACAGCGGTTTGTAAGTAACATTGGAGTTGATTTCGTCTGACCAGTGGTTTGTAAGTAATATAGGAGTTGCTTTCGTCTGACAGTGGTTTGTACGTAACATTGGAGTTGCTTTCGACTGACGGCGGTTTGTAAGTAACATTGGAGTTGATTTCGTCTGACAGTGGTTTGTAAGTAACATAGGAGTTGCTTTCGTCTCACTGTGGATTGTAAGTAACATTGGAGTTGCTTTCGTCTGACAGTGGTTTGTAAGTAATATAGGAGTTGCTTTCGTCTCACTGTGGATTGTAAGTAACATTGGAGTTACTTTCGACTGTCAGCGGTTTGTAAGTAACATTGGAGTTGCTTTCGTCTGACGGCAGTTTGTAAGTTGCACTCAGTTCGAACTCTTTCAATTAATTCTACTTCGTTCAGCTGTGTTTAATTAAGTCCAATGCGCTCAGTAGACTCTAATTTCGTTCCGCCTTTCAACATTTCACAAACAGCAGTTGACTGTAGAGTACTAAATGCTCCCAGAGTGTAAATTATCCCAATTCTTCTTAATTTCTTAAATTTAAATTATTTTGGCGAAAATAAGTCTTTTTTAACATGAGAGTAGCCTATGTTTCAGTTAACCCCTAATGTACTAAATTAAAATATTACAATTATTTATATAGGCGAGACCTCTTTATGTTGAGAAAGACTTGACATAAAAAAACTGGTGTACCGTTATTAGATATGACTTGCAACAAATTGTGATGTACACAGATTTACTATTTACTACAATTATAATATTACTGTCATACTCCACAAATAAATGATGTAATGTTCCCTAAAATACTTTAAAGATCTTAATATATTAATATTTACACACACAAAATGTATCAGTAAACCTATTTAAGAATCGATCAACTTAACCGAGAAAAAAAAGTAAACTTTCTACCTTTCAGTCTAACATTATTATTATTAGTAAATTATATCAATATAAACAAGTAATCAATAGATCGTGCATAGAGGAATAACGATGAAAGAATACTTACAACTCTTTAGTCTTTAACATTTTTAGTCGAATATATCGATATACCTCATCAATCAGTTGGTCTAAAGAAATATCAATGAAAGTAAACTGTCCGCTCTTTAGTCCTTACCACTTTTGATCGAATATATCGATTTAACTCATCAATCAGTTGGTCTAAAGAAATAACATTGAAAGTAAACTTACTGCTCTTTAGTCTTTACCACTTTTGGTCGAATATATCGATATACTGTCAGGAGATGGGGATAAGATAGAAAGTAGATATTTATAGTTATTTATTTTATTATTAGCATTTTGTACAATTTATTTCAATTTTATTTTAGATTTACTAGTATAACATAGGTGGAGGTCAGATTGAGAGAAGTGTGGTGAAGGTCAGAACTCGGGTCATGGTGCTGGTGGCAATGGTCAATACGAGTTGAATATATACGAGGTTGGCGGAGGAAGTCGAGGAGACGTTAGGTCTCTCGAGTGTTTTGGGAAGATCCTGGGTTTTGTGTAGGGTCCTAGTCAGGACTTAGGGATTTTCTTGGTGACTCTAGTAAGAGTCGTAATAAGGTGATTCTTTATTTAAAGCCAGTTCTCGAGTTCGAGATGACACATATACAAGTAAGTCATAATAATTATAAACCCATTCATTTTTATACATGTCCATTGCCAGCAGCACCATTGCCCAGGTTCATTTATATTTGTGTAAAATTTGTTGTTTATGTATTTTTCAGTTAGAGACTTGTTTAGAGTTGGAGAACAAATTTGAATAGCTATTTTGGTATTATATCATTGTATGATTTGTGTGATTACTTGTTTATTTTAAGACATCTTCTAGTCTTTTTATTATTGTGATTTATTATTATTAAGTTCTTTTACTAAATAAATCAACCTCTGATATTTTAGCAGCCAAGCGAGTGTATTTATTTAACGCCCAAGTTAACGATCCCGGACGTGCGCAAATTACCCCATTTTTGTAGGTTCTAGAAAAGGGGGGTTTGTGACAATACCTCATCAATCAGTTGGTCTAAAGAAATAACAATGAAAGTAAACTGTCTACTCTTTAGTCTTTACCACTTTTGGTCGAATATATCGATATACCTCATCAATAAGTTAGTCTAAAGAAATAACGATGAAAGTAAACTGTCCGCTCTTTAGTCTTTACCACTTTTGGTCGGATAGCCTATATCGATATACCTCATCAATAAGTTGGTCTAAAGAAATAACATTGAAAGTAAACTGACCGTTTTTTAGTCTTTACCACTTTTAGTTGAATATATCGATATACTTAATCAACCTGTTAAGTGGTCTAAACAAATAAAAATGAAATTTAACACTCTGCTGTATGTTCTTACATCGTTTGTGGTCAAATATATCGATACACCTTACTAATCGGTCGGTTGATCTGACAACTGTCCGCTCTTTAGTCTTACACCACTTTTGGTCGAATTATTACGGTTCAAACTAATCATTTGGAAAGTTCTGTTCTGCACTCAATGGTTTCTAATGTTCTAACCACGAAACGGTCGTGGTTTGCTGGATCGTGAATAATCGGTAATTGTGAAAATAGTCTAATCGGAATTGAATTACAGTTTAACCCTAGGAAAAATTCAAAACAAATCAATAATAAGGTTTTGAAACAACAAATTCACTGAGTTCAAACACTTTTTTCTATAACGAACTAAGTCACTTTCGTTGGATACGGATGTTTTAGATCACTTAGCAATCAACGATTTCTTTTATAATTTCTTTCTTTGCTTTTTTACAATTGACTGAATCTAACAATGTTCAATTTATTTTAAAAATTAAACAATCAATTATTTAGTTAAACCTGAGATTCTAAGGCAGTGTTGGTTTATTAAAAGGATCTTCATCTTTTTTGGCACTAATTAAGGTATTTTAAGTTATAAATACAATCATTTCTTCGGATATTTACAGATCTTATGTAAATATTTCCGTATTATCTGAATTCGTTTAGTGAAGAAAAAAGCTGGTTATTGGACACGAATTGTTCTGACTTAAAAATTTGATTTTACAAACACTACTCCCTGTAAGTTTGCTAACTCTAGTATTACGTGTACAAAACTTTTTTAGCAATGTCACATAATTATATACACATTTTTGTCAATTCACTGTTGTACTACCGAAGCTGCGAATACATAACTGAACTAAATTTTATCACAGTGAGTGTGTGTGTGTGTGTGTGTGTTTGTAAAACATGCCTATTTCAACTTAATCTGCAAATAAAATACCGGGTGTTCAAAAAGTCTGGAAACCCCTTAATATTTTTTATATTGATAAACACAGAACAGTGAAACTTTAGGATTACATCCTTATTGTAGTTACTGACTTTTTGGCTATTTTAATTGTCCTTTTCCGCTTTGGGTACGTCCTGAGTAGGAAGTCTAACAAATCTTAAATATAAGCATAACTCGAGTAATAGGCCTTCCTCCATTTAAAGGCCATTATTAGAGGAACACATTTCCGCAACCCCGGCTGAAAAAGACTATTCATTTGGAAATAGCAGCATCTCAAAGTTTGGCCTCATTGGAAATTTGAGAGGCTGCTATTTCCAAACAAATAGTCCTTTTTCAGCCAGGGTTGCGGAAATGTGTTCCTCTAACAATTTAAAATTACTTATAGCTCGACCTATGCTAACATTTAAAATTTTTCAGACTTCCTCCACAGGACGTCTCCCCAAAGTGAAAAAGGACAGTGAAAATAGCCAAAATGTCAGTAACTACAGTGAGGACGTAATCCTAAAGTTTTATTGTTCTGTGTTTATTAATACTAAATAATAAATACTGAGGGGTTTCCAGACTTTTTGAACACCCGGTATATCTACAGTGTAAATCCTTAAAAGCTGTGTTGCCAGAAGTACTGCATGTAGACTAGATTAACGATATTCATTAAGCACATGCCATTTTCAGTTTTCCCATGGTAAATATAAGTGTAACTTGTTACAGAATCGCTAAATAAATTTGAAAGATGGTTTGCCTTCATCAATTGCAGTAGAACCCATTGTTAACCTTATAGTGGACGTTGTGTTGAGTTATTCTCTACCACAGATCAAATCTCACTGGTAAACGGAGAACTCGTGACTATTTTAGAGCCATTAGCGAGTTCTCCGTCAGCAGTCACTCAACCCGGTGACACCTACGCACCTTGGGTAAGTGACCGTAATTGTAGTGCAGGTGTTATGTGGGTCACAGCCCCAGCACGGAGTAATATTTTATGTGCAGAAACGGCCTGGGTATAAATCGGAGATCTGATTAGCTGTACGGATATCAACAGGGGAAAGTGACGTCCTTGGAAGACCGTGACTATAGGAATTACCCGATAGCCATAAATAATCCGTTAACCACATACGGTAGCCGGGCACTGGTGTGTGGGCAATATATAGCTGGCTGCAGATCTGTTATGATTTACTCAGAGCGCCACGCCCTCGGTAAGCCAAGTGATAAACAGCTGAAATATAAATGATTTTTTATCCTCCCCGGTGCAGGCTAACCAGGTGGAGAAGTGCGGCTCATCAAAATGAACGATCGCTTCCTCTAATTATCCCCTTAGATTATAAACAAGCGGTTAAGTGGCTCCATTCCGTTCAGCTTGGGCCGGGTCTAATGAGTAAATGCCGCCGAAACCACAACCTGCAACACTTATTAATATGCAAATGAGGCCGAGTCGACTCTCCTGTTGAAGAATAGAGGCGGAACAGAGGATTCAAATGGAGAAGAAAGAAAGGACTGAGCTAACTCCGTCCATCTGAATTGTAAATACGTGATAAATCGGTCACCTGTTGTGTCGGAGTTCGACGATAGTCGATAGGGGATCGGAGAAAAACATTGGACGGTTTATGTAAGAAGATGGTATCGTCATCTGCGTCCTTCGGGACGGCGACAAAAACCTCGACCGGGGTGTCGGGAAAGGGCGGGTTCACATACTCGGTGCATTCCAAGAGAACTATGTTTGTTTACTTTTTTGACTGGGTCACAATCGGAGAAATCGACTCAAAACTTATAAAAAATGCTGTCAAACCACATTTTCTTACAAACTATAAAAATAAGAAGATAAAAGCATTTTTGCAGTGGTACTATATTTCTATAGTGTTACAAAATCTATATTTAAAACAAAAATTACATTAATTAGCCTTTGTTAGTTGGCAACCAGACCGTTGTTTACATCTTTCCTCAGCATTGAAATAGGTAAAATGAAAATTGACTTGACTATTCAAGACCAGTTTAGGGCAGTTCTTTATGCAGTAAACTGTACATAATACAATAGCAAAATATAAGTATAAAAATATGGTTTACAGACGTTTAGATTAAAGAATATTCAGGATTGAAAAATAAACCGAAAGCCTTGTCGTATGAAGAAAACCATAAATTTGTACCATTTAATATTATTACAACCAATATTAAAACTGTAAAAATATAAAATGTAATTTAATAAAATACAGAATGAAATACTCATAAAAAATGTCTGCAAACTAAGGCCACCGATAGCTCCCACACTGCTAAAACTTAACCAATATTTCATATTTATTTATTTTTTTATTTATTTATTATTTATTCTTAAGACGCCGTTTGTCAAGATTTTGGCGAATGTGGATTTCAAATGAGTCTGATGATTAAGATGAACGAGTCTAGTCATTGTTACTATCTGAGATCGACTTAGCTCAGAAAGGACTATTTATTAATAGCCCAATAGTCTGGACATCCATGGGACCTACAGCTTTACGTGGAATCCGAAAAACGTAGTGTTGGTTTGATTTTCAGCTAATTGCCAAGTCTGACACTCAGTTCTCTTCCCTACACAACATCTGAACCCCTGACTACCATCCAACATGGACAGCCCAGACTTCTCTAGTAGTGTCGACGTCGATGGCAACCATTGAGCGGATGCCGCGTCGGTATTAAGAGAACCGAGGATGTAACCTATCATTTACAATCTCCCAAACACTTTGTCAACAAGTAGCTGGGTTACAATACTGCGCCACCAGTGCCGACTATAATTTATTATTAAAAAAAAAAAAAACTATAATAGAGGATATGCAGGCGAAGAAAGAGGAAAACATCCTGATGGCCTTTGGGGACTACAATAGTAAAATAGGGTAAATTGATTGTTAAATTGTGAATATAAAACCTCAAACATATTCATGTAAATATTCCATTATTCGTTAACATAGCAAAGAGAATAAATCGAAGCAAAATTGAATAGTGCGTACAGAATATTGTCTACATATAATTGGTTATAACAACTCAACAGACCTCTCACCCCTAATTAGGGAGACTTAGGAGGAGTAAAGAGGGGGAGGGATGAGATATGATCTCAACAACCGAAAACATGTTGAATGTGGCATAACAGTCAAATAATAGGGCGGTCGGCTGTTGAGAAACAGCTTCCGACGTGCTGCATACAAAAGGCGACACACTCGAGCTGTTAGTATAAAACACCCCAATAAACTCCAGACTTGTTCCGAATAAAGCAAGATCTTATCTGATGAAGAGGTGCCTCAAGGCCTCAAGGTGTCGCCTTTATCTTCCGCCAGAAGGTTCGAACGAGGAAGACAAGATGTGGGGGGATCTACGAATATCCAATTACGAAATGCCCCAAGGTCCAATTAGGAGATATAAATTCCCTCAGGGACAGGTACAACGGAGGTCACGTGGCTTATCATTCCCTAATTCCCACCCGCCATCCCTCCTTCGTGTCTTATCAGCCAACAGCTGTGCTGGGAGCATTCCCCTTATCATGACCGATGGCCTGTCTTTTCTTCCCTCGCCAAACCCGTAAGGAGTGGCTCTCTCTCCACAGATGTTCGAAAACTATAGACAAGCCTGGACCTAAGTCTTTTCACAGATAAGTTAACGCCAAATATCGTACTTTATTCATATATTGGAACATATCTGTTCTTTTGATCTTTATTTATTTAACATGGTTGAGATTACTTTTACAATGTAATTTTGAAGTAAAAGACTTATATTTCTTAGACGCCTGTTGTATATAACTTACTTATATTTGGTAAATCGTTACGTTCCATGGAGGGGGGGGGCAAAAATAAACAAGGCGTTCCACTTCTTTCTACAAACTGTTTTTTTTATTTACACACTCTAAATAACTAAATTATACAATATTAGATATTTGCAAACTTAGATTATTAGGTATACTCTATTTTTCGCAACAATTAAAGTCACTTATTAGCTACACTTGAGTATGTGCTCAATGCTCCGTTTACTGTCACTGTTAATATCATTCAGACACCGTAGACGACGTTGTCACTGACTCCGAGTGATCGTCAGATCGGCTGAAGAGTATCATTATACAGCGCAGCGGTAAGTACAATGGGTTCTGAAAAGGTGAATCTCAGGAAAATGAAATCAGGAAAACTTTTCATAACTGAATAAAAAATTATAACAAAATAAAATGTCCTGTGCATTTATACACTAATGCATACCTTGCTAGACATGAATATATAACATTACTTTACGTATAAACAAAGTAAAGAGTATAATGTGTGATTTCAAACGGGGAAACGCAACGTTATTTGTTATTTAGTGAATATATTTGTCATTTCGAATCCAATGTCACAGCGGGACGTAATAAATGTAAAACGAATTAACAGCTCATAAATATTTCAACGTATTTCTAAACACACAACAAACAAATCCAGGAAATCCAGATGTAACGATCAATTAGATCCATAGAAACAGACGAGACTAATTTATTATGAAAAGAAAAACAGGCAAGTAAATAACCCCGAGTCAAATCTGTATTCCAGTCATACAATCGGATGTGTTTGTAGCACGAAAACCTATTTCCGAGTAGATTGGAAAAACAACAACGCATTCAGAGAGATGTTTGAATAATAAAAGGGTAGAGAATGATTTCAATTGCTAGATGATTTACAGCCAGTCGTCTTGTTGGCTAACTGTATATCACTGGCCAGCCTAGGCGAGGTCCTGCCTCATTATACACAGGACAATGGATGATGGGCCATGAAAGATCGCCGGTTCTATTTACGGATGCTGAGTAGGCATTTATGTTGCAAATCTGCACGCAAACAAGAAACAAAAATATTGAACATTACAGTCAGAAACAATAGATACTTTAATTGGTTTGATACAACACAAAAAAAACCATATTATTGAAAAACATCTACTTTTCAAGAAAATATTTAAAATTAAATTTATAGCTCTTAATTATCATGGACACAGATAATGTTGTAAATAAACTGACTTTTTTTTATACCTATTTTATTAAAGTTCAACAGTGATACAATTACTTAATTGAAAATATTGTTTAAGTGTATTTAAATGTACTCAGCCAAGAGTAGGATTACTTAAGGAATTAAGGCGGTACGAAAACAAGGAAACGATGAAGTAGAAGGTGTGGGATGTCTCCTTGAAGTGAGTGGGTGCTTAGCGTAAGAGAGCTTGACAACAATAGAATGTAGTATGGAGTGTAGAAGGTTCCTTGAAGAGGGAATTTATACTTGCCGTAATTCCCACTAAATTATAATTAATTATAGAAGAGTTTTGGCACATATAATTATGTGTCATAACTATGTGTCATATTAGTTCTATTAGCTTATTAATTATGACTTGTATTATTAGCTACTGTCAAATGAAAGATGCAAGCTAACTTTCTTGGTTCCAACTATAATGGCGTGTTGCTGTTATTCTTACTCGTACATTGTTATTACAGAGGAGTTATGAGGAATATGACTGATACTCATAGTTTCCGTCAACTAAATGAACCTGGGTAATTTTCTTGGTCCGTACTATAGTGGCACATCGCCTTCATTCCCACTAGATTGTCTTTACTGAGGAGTTATGACAGGGATGACAAATACTCATAGATTCTGTCAACTAAATGAACCTGGATAATTTTCGTTCATTTAGTAAACCTTGTATTAGTAGCTACTATCAAATAAATGAAGCAGGTTAACTTTCCTGGTCCCTACTATAGTGGCACATCACCGTCATTCCCACTAGATTGTCTTTACTGAGGAGTTATGACGAAGATGACAAATACTCAGAGATTCTGTCAACTAAATGAACCTGGCTAATTTTCGTTCATTTAGTAAACCTTGTATTAGTGGCTACTATCAAATACACGAAGCAGGCTAACTTTCTTGATGCCTACTATAGTGGCACATCGCGTTATTCCCGCTGGATTGCTATTACTGAGGAGTTATGAGGGAGATGACTAATACTCGTAGCTACTGTCAAATACATGAAGCAGGCTAACTTTCTTGATGCCTACTATAGTGGCACATCACCGTTATTCCCGCTGGATTGTTATTACTGAGGAGTTATGAGAGAGATGACTAATACTCGTAGCTACTGTCAAATACATGAAGCAGGCTAACTTTCTTGATGCCTACTATAGTGGCACATCACCGTTATTCCCGCTGGATTGTTATTACTGAGAAGTTATGAGGGAGATGACTAATACTCGTAGCTACTGTCAAATAAATGAAGCAGGTTAACTTTCTTGGTCCCTACTATAGTGGCACATCGCCTCTATTCCCGCTGGATTGTTATTACTGAGAAGTTATGAGGGAGATGACTAATACTCGTAGCTACTGTCAAATACATGAAGCAGGCTAACTTTCTTGATGCCTACTATAGTGGCACATCACCGTTATTCCCGCTGGATTGTTATTACTGAGAAGTTATGAGGGAGATGACTAATACTCGTAGCTACTGTCAAATATATGAAGCAGGTTAACTTTCTTGGTCCCTACTATAGTGGCACATCGCCTCTATTCCCGCTGGATTGTTATTACTGAGAAGTTATGAGGGAGATGACTAATACTCGTAGCTACTGTCAAATACATGAAGCAGGCTAACTTTCTTGGTCCCTACTATAGTGGCACATCGCCTCTATTCCCGCTGGATTGTTATTACTGAGAAGTTATGAGGGAGATGACTAATACTCGTAGCTACTGTCAAATATATGAAGCAGGCTAACTTTCTTGGTCCCTACTATAGTGGCACATCGCCTCTATTCCCGCTGGATTGTTATTACTGAGAAGTTATGAGGGAGATGACTAATACTCGTAGCTACTGTCAAATACATGAAGCAGGCTAACTTTCTTGGTCCCTACTATAGTGGCACATCGCCTCTATTCCCGCTGGATTGTTATTACTGAGAAGTTATGAGGGAGATGACTAATACTCGTAGCTACTGTCAAATATATGAAGCAGGCTAACTTTCTTGGTCCCTACTATAGTGGCACATCGCCTCTATTCCCGCTGGATTGTTATTACTGAGAAGTTATGAGGGAGATGACTAATACTCGTAGCTACTGTCAAATATATGAAGCAGGCTAACTTTCTTGGTCCCTACTATAGTGGCACATCGCCTCTATTCCCGCTGGATTGTTATTACTGAGAAGTTATGAGAGAGATGACTAATACTCGTAGCTACTGTCAAATACATGAAGCAGGCTAACTTTCTTGGTCCCTACTATAGTGGCACATCGCCTCTATTCCCGCTGGATTGTTATTACTGAGGAGTTATGAGAGAGATGACTAATACTCGTAGCTACTGTCAAATACATGAAGCAGGCTAACTTTCTTGGTCCCTACTATAGTGGCACATCGCCTCTATTCCCGCTGGATTGTTATTACTGAGAAGTTATGAGGGAGATGACTAATACTCGTAGCTACTGTCAAACAAACGGTACCAGACGGGAGAGGGTTAAAAGAGCTCGTTATTTGATAATTGGGCATCTAAAAGGACGCCGAGGGCTACATTGGAGCTGTCCCACGTTTACTGTTGTACAGTAGTTGCTCATACTCTGCACCAGGGCCATATTTTTGAGGTTCAATTTTATCATTCAATAAAAATTCAGTTTTTAGTATGCGTTTTACATATTTTTATGTCCTTTTAGAGTTTTGTTCATTTGCAATTTCTACCATATTTCTTAATGCATCTAAGAGTTTTCAATTTACTATTAGTTGTATTTTGAAATGTAACCTTTATTTTGAGGTAACATTAAGTTTTCCCGAAAATTTTGTCTTATTATCTCTGTTTTAGATTTCCTTTTATACGTGATGATAATACAAACACATACTGCACACAATTTCCCTTTTCGAACTTCTATAAACGATTGTAAATTTTCGCAATAATGTAAAATTGTTATTTAAATTCTATATGTATATTAATTGGCACATCAGTCCCTCCTTACTTCGAATGCCTTGGATTTGGATATAATTCTCCCACCCAGCCATACGATTTTGGAAGGTGGTCCAAAATGTCCCATGTCACCGTAAGATATTTCCACACACACACAGGAGGTTAACATCGTACTTAATGCGACCCACTTTCACTTGTACGACTTTGACACCCCCCCCCCCCCCCCACCTCTCACCGATACTCCTCCGACGTTCAGGATGAGATAAGCCTTGGGTGATGTTTGCACACATGTTCTAAACATTGAAATCATACGACTCAGTGAATGAGGATTACTAGTGTATCAAATGTCGTGTGATTTGCCGCTTGGAGCGTCTTTTTTATTCCAACGAGAGTTGGAAAACGAAAACGAGTTGGAAATTCTGTAAGTTAAGCAAAAGTACAGCATATAATTCCATAGCATATTTCACGTTTGAAACCCATTACTATTTACTGACATGTAAGTAAAGAAGTCCTTAATATTATCAACATATTAAAGTGTGCTGTATTAAAAACTACTGACTATTGGATAGGCAAGTTCAAAGAGTACAGAATAACAATAGTAGACAAAAGTAACTGTATTTACGTCATGAGGTAACTGTATATCTGAACCTCTAAGATCATTATCACTTGCAAACACTAACATTTAATATCCAACAAGGACTCAATATTAGGGATGACAACGATATATCAATACATCGGAAATATCGATAATTATGTTTCGATACACAGATATATTAGTATCGATACATCGATATATTAGTGTCGATACATCAATATATTATTATCGATATTTTCTGTCGATAATATCGGCCATATTTTGGTCAATAATCGATATTTTGGTCCATTAAATATTGGCGTTATTCTCTATCATAACACGATTCGAAAAAAAACACGTTTAAATTGCCTCTTACGCGTACAAAACATGCATCGAAATAATATAGTAACTTACTGTAGTTTATTGTAGACCGGTAGCCATTATATACGAATGTTATTACAATATTCTATTACAGTTAACATAATAATTAAAGGTATAACTATTTTTATTTTGAATATTCTTCTTTCTACCGCAATGACCATAACTTTTTTCGTGTAGATAAATGTATTTAATTTTGACATTCAGTAGGATATTCTTAATAGTGATAGTAAAACATGATTGTATTTTGGCATGACATAAAAGTTAGTGCATAATTTAATACAGTTAAATCATTTACAATTCGATATATCGGTTACAAAATATATCGATATTTTTCTTTCGATAGTATCGTTAGATCGATATTTGGTATGCGATATATCGGTAATTCGATATATTGATATGTTAAAAATATTTGCCATCCCTACTCAATTCCCTACAAATATTCTCGGACTCGTGAATTTGCGATAGTTTGATGATCTTCTGATTAAAAATATTTTATTATTTATCTAACTGCCCCTATGAATTGCGGGTCCTAAAACCTGTTGAAAGAACTTGTACATCGGGTAGTAGCCATGAGAACTCTGGTGCCAGGCGACAGGCAATTACCATTTACCGGTGGACTATAAAGCTGGTAAATTATGCGAGGGTGGGCGATGGGGTCCGTGACGAAGTGACCAGATCACGGAGGCCACTGCAGTGATTAAACTATTACGGGGCGACACCGGAGGAAGTCAGGATTTCATGGTGTCACCAACCATCTCCCAGGACTGCCGGGAGGACTTGGCCACCACTGCACTGGCCGACTACAAACAAGCAATAATGTAATATAGGCTAGTACAGACTTATTGTATGAAAGCTGAAATAATGAGGCAATGAATGTGTTTAAAACAAAAGTTTAGACTAAAATTAGATTATATTCAAAATAATACTTTGAATTTTCATTTATTTCTTGTATGAAAACTTATCTAGTAGGATACAATATTTTAAATTGATTTTCTTTTACCTTCTAACTAAATGAGGCAATCCGTTTTATATTCATCTATACTCAAGTTTGTGCAGTCTATATTTAAAAACAGATTTTTTGTTTGAATTTTTTGGTAATATTGTATATATTTTTTTTTGGAGGAAAATTATGTATATCCTTTTAATACCAACATGGCGTCCGTTCAATGGTTGCCATCAACGTGGACACTAATAGAGACATCTGGGGTGTCCATGTTGAATGGTAGCCAAGGTTCAGATGTTGTGCAGGGAAGATAACTGAGTGTCAGACTTGTCAGTTTGCTGAATATCAGACCAACACTACGTGGTTCGGATTCCACGTAAATCAGTAAGTCGCACAGTTGCCCTGGCTATTGGGCTATTAATAAATAGTCCTTCCTGAGCCAAGTCGAACTCAGAAAGTAACAGTGACTACACTCATTCACCTGTCATATTCGCCCATATCTCGACGATCGGCGTCTTAGATATGAATATTCAACAATGTAGAAGCCTATACAGCAATCTCTTAGGCAAGCTCATAAATCAGTGAAAGTACTTTAGTGTCATAAAATTTAATTTTTGGAAAGGATCACGGCAAAGGCTGCTAAAATGTGTTCCTCAGAATAAATGAAATTTGTTTTTTTTTTTTTTTTTTTTTATTAAGTTTGCAGAATATTTTGGCCAACAAACCATCTGTCACAAAGCAACGAGATAACACCATGTACAGTATATTATTTTTAATTGGGAGAGAATGGTTAAACAGAAAAATATGGCTTACAGTGTTAGAGAGGTCTTAACAGCCCTAAATTCACCCCTTAAAGGCATTTTTCATTTCATTTCTCCTCTTTCCATTTAATTGTAAGGTTATTGTTGGGAAAATTTCATCCAATTATGAACTACATTTCAATTAATTTCGTAAATCACGATTCAGAAATTAAGTTTTTCATTAAGTCAACGAAAGTCCGTGAGTGAGAAGTAATAAGTATACTTGCCGTGGTTTTATTAAATTAATGTAAAAGCTTTCCAAACAATCGATTTTACCAACCATCTTAGTAACACACAACATCTGTACATTTTTAAATCAGTAAAATTTCTTCTTCATATTTTCTCAATTCTTTATTTGATATAATTGTTAGCACTGTAAACAATTATTTACTACATTCATAAATTACACATATTTATCATAAACTAATTCACCAAAAACAATAAGTAAGTCATTAGTAGAAAACGGTTTACCGTTAAAGTGTTTTTAATCAGGATAAAGTTAATGATCCAGACCATTAGGCTCAGGGCTCCTTAATTATTTTGAGTAACTTTTCCAATGCCCTACAGTAACCCCCCCCCCCCCCACACGCTCAACTAAATATCTGTTTTGTTTGTTAACAGAAAAAGTTAACTCCCAATAAAACCAGTGAATCAATATTCTTAAAGGACATTTTGTAAAATAGTTAATCGGTAGTATATTTGGAACTCAAATAGTAAAATGCTTTGAATATACCGGGGGTCCCAAAAGTTTTAGAACTTCGATATAAAGGTTGTAGAACTAGAGTTTCGTAATTCGTATTGTTTTCTACGTTACGACACATTTTTCAGTCATTTCGCCTAATGGGGGGACGTCCCATGGAGGAGGTCGTGACAATTTTAAATGTAAGCCTATGTTGAGTAGAACCTAATTTTAAAGGTCTTTGATTTTGGAAATACAATGCCGCAAATGCGACTTCAAAATGTTTACTCAGTCTTTTTAGGTTTAGTAAATTTTGTAACGTTATTACTAGAAATAATTTTGCGCGTCGTAGCAGGTGCCTAAAACCGTCTTACTGATTGAAATATAAACACTTTTTGTACTTGTTCATGTTATTCGTTGGAGAAAAAAAGAAATACTCTTTGCTGCCTTATTGTTTAGCTTTCATAAAACAAAACTTGAAAGGGCTGCCATCTTTGACTGAGTGAACCTTTTGAAGTCGCATTTGAGGCATTGTATTATCAAAACCAAAGACCTTTAAAATTAAGTGCCACTCGACCTAGGCTTACTTTGACAACTGTCACGACTTCCTCCATGGGATAGTCCCTCGTTAGGCGAAATTACTGAAAATAACGTAGGCTATAATACGAATGACGAAACGCTAAAGTTTCATTGTACTACATTTACTAATAAAGAAACTAAGTTCTTTATTACTTTAAAGTAATAAAGAACTTCTAAGACTTTTCGGGCACTCGGTATACTCAGAAAACGTTACCAAGCTATGAATAAACTTTTTCTAATCTTTCAGGTTAATTTTAGCAGATGTTGCCTCTTTTTAGGTTAAGAATGAATGGATAAGCAAAAAGAGGTTATTCCATGTTTTAATCGCTCCTGGTGTTAGAGTTAAAGTGTTATTATTTGCTAAACAGTGTTATTTTTTTATTAAACTGTATTTACTTTTTTCAGAAATACCTTTTTTTGGTTCGTTGGAGTGGGTTTGTTTTAAGAGTCTGCAGAGGCAATCGGCACGTTTGGTTTATTTCCATTTTTACATCCAGTACAGCACTGTGAAATCGTTTTGTACAAAAATTACTATTTTTACATGCAGTATATATATATTCACTTTATATATATATATATAAAATGAAAAAAGTTAAATTGAGCGAAAGTACTATTAGATTTCCAAATTTAAAGTGGCCTCTGTCTGGCCTCTGTCTAACCTCTTTCTGGCCTCTGTCTGGCCTCTGTCTGAGCTCTGTCTGGCCTCTGTTTGGCCTCTGTCTGGCCAGCACTGTGAAAACGTTTTGTAAAAAATTATCATTTTTACATGCAATACAGCACTGAGAAAACGTTTTGTACAATAATCATTATTTTTACATGCAGTACAGTACTGTGAAAACGTTTTGTACAAAAAGTATCTCTTTACATACAGTACAGCACTGAGAAAACGTTTTGTACAAAAATTATCATTTTTAAATGCAGTACAGCACTGTGAAAACGTTTTGAACAAAAATTATTTCTTTTACATGCAGTACAGCACTGTGAAAACGTTTTGTAAAAAATTATAATTTTTTACATGCAGTACAGTACTGTGAAAACGTTTTGTACAAAAATTATCTCTTTTACATGCAGTACAGCACTGAGAAAACGTTTTGTACAAAAAATATCATTTTTACATGCAGTACAGTACTGTGAAAACGTTTTGTAAAAAAATATAATTTTTTACATGCAGTACAGTACTGTGAAAACGTTTTGTACAAAAATTATCTCTTTTACATGCAGTACAGCACTGAGAAAACGTTTTGTACAAAAAATATCATTTTTACATGCAGTACAGTACTGTGAAAACGTTTTGTACTAAAAGTACTTCTTTTACATGCAGTACAGCACTGAGAAAACGTTTTGTACCAAAATTATCATTTTTAAATGCAGTACAGCACTGTGAAAACGTTTTATACAAAAATTATCACTTTTAAATGCAGTACAGCACTGTGAAAACGTTTTGTACAAAAATTATCATTTTTACATGCAGTACAGCACTGTGAAAACGTTTTGTACCAAAATTATCTGTTTTCATGCAGTACAGCACTGTGAAAACGTGTTGTACAAAAATTATAATTTTTTACATGCAGTACAGCACTGTGAAAACGTTTTGAACAAAAATTATTATTTTTACATGCAGTACTTCACTGTAAAAAGTTTTGTACAAAAATTATCATTTTTACACCAATTAACAGAGCGTCTAATTTATTAATAGGTCCACTTTTTTTATTTTCAACAAATATTTTTTGTGATGTAATAAAACATTGTAAGTTTTAGTTCATTAGTATGATTGTTAGGATGATTCATATGATAAAACAAATGGGCTGCCATGCAGTTCCCCCGGCGGTCGAAGGGACTAATTAGGGTCGATAATCCTCTGTCCCAAAAATGTCTGCAGTTCCCCCGGTGGTCACTCCGGCGCACTCCGCTAACCTAACCTAACCTAACCTAACCTAAAAAACCCCAATAGGACAGGAGGCAGGGCTGAAAGTGACCGCCGGGGGAATTGCAGTACACCCTAGAAGGGGCTCCGGGGGAACTGCAGGTACCCTCCGGGGGCTTACCCTGACCGCCGGGGGAACTGCAGAACGCCCAACAAATGAACTATCCAAAGGTTTTAATTGACTGACTAAAACGTTTACTCCCTTACAAACTATGTAAAACTTATAATTTTCCATCATATTGCCAAGTCACAGTGCTGTACGGCATTTAACATTGCCATTATGAACATAAATCCAATAAGGCGACTGCCTCTTCAGAACCTTTAGGGCTGCTGTCTAGTACCGCATAAGTATTTCTACCACAAAGCCACTTTTAAGGTGTTTTAAAGACATTAAACAATGTCTAATGGTTATTCAAATTACTATGCATGAGATGGTACATAAGAGACCCCTAGTGAAGGCTGAGTAGGCTAAATGGTTGGGAGGTTATAAACGTACCCTCTTGGAAGAACTAGACGTTGATCTGATTCAATATCGAATATCTCTATCCAATGCAGAGTAAGATTGCTTTAATTATATATTCTTAACGATCTCTTATGTTTTATGAGAAAAGGTTACAGAACGGAAAAGAACATAAATAAAGTGTTATTACTGATCAATCAACTTGTTATCCGATTTTGTCAAGACTTACTTTGTTTGCATACATAATTTATGCAATTATAGATTAAGGTTAAACTCACTAGTTTTTATAGAATATACAAAATCACTAAACAATTTAAAATAACATTTAATATTTTTTCTAGCAATAAATTGCCTACTACTAGTGTTTTTATTAAGTAGAAATGTAGGCACTATTATACATTTCGTACAAGCTTGGGGGTAGGGTCATTTTTCCTATATGAAAAACCAATATCGAAACCTACCTGTTCTTTATCAAAAGATTATCAATTAAATCTTTATTGGAAAACCGTCCCAGTTTCTGATTTAAATAATCCCACTATTTAGTCCTCTTGTAAAAATCAGCTCTGTAACGCTTGATAGTTGAACTGATCAAATTATATCCGAGAATCTCAGGTAAATCCAAAGAAACAAATTCAAACTCGACAGAAGTACGACGTGTAAATAACATTCACATGACGGTGACAGCCACAAACCCGCGATGAAAAGGCGCATTATTTATTAACACGTCCTTTGCGTTACATGACTGATAACGCAATAAACAGAAATAAAACACACGCATCAAAGGGTCGTCTGTGAAAAACTAAATCTAATACAAACAGCAATCTCTGGCTCAAAGGGTTTGTAACAAGTTTGCTACGAGCAATACAAACACTACTCCACCTGGATTGGCGATGGTGGGGGTGAGGTAGGGGGCATTACTTTGTGGTGCTGGTAAACACGACTGTAGTACCTGAACCAACCATTTGGCTGCGCTGTGGTCGACTTTATTGAGGACAACCGTATACTTCCCTTCGGTTGTTTGCACTTCCCAACACTACAAGACTCAATTGCTTTCGATCAGACACAAGAGACAGACGCTAAATAAATACATCCCCTTTTTAAAGACATGTAATCAATTATAACTTAACAATTTCAATTAAAAACTACTCATTAGAAATAAAAGACTTTCGTTATTTATTTTTTATTAGATCTAGTAATATAATCACTATATCATTATTACTTAACCAAAATAATTCCTTATAACGGTGGTAAAGAATGACAATTAAAAGTCGATAAATATAATAAAAAATATTTTTTTCCGTTGTGGCTGATAAAAAATGTAGCATACTTAGTATCGGTGTTGATACACTATTACAAGGTTATAATTATTGAAAGGTATCAAACAATTTAAGGTATTTTTATTTTATTGTTGGTAATTTATTGTAAAACCTAACAAAAAGCCTTTTTCAAGATAATAAGTTACCTGGCGAAATAAACGTCGGGCATATTAATGGCGATCTAAGATTTCCCTCGAAAATCGTAAGCGAAGTAAACACTTACTTTTATGTGACTTTGGGACATAAATTAATTACGTAATTCAATTGTTCATCGTTTTTACTAGTTTTATTTTTCTTTTTTTACTTCAATAATGCAATTACCGTACTTGGTAACACCCCTCACCAATTACCGTACTTGGTAACACCCCTCACCAATTACCGTACTTGGTAACACCCCTCACCAATTACCGTACTTGGTAACACCCATCACCAATTACCGTACTTGGTAACACCCCTCACCAATTATCGTACTTGGTAACACCCATCACCAATTACCGTACTTGGTAACACCCCTCACCAATTACCGTACTTGGTAACACCCCTCACCAATTACCGTACTTGGTAACACCCCTCACCAATTACCGTACTTGGTAACACCCCTCACCAATTACCGTACTTGGTAACACCCCTCACCAATTACCGTACTTGGTAACAACCCTCACCAATTACCGTACTTGGTAACACCCCTCACCAATTACCGTACTTGGTAACACCCCTCACCAATTACCGTACTTGGTAACACCCCTCACCAATTACCGTACTTGGTAACACCCCTCACCAATTACCGTACTTGGTAACACCCCTCACCATTTTCGTTAGGTTACGTATTAAAATAATCTGTTTCACCACAGAGAATAAACAAACAAAGATCGTATCAAATACGTTAAATACGTGTGGAGTAGTTAGTTCTACAGTTTGTCGTGGGGATGGTCGGACAGGACTTTAGCACCTTGCAATTTCCTCCCGTTATCCCTCCAAGTCCTGAAGGATAAGTGTAGTAATTATTAATACGTATTTACGTTAGTTTAAATCTATGTATTACTGATATTACGGCGTTCGCTGCGGTCGTAAGAAAGCGACCTCTGTTTCTCTATCTCCATGATTGTACTCATTATACAATTTTTATTAATACAGTAAACTTATATGTCTAACGAACTCCCAAATGGATGTATATAAAAAAAACTGCAAATCGTTATCATCAAAACATTTTATGTCAATAAGGAAGAGCGGTAAATAATAAATAAACAAATTTATAAACAAAATAAACTACAAATCTTATGTTTACAATTAAACAACACAAATAGTTACTTATACATTTAGCGTAACAGAAAACACAGAAACCATGCATAAAGCACAGAACAATGATAAAAGTATGTGTGCGTTTTTTTATTTTTTTTTTTATTTTTTTATTATTAATATATACTTGATATCAGTAAATAATACTTTGATTAATAGACGTCTTATAAAAAACTAGCATTTTTTCAGTATAGTCAACCTTGACAGATTACGAAGTTTTAAGCCGAAACACAAAAAACACTTTAGTTTACATTTACTCCATAAAAAAAGTATCCGCGGTATCCGCGAGAACAATCTTCCCTTGTCAACACGAAGTCAAATCCGTCAAACCTTCAGGTGCAAGTTATGGACAGAGACAGAGTGTGCGTGCAGGCGTTGAAGCGTACAAACGGGGTGCGTACCACCCGGGGCTAGGGTAACTTGGGGCAGGGTTGTCGGGCAACGCTTGTCTTGGGGGGAGTGTCCGTCCGTAAAATACCGTTTATGACAGGGAATTACAGGGACTTAACGAACCACGGGCTAACAGTAAAATGTCTGTTTTATGGACCTCATAAGTGGAGGCAATACAAAGAGAATCAATAACCACTCCTTATAGGGTCTGTATACTTGGGGATGAAAATACTGCAGAATATAGTAGGCATAAAAAACGTAGTTGGGTTGTTGACTCCCAGGTTAAATACAATCGGAGCATATGTGACTCCTTTTTTTACAAGAATCTAAAATATTTAAATATTTGTTAGCAATGTATTTGAAAACACTAAAAGTTAATGATAAAATAACCAGTGAAATTTATTTTTGAACGTACAAAGGTATTCATACCAAGAATTGGATTAGTTAATTGTTATGTTAAGTTTTAATTGTTTTTATTAGTTCTTCCACATGTATCGTCATTTTATTGCACAATTTATAGTTTAATGTTAATATTTATGTAACAAAATTAATTCTACAGCAATTATAACATGTATAATAAATATATGCACAGTATTATTTTTATTTTATTCATACTTCAACTCCGACCATGGCAAATATGGATTTCGTAAGAAAATATAAACTTTCAAACGAGGTTTTTTTCTAATTTCATGTATAAATTGATGTCATACTTGCTAAGGTGTAAATAGGATATCGGTATATTCTTAAATGTTGCTTGTTATTTATTTTTATAATACATATTATATTTCTATGTTTTTATTATATTTATTTGTGAGGTAAATAATTTTTGTTTCATTCTTACTGTTGCGTGTTGTATTACTGTTAATTTTTATTAAATCAAAGATATTTGCAGATGGGCGGTGAAGTGTGATAGTATAATAATAGAAAAAGCTAAAGGATGTCTCATTTCACCAGGTGAGTTTAGGGCTAAGAAATCCTCTCCAACACAACTTGGAGACCAACAGGCTGTCGGCCATGTTGGTTTTAATCCCCTAAGAACAATGTTATTTTCGAAGCGGACATGCGATCACCCATATCCAAATTACACAGTTATTTTTAAGCAGATTTTTCCAAACAAATTGCATTTTATTAAAAAAGGAAATTTCGCATTGGAATTGCTTATGGAAAGTCCTAGTTAGTTTTATAGAAAAAATATAACAAATATTTAGTTAGAAGTTTTTATTTTCACCTATTTTTCAAAACTAGGTGTATTAAAAATATCAAAATCAAACCCAATGCGAAATATGCTAACGTTTAAAATGTACCTCATACACAACTGTTGGTCAATAAATAAAGGAAAGATACGGATTTGCAAATATTATTGTTCTTATGGGATTAAAACCATCATGGCCAACAGCCTCTGTAAACTTCCGAACCACCACCAATGACCTGGCAGGCGGACTGCATGGAAGGATGGGACCGCTCATACGGTCAACCATCCAAGAAACAGCCACGTCGATGTTGCTTGTGATCTTTATCTTGCAATAACTTCGGAACCCTCCAAATGACAATAGTCCTGAATATTTTGAATGTTCGTTTAATTTATGTCATGCTATTTGTAAACTGTTTAGTTATTTGTGCCACGCTGTAATTGAGATAATCTGTAGCGTAGCATTATTTTTATGTAAATAAATAAAATAACTAATGTTACTACGAGGAGAACTATACTACTACAGGTATACCCCTGAGAATCGTGTAGTTTTGATTTGTTCGATCCTAACGTGTAAAAATAATTTACGTGAGGAATAATGAAAGGGAATAATATTTCGTTGTAGCAAAATGAGGGGAAATAAGTTAGAGAAATAATCTTACTTTGAAACGATAAATAGAGAATAAATTACACGGTAACCTTTAAAACGACATCACAAAATACTAAAAACATGAACAGTATATGTTGTAAAGGATGGGCTCCTTTCCCGTTTACAGAGCTATACGAAAATATCAAAATATTGATCCCTTTATGAGGTTTCAAATACCGAATTTTTTAGCATGCAATAAAGAAGTTTCATTCCACGTCCTAAGTATTTCCTAGACTAATATTTTTATCAACCCCCCCCCCCCCACTCACGAGGTCTTACTTTTGTAGTAAAACCATATGCGATTCACTTCATACTTAAGAATGCATAACATGTCTCTTACATGGAAAAAATAACAGAAAATAGATTTGTTCTTTGGGCGGATATGGAATCAATGAGATATATAATCGAAAAGACCTTAGGTCTACATGGGATGGGTGATAGAACAAGTAAAAGTTAATTTGAGAAGAAATGTTGTACACATCGGAAGTAAATTCTTATTCAGTATGTGTTTTTGTTTATGCTTACCAAACACCGAGGGATGATCAGAAATATTGAAATATGCCTTATCGAAGATCACTTACATATTAACTTTAGAAAAGTACGTTACACTTTTACTGTAATCTAAGTACCGGAAGTGAAATCTAAGTACCGGAAGTGAATCGGTCCCCACGAAATGTATCTAGCTAGTAAGAAGACAGGATAGCTTGATTAGATTCATTGTAAAGCTTAAAAGCTAAGGACGGTTATGAAAATATCAGAAATGTAAGAAATTACCTGGACTCCACCGTACTGGCCCTAACAGATTCAATGAATTTCTAGCATTACTGTGTTTATATTAATACATATAACAGCTATGATTGTATTATTTATGCTGGTGGGAAGATTGGTTTGTGGGTTTTAAACGTTCTGATTTTTTACATCATTAATAACGGTATAAAACAAAAACAATAATACATTTTTGTCTTTTTAGTTGTTGTTTTCAATAGTTGTACGCTAAATGTTACCTACTATTATTATTAAAGTAATCACGGACCACGGCTGACGGCCTCGGAGACAAGAATGAAGCGATTAGCATGGTTGGCACGCGAAACGTACAGAGGAGTCCAATGAATGGTTCACTGAATACTGTAACGAAAACGTCAATAAAAGACGAGTTGTTGATTTACGTTGATTGAGCAGTAATATTCGTAGGGCACACATATTGAACGACTAGCGCTTGGAGAGTGTTGTGCTTACGACCTTGGGAGGGAGCCCCAGAGAACAGTGGCGTTGACGCGTGCGTGCGGGAGTCTGACAGAAAGGAGATTGCTCGGCGAGGCGGTAAGAAATGACGGAACGGAGCCGGCTTTTTGCAGCGAGATCCTCACCTTCTTACGCCGCGTATATTAATCACACAGCTGAGCTGTGTTGGCTGCATCTCCAACATCCTTCGGGTCCAGGGTTGTCACTTACTTTACACATCTAAGCTTAGTTTCGGTCCGAGAGTGCAGTTGTAAGAGTAAAACTACTATTTCACAGGCCGATAGTACTAAGTAAATATTTCTGATTGCTGAGTTAAATCACACTCCCAAAGCATAATTCTATGATAGAAAACTAAACTACTATACAAAATTACAATTGGTATGCAATTAAGTTACTGAATAACTATGTTTATGACTGTAAAGTTAAATAAATTTAAACTTTATGTAATTACTTACAAATAATCCTTTTTGCATCTACGTAGACTATTACCTGTAAAGATAAAAGTCGTGTTACAGATGTTCTAGTAAATAGCATCATACAGTGAGAATAACTAACTATAAATACGTGGTAAAAACTGACGGATAATGTACAATAAGAGGAGTTTTATTGGAAAATATGGCTTGTGTGGTCAAATTACACTTAAGTGTTTTCACGGAGTGTTTAAATTACTATGTAAATAGTATTAAATATAAATATTGAATGTGGACTTTCACTGACAGACCAACATTTACGTTATGACATAAATATTCAATAAGCTTAACACTATTCATTATTTTTACCAAGGATCTTTGTTAAAAAGGTTATATAAGGGGGTGTCTGGGAGGAAAGGTAGTAAATCTCTTAACTAACCTACTAGGATAGCTTTGGACTCTTCAATACAATTTGTGAAGAGACCCTGGTTACGCTCACTTTGATGTGATCCACAACAAGTTATCGACTGCTTACTTCAACGTTGGAAGTCTTCAAAAAAGATTGAAAGTCCCGTAGCAGTCCTAATAAAGCATCTTTTTCATGGCTTTTATGAAAGTTTAAGATGGATGCCCGTAAATGTTTCTACCTCATTATTGTTGGTAGGTCTATACGGACGAAAGCGACCAGGGCTTCATTGACTAGAACCACTATCTGTGACAAGGATATCCAAAATATGATCTCCAAGATGCTGGACTACAAAATTAAGCCATGAGTTCCGGCCTTATCATAGACAATCTTGTAGAACAGGATATTGGTTAGTGTAGACAGATGGAATGACCTGTGCACCAATGGTCTAAACTTCCAGGATACTGCTCCTACTACTCGCAGCTTCATGGCAACGTGATTTTTGAAAGACAGACAGCATCCTGTCTACACCCAAAGTAATTGACAGTCTTGTTCCACGGGATGATTGCTTCATTCTAGCTCTTCCTGAGTCGAATAACCGTTCTATAGAACGACTTGGTGACATTGATTGATAACGTTCGTCCTCCATTTCTTCAACCAGGGACTTAGAAGATCTAGTTGTGTTGTAATTGAAAAACATATGAATACAAGACCTACGTTGTATGAAATAAATACATTATTGATCAATGTTGTAGAGTATGTCCTTCGTCAACTTGTCATAGACAATAATATTTTATATCTTGTACTAAATGCTCTTTCCCCTGCCTGAGAAGTATGGGACAGTAATTTTACAGTTGCGTGGAAATAAAAATAACAAAACATTCCACAGAGATATTACTATGTACTTCTTGGGCAAAGCTCGGAGGTCTTACTGAATATTTACCAGCGATGGCTGCACCAGTTGCCATCTGTGAGGGCTGCAGAGCCTGGAATGGTCAGAGCGAGTTGGCCAGGCTGATAAAGCAGACTAATTTGCCCGTAGAAGCGAACCCAGGTTTTGCACAGTTCTCTGGAAGTGATGTGGTTCATAATTAATTGATTTACACATCTTGGAGACTCAACTGCCCAGAATGGTAGCTAGCCGGTGTGTGACAACTGGTTCGACCGAATGATTTGTCCCGCCGCGCCGTATAATGGGAAGATGTCTAACAGCAATTCTAGAATACCTGTGAACGTTTTGATCTTACAAAAAAAATGCGAATTTACATAAATTTGCTATTAGTACACCGGCGATACAATGTCAGTACATGGTCTAAAAAACACAAAAAGGAGTATCTTACTAAAATCTTAAACATAATATCGCTAAAACATCAAATTGTTTAAAATTACAAACAAATTTGAAGTACAAAATTTAATGCATCACAAATTTACTTATAATCTCATTATATCACTAAAAGTAAGGAAACGCTTTAGAATGAAGTGCCTGAAACTAGGCCTACTCCTAACAAACGAAAAAGATTGTAGCCTTATGGTAACTATTTACTTTCATGCTACCTCTAAAAATACGATTTCTTGTTGAAAAGTGGTAACATATGAGTTTATATCTATTGAGCAGGTAGATTTCAAACGCGGAAAACTCATTTTCCTTTCAAAAGAAAAAATAGATTTTATTAAGATAGTGAAAAAAATAATTTTTTAAAAAATCGTTATTTTTGAACGATTGTTTTTTTTTCATTTACGTGTTTTTATGCACGTAATACAGTATATAATTGGTTTTCAATAAATTAATGTTTTTCGGCCCGAAAAATACACTTTTACTGACCTAACCAAACATAACTTATCCTTATTGTCTATTTACTTGACTAAAATTTGAAATTTACGTTAAATTCCAGTGCCTGACCTCCGTTAAGACCAACTGGCTGTCACTACGGCGGCAATATAGGAGAATGAGTTTTATGGGACTAATAGTTGGTGTATAATAATTACTTGTCATGTTAAAAATTATTACTAATCCTTTTGATTCGCCGCGAATGTAATTTTACCATTGTATCTTGAGAAATAGTTGTTATAGACCAACATAGTTTTCAAATACGTATTCAGCGTAAAATATATCAAAATATAATTAAAATATAATTTAATTTAATGGGAATATTTAAAAAAGAACTAAAATGTGTGACATTGGCTTTTAGATTTTTTTTCCAGAACAATGCCTGATTTCCGCAGAATAAAAAGCATATCTCGTGAAAATATAGCCAATTTTTGGCCCATTTTAGGCAAAGTTTTCAATTTTTCTTTGATGGCAAGAAACTGCATTATAACAGATTTTTATAAATGAATTCCGAAATATATTGAGTAACAAATAAATCCGCAGTAAAAATCACATAATTCACCACAAATAATTGAAAAGTCACTCCATATCCAACATGCTGAAAAAGAACTGTTATTAGTGTAAAATGACTGAAAGTCCAATTAAAAAATGCGCACAGGCAAGTATTACCTGACAAATCTTTAAATAAACAGTGTCTGAAATCATTATTTAATTTCACAAATATACCCATATCTTGTAGCAATCCATTAGTTTTCCTTTTGCCTCACTAATACAGCGTAGACGTGCACCATTGATTACATAAATTTCCTTGCGAATTTTGATGAATGTACTCCTTCCAGCCAAAACCACTCCGAGGAGTCCATAAATAATGTCCAATACCACGCGAAAGGTAGATAGAGAATGTAGCAATAAAATAATAAATCAATAACATCTGCTGACCACCGACTGTCCCTTGATACAAACAGAGTCTGTGCGCTGGTGATTTAGTGAGGTGGGAAGATTTTAATTAGGGGATGGGACCAGGCCGTACATCACAGGTGCTTTATTACCGGCACAATTATTCTGCCAGACGTGCAATTGTATCAGCCCTTGACTCTCGCTTTTTCTTATCACCATTGTCCGTTGGTTTTTTGCACAGCCGTTCCGTTGTCTTTCGCCGCACGTCGGCATTCCCGCCGAGTCAATCCGGTCGCACCGCCCTCAACACACCGGTCACACACTACATACAGATGGAAAAGGAAATGTAGAAAATATACTGGCAAGATTATAAAATCGAAGAAAAGTATTCTTAATTCAACATATTTAATATAAATCATCATTGAATTCATACAGATGCCAAATTTCGTAAAAGGAAATACACACACTAAAATCAATCAAATAGAGGTCTGAAAACCAAGAGTCCACCACTCTTAAAACATTTTCTGTGCAAAATATGTCAGTACAAAAAATATAACGGCGAGTATCTTAAACAAGGATAGTAAAGTTAGACAGTGTTATGTTAACGCCACGATACGTTAGGTTATGACGAGTAGAATACGTTTTCGTGAGAGGACTCTCGACATTTGACCCTCAGCTTGTGTAAGTTTACTATTCATGTTTTACACCTACCAGTATCCACTATCTGAAGCCAGTCGACAGAGTAGATGCCTACCCAATATGGCGGCCGGCTCGATGACTGCCCAACTGTAGAAGTACCGCGCGCTACAGCCACGGAAACCATTGCTGAATGATAGGAGTGACTGAACCACACATGTTTTCTGTTGTATTTGTTGTTTGTCATAAGAACAACACTATAAAAATTAGTTTATAGTGATTCCTCGTGAAATTCATGTGGTAAACATGCTTTCAATAACACTACAAGTTTAAAATATAGCATATATAACATTAATTAGCTTTCTATGCTCAGTTTTTTGGGCTACTAAATGGCACTGTTTGTATTAAAAGCAATGATTAATTAACAATTATTTAGTTATGTTACATTTATTATATTTAGTCGCAATAGGATTATTATAGAATTGCTTTGTTATTACATTCTCTCTAGAAATAATGTGTGAACCAATGCTATTACTGTTTTTGCATAATAGAGAAGATCATTTGTAATGTTGCAGGTTTCATCAATATTTTATTAGTCATTTAGGTTTTACTTTATTACATATTATCAACAAAATTAGTAGGATTATCAAGTTCTATGAACTTATTAAATAGGCGTTTTTTCCAAGTTGAAGTGGTACATTTTTAAAGATAAATTAATGTTCTCGTTTTATTTATGTAAATTTAGTAATCATAAAATAATGTAACATGTTTAAGGTTAGACTGGTATTGCAAAACATATATTCTGCAGTCTCATTTTGTTTAGGTATTCTTTAGACACTGTTTTAAGCTGTAACTTAAAACAGGACTTTATAAACGGACAGAGTTGTTGTTTAGGTGAACGTTTTATACTAAAACTGTTAATATTGTAAAAAATATCATACTTTGTATGGTAAAAACTATCAGCAAAGAAAACAACAACTTTGTTTAAGATGCTCACTCAGTTTTAAGTATATCAAATCGTAGTTTTATTAAAATGCGCGCACTATACATTTTCACTCGCCTGACGACAAAACCGAGCAAGTTGCCCCAATCAATATGGCGGAACTAGCTTCAACTGTTGTAATATTAGTTGTGTAGGGGTAGTGACTCTATTCTTATTCTGTGCTCTGCAACTATGCATTGTGACGAAAATAAAATTAATTAAAATCACACATGAGATTGTTTAATTAATTTACTCAATTCCAGCAAATTGAATTAGTTTCTATAAGGGTAACTTCTGAGTAGGTTCTTCATTTTGAGAGAACAAGTATCTCAGTTTTCTGTTGACGCTGTTATCTTGTACAGTAATTTGAGTTTGCGTTAAACTTCCGCTCGTCAATCTGCAAACATCCTGCTCCTTCAACAAGGAAACTATTCTTTCGTGTCTGGAGCAGATTTTTTTCACAACCATAAAACTAGGCGCCGGCGCTAGGGTATCAGCTGGAGCGGCCAAGGTCAAAGAGCATTTACATTTTACTGCGTCCGACAAAAACACCCTGAAAAGGATAGGAAATTTGTTTTATATACAACTATAAATGTTTTGCTAAGGTTTTATTTTGCTAAATCGTGAATAATGTACACTGACGGCATTGAACAAATAAAAAAGAATATTGCATGAAATAATTTTAGAGAAAACGCTCAATCAATGTTCGGCCTACAACAAACATATCGATTACATTTACTTCACATACAAACAAACCACTAAACGAAGCGTTATAAATCCGTTGATTGATATTAATTCAGAATACGTGCAAAAGAACAGTATAAAAGTAAAATACAAAAATTCAATGAGTTCTTATAAGTATCAATTACTTCTTTGTTCAGGTACACGAACTAGGTTTTCATTTACTACGATCATAACTGAAAAACAATTATAATGAAAACATAGTAATCATAGAAAAATGACAATCATAGTTCTATTGCTTTGAATTATATTGCTTCTTTGACGCTTAATGAATAATGTCCCCGATTACCGACGTTAATACGCTACTCATGTATGTTTACATGATACTACAGTACGTTAAAAGAATCCCTTATTTTCTAATCTTAGATAATATTTTTTCTAATTAATAAACAAAGTTACACGTACCGCCCAGTACAATCAGCGAATGTTGTCAGACGATATTATACAGTAAAATGTGTATAAATCTGTTATTAAACCATAAATGTTCCTGACTTATCCATAAACGAATCATATGTATTACTTGAAACATGAAACGGTCGTCCATCATTTACGCAGAATTCTTAACCGTTGTAAAATATTTATAAGGGTCTGCTAATCCCCTCCCATCAGTTGCGCAGGGTCCAGCCCAGGTAGTCCTGAGTGTAGTAAATCCGGGTGCCGCATATACACTTCAATATCCCTAATGACAGGATCCAAAAAAAGTCTACCCCAAAATGCACCGGGACTGCGCCGCTACCATCCCAGGTAACCTAAGCTGGACGACAGGATGTTAACAATATTTGAATAAAGTATACGTCAGTGAAAGTGACGCCAATTTCCTTATATACATTTGGGCTTTAGATTATCCGTACTTGTGGAGAACGACGAACTTATGTGAAAGCATTCACAGTCAAGTTCAAGAAATCGTGTTTGTCTCCTCATCTGAACATTTTTATCCTCGTTGAATCCAACAAGGAGGCTCAGTTGGACACGTACATTGGCGTTAATGTTGCACAAAATCGCGAGTCGCCTCGAAGAAAGAAAGAAGCCGTAATATTTCTAAAGTTCATTGAAAAGAAACTTTAACAACTTAAAAATGACCAAGTAGACATTGTACATTTTTCTATATGTATTTCGATAAAGGTCGTTTGAAATACAGTAGTATTAAAAAAACTCAACTTAATAATTTATAATTATTTTATTACATTTTCTGATTGACTTATATATTTTCGTAACTTTTATTCCTAGAATTTGGAAGTTTGTTTTATACTTTCTAACTAAATTGTGTTTTTTTGTAATTTTAATATTATAATTTTTTATGTTAGATTTTCTGATAAACTTATGTATTTTCGTAATTTTGATATCGTAAATTTTTATATTTGGAATTTGTTTATAGAATGTTCTGACTATATTTTATATTTTCGTAATTTTTATTTAACTTGATAATTTATAATCAAGTTAAATAAACTTTTACTTCAACTAAAATAGACTAAAATATAAATAGATTTTTTTTAATCTATCATTTATTTTGTTTGTTTCTTCCTCCAGCTAACATGTAATATGTAGTTTTGTAATTTGTAAAATTGTAGTTTTGTAAAATTGTATATAAAATTATTTGACTTTTTGACTGAATAGCGAACATTTTTGCATCGCTATTTTGATTTGTTAGTTAACATGAATATTTTTTATTTGTTTTTATTTTTTAAGTAGACTGTAATAATTTTAGCTTGTAGGTATTCAATCGAACCGCATTTATTTTTATCACTTTGATTTTCAAGATTATTACTTCATTAGTTTAAAATAAGAAATATATAGGCCTAAATAGAAGAGTGTTAAATTTCACATCCTATATTTGTCATGCTTAATACATTTAATTTTTAATTAAATATAAAAATATTATGTTATTGCAAATAATCAGAGAGTGTTATATGAGTGGAAAAGTGTTTCCCTCTGCTTACAGATGTTTTGCTGTAAATATCGTAGTTGTTGTTAGTATTGGTTAAAAGTGCCTTTAATGGATATTATTAGTGTTATTAGTAGTGACCATCGAAAGCTTACACAAATCAAGTCGAAAAAATTGATAGGCTTAATTTTATAACGTGTGTTTCGTATAGAGCATGTGTTAGAAAGTGAGTCATGCTCGTGCATCGCCAATGTAACATGACCAGCTTTCATTTGATATGCATATCCATACAGAATAATATATATAGTTTTTATAGAAATGTTAAATGTTATCCTTGTCTTTTTTTATTATATAATGTAGTTTTTATAGTTAATTGTTGTTACACTAAGTTTTTACACCATATTAAAATATTTATTGAATAGTTTATTGTTTAATATGTATAACGATGGATATATATTAGTTCTTATATTCAGTGGTAGTAAAGTTTAAATGTATTTTTTACGATATATACATATTGTTTATTGAACCCATTGTCTCCAATTATCCACAGCGACAGGGGTTGTTCAACCGATGGATGGTTGTTCTATTCCAATGCAGAACCGAACTACTGAATTAATCTAGTATAATGGCTGCCTGCGCTGTGGATAAAAATATAAAACAGCGTATTACAAATATATGAAAATAAAATACGTTGTGATATGGAAGAACAGGCTAAAATAAACAAAAAAGTTCCTTTAATACTAAGCCTATGGCTTTTCCTGCATAGTTTAGCTTGGGTTTTTGTTGTAAAACGTCATAATTCAAAAACTGTTTCAGATACAGAGTTGTAATTTTACGTGGTTGTAGGTATGATTAGTTTCTAATATTTTACTTGAATAAAAATAACTCCATTAGCTTAGTCATTTTCAAAATGTACGTTTTGCTACCTCATTTTAATATAAAACATTTTAAATGCTACCATTTTAAAACGAAATGTAGATTTTTTTTTTATTGAATCGTAAATAGTTACCTGCTAATTAGACATACAGCTCTGTAAAATTACAATGCTGTAGGTAAAACTGTTGTTGAGTTAAGACCCTTTAAAATAAAAATAAACACATACAGATAATAAACAAAGCAAGATAAATTGTATAAGTTACAGTAACAGACATTTTTTTGTTTATTTTAACCTGTTCTTCTATGGATATTCAAAATATTTTCCACATTTTTAACAGCCTGTCTTCATTAGATTTAGCCAATTTATTGGCGGACCTGTAACTTGTGAAGGGATATTTTCTCAGACTGAATATCAGAGTGGACTCTAGAAGTTTAAAGAATTGTCCTTGCCTATTAATTTAATGACGGGCTGGAGTTTCATCCAGTAGCTTTAGTCACTGTAAAGGGTCTACCTGGCATTCTACATTCTGCACTTGTGATGCCCGCCCCATGAAACATTTTCTATTTATGACATTACATCCTAGAGGAAGCCTTTTTTCATTTTTTACTATTTTGTAAGAAAGAGTACGAATTTTTTACCAGCAGCTTGAACTGTGATAGAGTATTTCCAGGAAAAGGCGTATATTTATTTATTGCGACTGGGCCCTGATGGATTACGCACAGCATTCTGATACATTTTTAGCATTTTTATCATCTATCACATTTTACTCATTTTCTCTGCGTAGCTTATTGTTCTCTCCTCCGTCCACTTCGTTCCTGTTTTCTTTCAACACTAGCTCTCTGTCATCACTTTCCCCTTATGTATTTCTTTTCTGAAAGTGCCTCTGCCGTATTTTTTTACATCCAGTTTGTTATTATACATACATTGTTGAGAATAGAGAAGATCCGCTGTACAAGCCAACTCTGACCTACCACAATTTAGTCCTTAGGTGACCAGTCTCCTATGCGCATCTCACTAACCCCCTCCTCCCATTCTCTCATGCAGGATGAATAGTCGTCATAACGTTTAATCCCTAGACCCATTGACATATTGGAACTGACATGGCTAAATGTCTCCATTAGGCCGACAATGGGCCATTAGGAGAGATGGGCCTTTCGCCTCCTATCCGGCCCGGAGGACCAAGCAATTAGCGACACGGCTTACGCAGGATTAAACACTACTAGTCGATTTATTTCTGACTAGTCCCTTAAATTTGTTACGTTATTCAGTTCTATTAGCTCCTGCGATTACAGGCTGAATCATTAAATGTATTTACAACGAATGAGCACAATAAATTCTGTTTATATTCTCTTTCTTAAAACGTGCTTTAAATTCTCTTTATGACGGTAGGAGATAAGACCATATACATTATTAATGTTATCGTAAGCGTATAGTTAGTTGTTTATAAATATACAGGGTTGGGCAAAGGTCTGGAATATATTTATTAAATTCAAAACTATTGAAAGAAATGTAATGAATCTTTGCAGTTATGTATATGTCCCTATACCAAACATTTAGACATATTTTAGTAGTTTTTCGTGTATGCAGGGGATGGCCCATGAAGGAAGTTTTAGAAATTTTAAATGTAAGCCTACCTTGACTTATACATCATTTTAAAGGTCTTCGTTTATACAATACAAAAGTGCAAATTTGAGGGCAAAACAATCAGTCAGAAAATACAGCCACTTAAAGAATTTAATGTCAGGGTTGGGCAAAAGTCTAGAATATATTTATTAACTTTAAAACTATTGAAAGACATGTAATGAAACTTTGTAGTAATGTATATGTTCCTATACTATATTTTAGTATAGAACATGTTTTATACATTTAGTATAGATATATTTTAGTATATCTTACATGTTCCTAAGATATATTTAAATTGTTGTTTGTATAGCCAGGGGATGGCCCATGAAAGTGTTAAAATTTTGAAATATAAGCCTACCTCGAGCTGTGCCTCATTTTAAAGGTCTTTATTTGTACAATACAAGGGTGCAAACCTGAGGTCAAAAGCATTACCCAGTTAGAAAATACAGTGATTCAAAGAATTTAATGTCATACTAGTAACTCCTCTTAATTATACAGCTATTTATTTAACAGGTTGAGGTCTCTGTTGAGTATGTTACGACTGCATTATAAAAATAACTATGTTATTGAACAAAAATAAGAAAATTATTTAAATCCTTTTGACAGTATGTTTACTCTAAAAATAGTTTAAGAATATTATTATAATTATTTGTTACTAATTTTTTATGTTAATTAATTTCTCATATTTACGCAGATAAATTATAGCTCTACGCATAAATAGATAATAACTATCTTAGCCTTGTTCTTAAGCAGTATTAATTATATGATATTAAATCCTTTAAGAGGCTATATTTTCTGACTGGGTCATCCTTCTAACCTTAGGTTTGCACTCTGTTTTTTACAAACAAATACCTTCAAAATGAGGTATAGCTCGAGTTAAGTTTTTCATTTTAATTTTCAAGACTTCCTTCATGGGCCATTATTCATTGGATATGCAAAAAACAATTGAAACATGCCTAAATGTTTGGTATAGGTACACGTAAATAACTACAAAGTTTCATTACATTTCTTTTAATAGTTTTAAAAATTAATAAATACGTTCCAGACTTAATCGTTTTAAATAACATTCCAGACTTTTGCCCACCTCTGACATTTAATTCTTTGAGTCGCTGTATTTTCTAATTGGGCCATCCTTTTGACTTCATGTTTGCACTCTTGTATTTTACAAACAAAGGCCTTTAAATTTATGTATAACTCGAGGTAGGCTTACATTTAAAAATTGACTTCTTTCATGGGCCATCACCTGACTATGCGAAAAACAAGTAAAATATGTCTAAATGTTTGGTATAGGGACATGTACATAACTCCAAAGTTTCATTACATTTATTTCAATAGTTTTAAAATTAATAAATATATTCCAGACTTTTGCCGAACCCTGTACATTATGATTCAACGTGTACAAATTATTGTGAATAAAATAACATCCGGTATTTTGAGGAATATCTCAAAGATAAGCAATGATTCTGAAAAATATTTACTTAGGAGTAATACATTTCCATATTAGTTAAAAAATTAGTGTATGTGATGCAATTTCTAAATTAACCTTATCAGGGTACTAAAAATAAAAAAAGCTTTCCTACTTATATTGAATTTAAAATCAAAAGAAACATAAATTTTATGTAAAACATATGGTTTTATAACTGAGTATATTAACTGTACTCAATCCCCGCACACCCATAAAAGTACGGTGGTATCGGCCCACACGCACATCCATACCCTTAAAGTGGTAATGGAAAACATGTAGAGTGGTAATGCATATATAAATTTGTATTGCATTTTAAGATTGCATACGAACAAAAGCTCTGTCTGCAAACAAGGTAGTTAAACTCACATAGTTTTTCGATTTAATTGAATTAATTAACTAATTAACGTAATCTCAATTACTTACCTCAGTCTTCAATGTGATTGCAGCTACTGACCGAAGTTAAATGTGAAGTGGATCGCATCTTTGAGTATCTAGTTTCGTTGAAGAGAAGTGTCTGGTTATAAGGCCGTTAGGTCGAAAAACGTTTTTTTTAATAGTATTATTCGATGGCAATGTCTTTTATCAGCTATTAAACGCCTCTCAAGTAGTTCTTTCATTAAAATGATGTTAATAGTTATAAATACATAACCTCACAGATGCGAATTTGGGCTTTCTTGGTACACAGAGAATTAAGAAATTATTTTTCCGATTATTCCCAAATTTTAAAAACAGACCCTCACAGGACTGGCCTTACTCATCAGTTATTTTAAATTACGTAATTTTACTGCAAATCAGCAAATTTGATTTAAAATAATTAATGTTATATGTTTGCTTTTATTTTATTATGACGAGAAATACAGTGTCGCGTTTGGCATTTTATGCTTATTAATATTTACAAAATCGATTAACTTTATATACTCAACTGGGATATGTACTTTTACCCGCATGTTAAATTACAATCCCAACGCTACGCACGGGCGAGCGACAGTGGAGCGCCTGTAAAAAACATATCAAACTGTCAGCCAGGAAATCACACAATTGCGACAATGAAGCGCCTCAAAGTCAGGCGCTCCACTGTCGTACCCTCGCGGGTCCAGTGTGAAGAGGGTTTGACGAGGGTTCAAAAACTAAGGGGACTTGAACATTGCATAAGATCCGGGTTCGATTCCCGGTTTTGTTCACAAATTTTACACTTCAAATTTCTTTAGAAATAAAAAAGCCTTCTGGCATTGAAATTGTAAATATAAGCTATATTAAAATAAGCTGTTATAGTCCGATCCATTGACACGCTTCTATGTGATAGAAAAGGTGTATTGTACAAGACGTAAAATCGTTGACTGTTCCTACATTTTATTAAGGAACGTATTCCTTAATAATTATATTCGTTTGTTATTCCTAAGTATAATAACATTTGACTTATGCAATGTTAAAAAAATAATTGTTAAACTCGGCAACCTAAAGTGACTAATTTGGCTTTTTGGTGCATAACTTATTAACAGACCATCTGATATACTTTACTAAAATTTTGAGAATATAGCAGACAACTTTCTATATAAGGGCGACGCCGGTGGTCAGACGTTTCACCGAGTGTGTGGCCAATACCAACGCCATCATTTTCACCCGTAGCGGTAGGTGAGTGCAAAAGCGAATGTCCTTTCTGTCACTGCCTACTCTAAATATCCCATCCACCCACTCATACACGGACAGTGTAACTACCCCACCCGCCCACCCATACACGTACAATGATATTGACCCACCCACCCACCCATTCACGTACAGTTGTATTAAGTTTGACGTATTCCTAAGTAATTATTGTTCATAGTTCTTTCTAATAAATACAGGTTTAACCTTCAATCTAAACCTATAAAAGGCAAATACCACTGACTCATCACTGTAACTAAAATAGTAGGCTACAAAACCTACGAGGCTGAAATTTTGTAGAGTCAAAGGTCTTATGTTGTAGATGTGCAACACGAAGGGATTTTGAAAAATTCCTAGTAAATAGAAGATGGCAGCCTTTTTAGTGCCAAACATTTTAAATCCCAAAAGCAGCGTTTCTCTAATTGGACTGTACCGGCTAAATGAAATAAATAATGAAATAATGAAATAATGATTTATTCCGTGAAATAATACATGATTATAGACAAATTACAATTCTCGGAACTAATCAACCACAGTTTTCCAGTAGTTGTGGTTGATGAGTCCAGTCCATTTACATAATTAACAAATAAAAATGGCTCACTGTGTCATCTGCTTAAATAGTAATAAAGATATATTTACATATATACAAGAGTAATACTACAAATGTAGACTAAAACATTTTTATATTTGAGACAAATACCCAAATTTGTCAAATATAATACACAGAAATTATGTCATATGTACTAAGAATAATATAGACAGAATTAAACAAAACATCGAACAACCAAACGAAAAACTATCAACTATCATAACTTTAAAAAAAAATCAACAGGAAAAACATAAAATGAAAATATAAATACCTATTTAACACAGTATTTACATCAATATATAATCTGTTGAAATAGGTTAAATAATGAAAATTATATATGCCACCGAATACTATCATTTATATTTCGAAAATACAAAAAAGGAGCAAAATCAGCTCATGCGAGATATTCCTCCAAAAAAGAAGTGTCATGTAAAGTAAACAACCAATATTTTACCCTTTTGCAAAAGACTTTTAAATTTGGACTTTCTTTAATTTTTGAATTTAGTTGATTAAAATAATTTGGTCCAAGATATAGATAAGAGTGTCTGAAGAAAAATTTATTAACTTTCGGTTTTATGAATAGTCTTTGAATGTTGCTTCTAAGTTCAGGACGTACCCTGGTTGAACCTCTATTTCCACTCCTTATATAAAATTGCTTTAGTGTTTTGAAAATAAACAAATGTTGTAAAGGCATTACACCCATTTGACAATATAAAGGAAAAGAATGCTCTTGTCTATTTTTCTTAAGAATTAATTTAATAAATTTATTTTGAGATTTTCTTAAATTATTGATGAGATATTTATAAGTTCCTCCCCAGCATAAAATTCCGTACTGCTGGATGACCACCAATACCACTGTACATGTATGAGTGGGCGGGTGGGTCAATACCACTGTACGTGTATGGGTGGGCGGGTGGGTCAATACCACTGTACGTGTATGAGTGGGCGGGTGGGTCAATACCACTGTACGTGTATGGGTGGGCGGGTGGGTCAATACCACTGTACGTGTATGGGTGGGCAGGTGGGTTAATGCCACCGTACGTGTATAGGTGGGTGGGTGGGTTAATGCCACTGTGCGTGTATGGGTGGGCGGGTGGATTAACGCCACTATACATGTATGGGTGGGCAGGTGGGTCAATACCGCTGTACGTGTATGGGTGAGTGGGTGGGTCAATACCACTATACGTGTATGGGTTGGGCGGGTGGTTCAATACCACTGTACGTGTATGGGTGGGTGGGTGGGTCAATGCCACTGTACGTGTATTGGTGGGCGGATGGGTCAATACCACTGTACGTGTATGGGTGGGCGGGTGGGTCATCATTACTGTCCGTGTATGGGTGGGGGTTAGGTCATTTTTACTGTACGTTTATGGGTGGGCGGGTGGGTCATCATTACTGTACGTGTATGGGTGGGGGTAGGTCATTTTTACTGTACGTGTATGGGTGGGCGGGTGGGTAAATGAACTGTTCTACAGCAAAACCATTTTCTGTGCTTGATTTGAGACGATCTTTAGCCCTATGACTTGTTGCTCTATCTCACCTCCTTCATTCTTAGTAAGAGTTAGATTTTCAATTTGTACGTTTAAATCAAATTGATTAATTTACGGCCTCTAAGAGTAGACTGGCAGATTTTTCTATACTGTGAAACTTTGTTATCTAGGAGAACATACGGTTTTCAATGGGAAAATATACAATTTAACCTAAACTCATGTATAGCCAGGTCATAGGACATGGGCAAGAAAATAAGCAAAAATGTTCCTATAAACATGTGGCCTATCTCGCATTCTTAAGTGTCTGTCTGTACGGATGTGTATTTTATTAAAAAAGTTATATCTCAAACATGGTTTGAGCTAATAATTTGAAACTTGACATATTTGCTAACCTGGTTAGGGGTAGTCTAAAATAAAAAAGTAACAAAATTATCCCTATCATTTTCAGAATGGCAGCCATAAGAAATGTTAAAATTTAAATAACTTTAAAACAATTATTTGTATTGAAAATATATTTTAAATTTAATAACAAATCCAAAGATACAATCCCACAGATTGACTGTAAATAGTATTTTTTATTTGAGTTTTAAGTATTACTTTTTTATATTTTAGATTATTTTAAATATTAGTAAGTGTAACTCAAATTATTTATTTAGTTTGAACTTAAATGTATATTTATTATTTTAGAATGTTATACATATCAAGTGTTAAAACTTATAAATACGGATTTGTTATTTCCAAGCCTATTTGTAGCTATTGACCATTTTGTAACTTTCCTTTTCTTTGAAACAACTTGCCAAGTAATAAAAATAATAAATTTTTAAAATCACAGCTTGGCTTTTACGAATTTGCATAAACTATGGTTAATATTTCATAATTACCATACTCATGGGTTAAGGGACAAGTCATGGGCAAAATAAGAGTATCTAAGCGTTCCTTTTACATAAAACTAAATAGTTTCAAGTTTATTCTTTTTCGAAAAAGAAGTCTGTAAAAACATAATTATTTTATTTTTCGGGAGTTGATGTGGTAAACGTGACGCGGTCAAGATCAAGATAGTTAGTGTGCATAAACAAGCGTGGATATCTTTTATCTGTACGATTACAAACTTGTTTTAAAACAAGTCTGCAATAGTTTAACCACTTATTAATTCAAATAAAATGAAACATGATTAATAATACTTATCAAAGTACATTAATAGTTTTGATTGGTCTTTCAGGATAGCCCCCTACCAGGACATGTCAACTATAGAATCAATGTTACACTTACTCCTACAATATATGTAATGAACTTAATAAAGTCAGTATGATAGTAGCCGTTGTGACATTTGACTGGTAGGTATTTAGGAGGCCCGCGAGCTGAGTTTTATAGCAGGTAGGAAGCAGGTAGTTTTAGGTGCGACAGAGGAGCAAATCCGGAAAGGTGCGGGGAGGCGCTCCTGAGTTGCACCTCTAACAAAAATTATTTATGACAACCCTTCAGCCAGGTAAGAGGCGCTCCTGTGTCGCGCAATCGGTATGCACACCCACTCGCAGGATCGCGCTTCAACGACTTCCTGCAATTATACCTTACCCAATCCAGGGGAGGAGGAAGGGTCGGTGTTTGTGTGTGAGTACCTCGCGGTCAGACGTACAGCTAGCGCGCGGAGCGGATTTAATTTGTCCGTAATGCCGGCCGAACCACCTTAAAGGTCATAACCCAAAAATAGAAAAAATGTGCACTCACTCTCCCTAAGTAAATTGAAGAGTACACGGTTATCGAAACCCTTAACTTAAAAGAAATGTCATAAATCACCGATGACAATGAATGTAGACCTTTTGAATTAGGTAGAAACATTATTATATTTATATAACAATCAATCATGCTACGTTATTTAACCTATCGATCCTAACTACCAAACAGTACGATTTTTTTTTTTTTTTTTTTTTTTTTTTTTTTTTTTTTTTTTTTTTGTAAATTCACTCGCCAGTTGACATGGGCCTACAGGCCTGTGCGTCAACTTTATTCAACGAATGAAGTACCGACCGTTGGCTCAGTGGGGATTCGAACCTTGGACCTTGCCCTCCGCAGTCCGAAGCCTCATCCACTGAGCCACCACGCCGGCATCCATGTTTTAATGTACCAGCCAATTGCTTTGAAATGTATGAACTATGAAATGTATGAACTAACAATAAAATGAATGAAATAAATTCTGTATAAATCTGACCTACAGTAATTTTATTGAAAGACCACTCGCATTAATTTTTCCTTTTTATTTAAGATCAATGTTTCGGTGTGTCCAATGTCCTGCCAGGAAGAAGAAGTCTTAAGTGTTATATTTAGTTGGAAATCTACAACTTGAAGCGTTATGAATTTATTTCACTAGTCATTGTTTCTCATCAACCACAGAGAAGAGATAAAAATAGTGCTCTGGATGGGTGTAGAGTTAGGAATTCGGGTACCGAGTAGTTGGTTCTTCAGTTTTCTTAGCGGATGGCAGGGCCAGAACCGTGTTAATCCTGCCCTTAACCCCCTCCAAATCATGAAGTATAAACGTATACACTAATTCTCTGTATACACTAGTTCGATGGACACCTGTCTACCTGTGACCGGCCCACCCGTCCTTTAAACACTCACCCCCTCGCACTGGTTAACTTTTTTGTGAGGCTCGGAATTTTTAACTTATTAAAGTATTCTTGAAAGTATAGAAAAAATAAGAAAAGTGATACCAAAAACACGATTAACTATAAAAATAATTTATGCAACTTCATAATTAGCTAAGACTACACCTTTTAAATTCGATATTAGAACATTAATATAGGACCATTGTACACGGTTTTATTTCGATTTTTACAGATCCACAGTTCACGACTTCCAAAATCACACTCAACTTCACAGCGAATAAGAGTGACTGCTGTGTATATAACAATTTAGTCTACTTCACTTGATATAAATTTGAAAGAATGTATACTTAAATCAGTGAACAACTTGTAAATATGTCAATAGATTCACAATGTAGGAATAGATTTGGAATTATGTAGTTAAATTTAGGACTATTTATTATAGAATTTTTTAATTGTTTCTTGTGCGTATAACATGTACTATTAAACCAAGAGTAACTCTTATATAAGTTTTTTAGTTTGTTGCTTACTGTTTGTAATTTGTTTAGCTTTGTTTCGAGTAACTTATATACTCGTAAGTTTTTTAGTCATTTTACAAATTAAATAAATAATACATGCTACACTACTCCTGTTTTGATTAATTTCCTTGTAGAAATTAGAGGGTAGAGTGATACCTAAACATGAGGTTGCACAAGTCGATTTTATAGTTAATACCATCGTATTTGGTATATTTTTTCTTATTTTCTCTATACTTTTAAAGAATACTTTAATAAGTTAAAAATTCCGAGCCGCACAAAAAGTTAACCAATGCAGAGGTAACGCCAATAGGTAACTCATCACTGCAACAGCTGCGCGATCGAAGGACGACTCGGCAGGCCGCAGGTAGGCACGGGTCTATCGGCCAAGTTAGTTTATACAGAGAATGATACTTCAAATTTATACAGATTTATTTACATGAGTGGTAAGTCCCAGTGAGGAGTTCCCTGCGACCAACAGAAAGCGACCTCTGTTTCTTTTATCTCTAAGGAATCTCACGAACCCATCCTACTAATACGATCCTGAATAGTTTTTACCAAAATTAGATGCACATTATCCATATATGCCGGGAAGGCCTAATCCTCTGTTGTGAAAACATGGTCAAACCCAAGCGTCAGTCCACTCGCATTCATGCAGTCATTATTTAAGCCTCCCTTCTTAGAAATCTGTTCAATACACGCAATTAAAATGTTTTGACAACAGAATATTAGGCTTCCCGGCATACCTGGACCCTGTGCATATAACTCTGGCAAGAACTACATGTAGAACCGTATATGACATGACACCGTACGGCTCACCACAACTTGACGTAATTGTCAAGTATATGTAGCTGTATCAACCGTATATGACATGACACCGTACGGCTCACCACAACTTGACGTAATTGTCAAGTATATGTAGCTGTATCAACCGTATATGACATGACACCGTACGGCTCACCACAACTTGACGTAATTGTCAAGTATATGTAGCTGTATCAACCGAGGACAATTTTTATGAAACCTCTGTAACTTTCTCCTGTAAAATGTTTCGGTGAGAAAGTAGTGTCCGCCACCCAACTGTCGATAATGACTGTCATTGTAGGCCAAAGGTAGGGGTGGAATGCCAATGAGCTGCTTGCTATTCCCTCCGGGCCTCAGTCACCTCCGTATCACCACGCTATCTGGCGCCACCTACCCACAGACATTCAGTTTAATTAATCGACGTTTGATATCGTGAGCGACTCCTCTACCCTTCCTTGTCGCTCTTTGGACCTGCTCTCCTGAAGGACACTCGGACGGACGTAACTGCTGACCACTTCCATCACTAACCAAAATTGTTTCTTTCCTGATTGAGAAATGTTTCATTGACAAGAGAAGTTGATAATGTTTCTACAAAAATATAAGAACAATCATAGATCATATAGGTATGCATTAAAATCTCCGGCTTCTCACATCCAGGAGCTCTAACCTAACTATACCAAACTACAAGATTCGCACTTATGTGTATGTTTACTATGACTTATATTAGCTAGATACTGTTATTTAAGACATTATCCAATTACGGGAATAATCAAGGACTTTTTTACAAGTTTTTAGAGACCATTGATCACTCTTACCAATTCAATCAAAAAAAATTTCATCTAAATAGTAATATAGACCACATAGAAATCATAGAATTGCAAAATATAAATAGATGAATGGACATACGGAAAGACAGAAAAAACGCATTAAAATAAAACTATCTGCCACCAAAACCTCACTTACCTTATGGCGTAGTGTTATAGGGATCCTGTACGAACAATCAATTTCTTAGATTGTTCAGGCTACAGAAAAAGGCAATACGAATAATCGCAAAAGTCAACTTCAGAGATTCTCTTGCAGGCTAATTTTTAAAAATTTGAAGATCTTAACGTTACCCTGCCTCTACATTCTCGAAACAGCAACTTTTTCATCTCTAAATGCTCATTGACACTGTATGCCTAGCATAACCGGGGAGCGCAAGGCAGCAGCGGCATCGAGCCGACCCGTCCTCTCATATACCGACACCATGATGACACCATATTCCCTCACATTAAACCTTATATTTCTGAGAGCCAACATGGGTTCATGCCTTCTCGCTCCATTTCAACTAATCTAGTTAATTTCGTTGATTTCACTTCTCGTGCCCTTGATTCAAGAGATCAAGTTGATGTAATTTACACTGATTTCACAAAGGCATTTGATAGTGTAAACCATCAAGTACTGCTATCAAAACTTAACTATTATGGTTTTTCTGACAACTTTATTCATTTTTTCTGTTCATACTTGGAGGGCCGGCGGCAGTATGTGTCTTATCGGGGTTATAAGTCTGATTTATTTTCAGCTGGGTCCGGAGTTCCTCAGGGCAGTAATTTGGGCCCTTTGTTTTTCATTTTATTTATAAATGATTTAGCCCAACATATTACATCAAATGCTTTAATGTATGCTGATGACCTAAAAATCTCTAAAATTATTAGACATGCATTTGACCACAATGACATTCAGCATGATTTAGATACTATTACACAATGGTGTCAAGGTAATCTTTTAACTTTAAATATTGATAAATGTTGTGTTATGTCAATACATAGAAAGAAAACACCATATTTATTTCCTTACAAAATAAATGATTGTCTCTTACGTAGAGTGAACCAGTTTAATGATCTGGGGGTCCTTATAACAGATGACTTGAGTTTCTCAAACCATATGTTAAATGTGGTGAAGAAAGCTTACTGTTCATTGGGTTTTATTTCAAGGATTGGAAAAGAATTTAGAGACATTGAAACACTTAAAATTTTATTCAGATCTTTAGTTCGCTCCAGATTGGAGTTTGCATCTATAGTTTGGTCCCCATCAACTCAACTATATTGTGAAATGATTGAGAGAATTCAGAAGAAATTTTTGCGATTGTTGTATTTTAAGTATTTTGGTCAGTTAAATTATCCAATTTGGCATATTAGATATGAAGAAATGTTAAATTTATTTGATTTCGAGAGGTTGTCTAAGAGACGAAAATTAGCGCAACTTTTTTACCTGCATGGTGTTATGAGAGGTATTGTGGATGACCCAGCGACCTTAAGTAAGATAAACTGGTGTGTGCCGGCTTATGGTAGGCGTGCTGGCTATATGTTATACCCTGGTGGGGCTCGTACTGCCGCTCATGCTAACTCCTTTCTAAATTTTACAATCATATTATTTAATTCTATAGCTGGTGGTGTAAATGTGGACATGTCACGGGCAGTATTCAGAGCAACATGTAAAGACTTGATACGTTGAAGGGTTGCTGGAACGACTAGGTTTCTCAACCTAAATTAATTTAGTTATTCAAATTCATTTCTTGGATTTTTTTTTTATATATACTTATTTTTTATTTTTATTAATGTATTCAAATAAGCATTGATTGGATGAGTCAAGAGTTTTTAATCCTTAAATTTTTAAAATTAAGTATTGTTATTTTTGTACAGGCATAGAGGTCTTAATAATTATTAATATTTTTTTTCATGCGGCCCCCATAATTGGGCCCTTGGTCTGTTGGGGTCGCAGTTGTTTTTCGCAGGTTTCAGTATTTATGTTTTCTTTTGTTTGTTTTGGTTTTTAATATATCTGTTTCATTACAAATTAATCTTATGTTTAATAATTTAGCTTATGTCTGGTTGTATTTAAACTGTATTTGTATTTATATTATTGACTCAGGGGCGAGACATACATGAATATAAAACAAGAGGCAGGGACAACTACAGGACTGGGAGACAGAACAGTAACGTTTGAGCACTTGCCCTCAGAAGCAGGTGTTCATCTTTACAACAGACTGCCCAATTCTATGAAAATCGCCACAAATCCGAAAGCCTTCAAAACTCGTCTCTTTTTAGCCTGTCATGCATTTTATACTGTGAACGAGTTTTTGTCGAACAACTGGGAGACCGTACAGTTGGTAAGCTGACACCGATACTGGAAGTGGGATTAATTGGAAGAGTGAATGTTTTCTAAATCTGTATGTATGAGTGAATTTTGTAGAGTGATTGATAGCAAAATTATAGTTATTTTAAAACCATTCTGACTTTTGCAATGCATTTATATATGTACTTACTGCAATAAAGAGTGATTTGATCTGAAGTAACATTAATTATGTTAAATTAACTAGCGTAACCAGACAAGAACATATGTCTAATCCGAACACTAAAGTCTCGTTGTAAGAAAATTGCACTTGGATAACTAGAAGGGAAATATAACTAACCCCAAAACATAAGTCACAATATCATTTAGTTGAACTAGGTTAGCTAGAAATGAAAATATATGTAACCCACCACTGAAGTCAAACCTAAAAATTAGTTGGATTGATAGAAAAATCAATATGTGAGAGAGGGATGGAAAGGTAATTTCTTGTTATCAATAAATCGGAAGAAGAACAATTGGTTGAAATCCTTTCGAGTTCATTTTACTGATAATGGGAATGAAATACAAAGTCCTAATACAGTCATTCATTACTCAGTAAATTTTGTATTTTAATTTTGTGAACCTTAGATATGGTACCTTAGAAAAAGTAGGCACGCTATTTTTCACAGATATGCCAATAATCTCTCAACGGAAATCACCAGTCTAAATGTCATCGAGGAATACTGCAGACTGCTTACAATTACAAGCATTCAGCATACATGCAGAAAACATTCCTTCTTCCTCATTAGCCCATTACTCAAGTGATAGCGCAAGCACGCGGGTGAAGGCCTTGTTACAGCAGACGGCCGGGGCAGCACAGTGGACGGGCCGGGACTCTAATGTGACAGTCGCGGCGGGTCGTGATCGGGGAACGTGTTGACCGAGCCTTTCAAGGGAACGGCGCGATGGTTATCCAATTACAGATTGTGATTACTCATTACCGCGACAGCCCACCAATGGGAGAGAGTCTGAACGTCAGCTAGACCTATACGTTCTGGCAATTACTGATTAATTCACAAATGAAATCAAAGGAGGAAAATAGAAGATACTAAGATCTTGTTAGGAGGTGGTTGATTTGATGAGATGAGATAGTTACAGTAGAAACTTGAGATAGTGAGGTGAGAAGAAAATGGAAACTTTGGAGATGGGGATCTAGAGAAGAACTAAGAAATTGGGATGAGAGAGTAGGATACGAGGTATTAAGGGAATAGGTAAGATTGGATAATATCGAGAACAATAAGAAGTTGGAACAGGACTTGGATGGGACACAACTTAAGGAGAGAATAATAATAGAAGTAAACCTGTAGAAGATGGTAGAGAAAAATAAGAGTAGAAACTGATAAAGATTGAAACGGTAATAATGTTGAAAGAGAATATTATAAATGATTACTGCTAACTAAAGAGAAGAACCAGAAGAACAGATCAAAGAGAAGCAGCCAGAAAAGAAGAAAACATTACGATGTTGAGTGAATTAAATTAGATCCGTTAACTTTTGTATAAATATAATGACGGTGTCATGATATCATCGCTATCTATGAGCAGGTCCCTAACCAAACATGACATACTGCTGTTGATAGAAATTATTTGTGTTATCATACAAGACAAACTTAGGAAGTACCAGACAAACATTACTGGACAACATTTTCTGCTATTAAGCTTCTTCAGGGCGTTCACGATAAGATGCACGTGCTTCCTGACATCTGGGCTTTGGGAACATTAAAATACCCCTTGGTCTACGTACTCAGCCGTAACAGGGTATGTAAATTAGTGCTATAAAAGTTGTCAAAACATGACTGTTCTCTTTACAACTCACATGCCTCACAAAGAAAAGACTCTGTTTGTTTGCCATGAAGCGGTATATAATTTAAATAGTAACACACTTTAGGCCCTTTTAGCGCCAGGTGTCGATATATCGATAAGATCGCCCTTATGACTGTCAATTATTTGTGTGTCGATCGTTAAGTGAAGAATTAGTTCCAGTTTTAGTTTTATTGTTAATTAGTTTAAGTGGTTAAAGAACACTGAAAGACGAAAGGGTTAAAAGAGGAAGTTGGTGATGTGGATAGCTTTATTTGTGCTTAACAATCTTTTGTGCACCATCCGACCTTAGACCTAAGTATAACAACTGGATCGCTCACTCAAATACTAAACTTGCACAGAAAACGGTTATGAATGACTGCCAGGTCAATGTTTGTGTATCGCGTTCAGATCGTCAATTCTGTCTTTCAAAATTCAGTGATTCCCGCTCATACACACTGTCCTGGACGCGCACATAGCTGTCAAAAACATATATATCACATTAAGCTGCACGGACATGACATAATCGCAAAAACGAGGAAAGCCTTTCATGTTTTTTTTTTGTTTTTTTTTTTTAACTATTTGGCCATGAAACTGACCAGTGTAACTCTCAAGTGTTCAAAACAACCTTTCAAGCAACCCCCCCCCCCACATGCAAACTTCAAGCAGGCCCACACATGCAAAACTTGAAGTGGTGCTTAAATTGCTCCTTGTGAGTTTAGTCACACAGTCAAGAATTAATTATATGCTGCTTTCAGCATCTTTAGAAACCGGCCATTACGTTTATTAAAATATCTAGGTATTGAAGCCTATTTGCAATGTTAGCATATCTGACCATTGGAGCACTTGAAAGAATGAGCAAACAAATGGATCACTTGAGCGGGATGTAGACCTATATTCTGGAACTCTTAGACCAATAATCTCAACTGAACCTGCGTGGCCATGAAGCACTTTGTAAAAAAATGATGGTCAGTCACAGCTCAACGAACTAATAAGGTTCATAAATTCAGTTTTGCAAGCATTCCGCTTCATCAAGCTCCGGTAACTTCCACTCCATTCATGAGAGGAATTTCCTCTGGACGGCCTCGACGGCTGCATCTGTGTGCACAATGTTCCTATTCCAAATAACAGTGAGATCGAACCAAGGACTTTTCCACTGTTACACAAGAGTGCTTATCTTCTTTTATTTAGCCATTTTTCTAAAAAATCAAGAATAAAACATTTCCTGATTTCTGCAGAAGCGTCCATGGTTCGTGGACTCCTAATTCGAAAACGAGAATTAGAAGTCAATTAATTGATCTATCAGAGTAAGTAGTTTATTACTATTTATAAAGATAATCGTCAATTTAAATATTTTTCCGAAAACGTGCCTCGTCGCTCTAGCACCATCACTGACCAAGAAACCGTAAACATTATAGCAGCAGCAGACACAATTGAAAAAGTACCTTGCAGGATCGACACAATTTAATAGTACGTTCGTACGCTGATATAAGTTCTAAATATTTTCGAGGCAATCTTGAAGGCCTAACAATCATTATCATTGTCTAGCATAAAATTGTTCACCATTTTATCAACGATCACCTATGGACTAAATGTACAGATAATTCAGTAAACGTTCGATTATACTTAACATACTGCACATTCAATGAATGCAGCCCATATTACTCAATTTCCAAGTCCAACAACCAATTCCAACTGGCAATTATAGAGCGGATTGCGTACGCGTGATCGTCGTGAACCTGTCGTAAGAGAATAATGGCCTCTCACCGTCGGATGGTCACCTCTGATAAGGATAACGACGTGATCATTTAACCTACTTCAAACAGGTTGTCACGCAGTTCTTAGTAAACTTGAAAAGATTATATATATTCTCTGCAGCAAGACAGTTACGATGATATTCTCTCTCTGAAATTATTGATCGGAAATCGACTCCCGAAGTTTTTTTTTTATCAAGAGCACAGATAATTAACTATGCACAGATTGCTCATGATAAGTGTAAAATTACTGTACGTAGGTCATTCGGAATATACTATCTGTAGGCCTGTGCGTGTGGTGTCGCCATAATGAATAAAGATAGACTGAGAGCACATCACAACACTGTGTTGACCCTGCGTGGACTGTGCTCAACCCAAATACATTCCATCCACTCTGGGATAAGCTACAGAAAACAACGCTGTTTGCTTGAAGATGATCAATGAATGGAGATGATCTATGGAAAGAAACTTTTGGAGTTTTGCTTTACGTTATAATAATATGTCTAATCTTTCAATCATTTACTCTCAATGTACATAACAATACAATAACTAAACGCATGAAGACAGTGAACATAAAACGTAGAAAATGAGTTAACAGTACATAAATAGAAACTTACGGGACATTTAGACTATACGAAGGCAGTTCACGTAAGGCGGACATCATAAACTGGTCGGTGTTCTCAGTGCTAACCAAAACTCATTGCACATTACAAACCTAGGGGCTGACACTTTTGGGCAGGAAAGAACGGACTGCCAAGATTTAACTGGGAACGTAATGGTCGGTGAAATTAAAAACTGAGCGTGGACGTCTGACTCGATTCTCCTCGACGGAGGTTGCACGGTGGGAAACGTGGCGAGACGAGGCAACGGCAAGTGACTCCTTCTTTTTTATGTCTCGCGCGGACGGAAAAAAGAGAAAACCCGTGTGATTCAAAAGCTATCGTACGTAGGTACACAATTCCGAAAATTAGCATAGATATGAAAGCGAGCGGTGTGTTCGTGTTGAAACGCTCGTTTGTTTGGCCTAACGACTCGGCGTCGGACGGGTCAGTCCCATAAAACTGTGGTCATAACAATAACAATAGTTCAAACAATACAATTAACTACGTACGCTGAGTTACGCCGGAGGTGTGACCTTGTAAGACGCTTCTCTTGCAATTATAACCTGTTTTGCATATACACATTGACACCGGTGCCAAATAAAGTTTTGATGGTGACTGAACTGGATGGAAGACTACGACCCCGTCTGACCCGTCACATGTCTCTTCAACGCCGTTAGGCCTGAAGCCGTGTTAGATCGATACCGATCGAATTTACGACGAAATGTCAAGACTCTTCAGTGTTTGACTTTTGAAAAGGTCGCTCTGGAGGGGGTCTCCTATTCTCTGCTTGACTGAATATAGCGTAAGAAGTTTCGCTTACGATAATAATAGCGTGACCACTGTTCTTAAATCAAACAATATGTATCTACAAAACAAGCAGTTTTTCAATTCAATGTTTTCATTGTTTTGTAATATTTTCATCTATGATTTAGCAAGTTATTAAATCATATTCAGTTTTACTAAAATTATAACTTTTTCTGAAAATAAAAAAACTGATAATATTAACAATAGAAACGCTCAAGGGAGCCATTTCGTTTTACGAAAATGCCAAACACTATCGCAACACTTTAAAATGAGCATATTTATAATTTTTACTGTTAAATATATGAAACTTAAGACATTCTCGATGATTTTAAATTAAAAAAAAACTTACAATATCGATTTACGGTCGTACACAAGAATACAACTTTAATAATCTTACAGAGTTGACTATACATCATTATAATAACAAACACGGACTGCACAGTTGAAATAGAACAGCCCGTTTTAACCAGCAGACGGTTGATTGTTTCTACTATAAGGCTGTTGACTTTCGAACAGCTTGGCAGTTTGGGAAACGGGCACCTTAATATGAAAAAAAAAAAAAAAACTATACAACTCATTTGTCAATCCGGATTCTTACGGAATAAACGTGTTTTGTACTAACCCTAAGACCGTTTTTACTCATGGACCTATTCTACCCCCTTCATTTAGTCTTCTCGGAGGAGAATCTCCAACTCATCCAACTGAAGACATCGACCATTCCATTGATCCTGCAGGACCAGGATGTGGTCTGAATGAACCCTACAGTCGGACACGCTACAATCGATTCCTCGCAGTCTATTGTCATCCCAGGCCGCTCTATTACAGCGATTAAACGCTCCACCAGCCTTTTCATTTTTTCCCTACCGGTAGCTCAGGCCGTTCCATTTCTACATAAAAACAACAGTTTCTCAACGCATCCCTGGATAATATAATAGCCTATTCGTTTCCCGGAATGCGATTATTTTTCTCACTAAACTACTATAACTATCGAGATATATCCTGACATTAGCGACTGATATAGTCCTCTTTAAATGTAGATATCTAACATATCTTTAAATTTGTTCTACTTCTTTTATTTTCCGACTTCTAACTGTTGTTTATTTTGGTCTATAGTACTTTACTACTGAATCAATCGACTATTTTCATTCGATATAGGAAAAAACGGAAAATTTAATTTAATTTTTAGGTTACTTTACTCAAGAGATGTCATTCTAATTATAAATACTGAAAACTTATACGAAATAAATACTCAAAATTTACGAAATAAATTTCTAGCCCTAATGATTTGATTATTGAGTCTCAAAATTTCCGAGGGGATTACGGGTGGATGGGGAATGGAGATAGTTCGAAACCTGGCGTCGCTTACCGTTCATGTATCCACAAGATACTATGTCACTCGGAACAACATAAGTCCCTCCTTGAAAACCTTAAGAAGAGATTGAAATTCTACGATCCTTACACACTAAGTTACGTTCAAGCTAAAATATATCCATTACAGGTTAGACGGTAAAATTGCATTGCTACTATAAAGCTGACAGGGGTTCACGACTTTACAGCGGTGGCTTGGCAGTTTGAGAAAAAAGCCCACTAGGTTAACAAAGCAAATTGAAGAATTTTTCTAAAATCTAAACAGAGCCAGAACATAAATAATTAGATGGATTTTTAGAATAAAATAGGACCTAAAAACAGCAGATATGCTTATGACGCTAACATACAGTACAAACGTGCACATAGCACATTTTATTGGAAAGTTGTCCAGAGAATGACAGGAAAATTAACCGGAAATTCTGTATAGACGAAAAAAGAGTCTATTCTAAACGAATTAAACAAGTTTTTACAGGAAAGCATAGAAAATCCGTCAATACAGATTACTGTACTTATCGTCGTCCGATTGAGTCCATGCGTTAATTAATATTCCAATTAAAAATAATAAATCACAAATTGATAAATTATAAATCACAAAAACATATGCGATACATAAATAATTACAAGAACAATATTACGAGAAACCATCTTCAAAAACCAATCGGCAATGTGTTTTCAATCCCCGCAGCTATGCCAACAATAGGCTAATAAATTACTACATCACTCGGCAAACCAATTAATCATAATTGGCACATGCAAATCTCGTTGGATTCCATTGTAACTGATAATTAATTAACGTGGTAGTACGATGTATTTATGTACATCTCTCATCTCTATCACAACCACTAACTTGTAGATCCCTTTCGTTGGTGATATCGGCAAACGAATTACGTGTAAACACATCGTGTGAGCACATATTCCAAAATATTAACGTTTACTGCTTTTTGCAACTGAGTTCATGTCTACCTGATAAGCGAGAATGTAAAAGTTGCATTGGTCTTTGAAGATCTACAAAAATATACCTACGTTTCCAGCACATCAACATTGTATTTACCTTTTTTCAGACAAAACTTTATTTATTTAATAATTCCAACGGTAACAACCAATTTACAATAGTAATACAATGATGGCATATCACTAAAAAGGACTAACCATAATTCTATATGTTTTTGTAGTTTATATATATATATATATATATATATATTATTATATATAATTATATATATATAATTATTATATATATAACCAATATATATATAATAATTGGTCGGTAGCGTAGTTGGCTCAATCCCAGCTTCATGTGCTAAAGGTTGTCAGTTCGATCCCAATCAGAGTCAATACATTTTGAGAAGGATCAGCTGATAACCACCGGCTGTTCATTTGTCATTGGGCTATTAATTAATGACACTTTCTAATGAATAGTCGGCCTTAGTTTGTAACAATGACTACATTCGCTCATCTACACTCATCACACTCAATCGAAATCCATATTCGCCCATATCTTGACGATCGGCGTCTTATGAATAAATAAAAAAATTTTACAAGCTTGGCCATAGCAGTAACGAAAATACCAATAATATAATGTAAGAGTAATGAATTATAACAAAACATCTAGATAAAGTCTAAGCAGTACAACAATAAATTAATAATATAATATAATAAAACAAAATAATGATAAACAAGTATAACAACGAAAATTCAATACATAATCTAATGAAAAAGTTAACAAACTATGATGTAGTCTATATAACAAGAAAATTCAAGACAATAATAATGACAGGTGACTAGAACATCACAAGAAATGACTGAAAATGATCATATGGCAGCTCATAAGGCAGGGAGACACCTAGGACCTAACAGATTGTGGAGTTAAAGATCAGAAATCACATATTCACTTATTAATGTCACCTTCCTCTTGAAGGAATTAGCAGATTTTGCAAAAAAGTCTATTCTCGATGACACCACACTCTCGGTCCTCTGATATCTGGCCAGTCCACAGTGATAAGCATAGCTGGTGGGCAGATAACTACGGGCAAATATCGTCATGGATCTTGTACCCCTTGGGATGTGTAGGTCTATCCTCCGCAAGAGCTCAGGGCAGTCCATTAAACCATTGACTACCTTGTAAAGGAACACCAAGTCAATAACCATTCGCCGATGCTGAAGAGGGTTAAGTTTGAAATGCTGTTCCAGTTCTGCAATAGGTGTGCCAAAATAAGTATAACCAAGGCGAGTGCCCAGCATTCGCATAAAACGGACTTGTACCCTGTGCAGCAAATAAGCATGAATTTGTCAATAAAAAAGCAAAATGTTCACCTACATTGCAATCTGTGAAGTGCGTAGAACGGTTGCGCACTTCACAGTGGTGCAAGGGCGCAACAAAACACCGCAGGGTGTCCATATCAAATGGTCCATAAACATCACAACCGTATTCAAATGATCCCAAAAGTTATAGGGAATGCGTCTGGGAGTGGTGCGATGGCATTGTCCTGGCCACATAAACCATTGCGATATGGATATAGTCCGACCGAGCTCGCAGCTTGGAGAGAACTTGTCAGGCGTATGGTAGTTACCCACAACGTTAGTCGTATACTATGGTACATAGAGTTTGTAAGTTATAACTATCATGACCCTGCATGGACCATTACACACTTAGACAAACTTAAGAAGGGTCGGATTATGAATGCTTGGGAAGTTATTTATTTTTAAAGAAAAATTTAAGGATTAAAGGAAAAATAAACTAATAAATGAACAGGTTAATTTTGATTCCGAAATAGTTTTTAATAACGTATTTTCAGCGATTAAAAGAACAGAAGTAACAGCAAATAGGGATTAGCCAATAATATTACAGCAGCCACCATTTTGACGATTCCAGCCAATGGAATCACCTATATCAGGCCTATAAATTGAGTTGTTGAACACCATTTTCCATTCGTTTGTGAATCCCTCTGGTCTGAGGAAGGTGAGCGTGGTTCACCGAAATCGATCACCATAATATTTGTGCATTTTGTACTTGTATTGTAGTATGTTTGTGCATTGTGTTTTATATGGAATATATTTGTGTTTTGTGACGTTTACTTGTACTATATGTGTACCACACTTATTATGCTAATTAAAAAATAACTATTAGACAAACTTAACTAAAGTCTATTATTTAAGGAGGGCGTATCCCAAACTGCCAAGTCACCGCTGGGAAGTCGACAACCTACGAATTTTGCCGTGCTACATACAAACTTGCCGTCAGCACGCTAAATACCATACCATTGCTGTTCTATTTCAACTGTATAGTTCATGTTCATTATTATAATAAGTTATGGTGAATACTGGGCCAAAATTGAAGTGTTGCGATACGTTCATTATTAAGCCTACTTACCATAACATTAGTATCAAACAACCTAATTAACCAACAAGGTTTGTATAATTTAAGTCACACCGCTTGCAATTTAATTCATCTCCCATCCAGTCTTAATTTTTTTGTGGTCATGAATTATATTTGGCATAACAGAAATATATTTATTCTTTGATTTTTCTTATTCTATTTTTAATCATATTCACAGTTTAGTCGTTCGGTAAGAAAATAATTTTAATAATTCTTACTAAAATGTAAAATAAAAAATCAAACAATCCAATAAAATAAATTTGATTCGTGGAGCCATTACAAGTAGCCATTGTCATTAATCAAGTAATCATTGATTACGTTGATAAGAGTGTTTTTAAATGATTCCTTTGTAATCGAAAGGCCCCACGAGTAAACTTTATTTTATTGCATTGTTTCATTATTCATATAAACTAATGTTTTGTATTTCACCTGATGATGAATTCATACAGAAATATGTCATGAACAAATAAACAAAAACTTCACATTAGGCTTTTTATTATTAATCTGTGCAGTTCAGGGCTTAAATCTGGAATATATGTTCTTTCTTTGATCAGTTTTTTTCTGTCCCAGCGAGTTCATAGCTTACATATTTTGATTTGTTACGATATTATATTATAGAAATTACAAACAAAAACATCTCTGATAATAATATTGTTTTAGAAATAGATTGTTCGACAACCCTTGCCTATATAATTATAACGAGATCCATCTTAAATGTTTTGAACCATAGTATATGAAAATATATGGATCAGGAAAGATTTAATCAGCATTTGTTCTAACTCTGCCTCCATTTGATTTCCGTTTACCATTTTTTTATTAGAGTTCAGGAATGTTGTTGCGGGTCGGAGTTAACATTGGCGTGGGTTAGTTTAGAGACAGCAAATATATGAGAATATTTAGACGAATATTCTTCTTTAAAAAATAGGGGGGAAATGCTATCCACACTTTAGTTGGACTATTGCTCAAACAAATGTAGTCTTTGGTAGTTGAAATGGATAAGATAACTGACAGCCAAAGGGTTAGCTTATTTCTCATTGTTCAGTGAGTCCCTACTTGTTCCGAGTCAAAATTATGTTAATGAATGTTACACTAACCAGCATTATGATAACTTATTAACTTACAGCTTGTTATACTTGCTTAACAAAACAGATGATAAAATGCAGTATACTTACTGATAAAACAATACCTTAAAATGTCGATCGATATAATAAAGAAAAATACATTTTTGTAAATACAAAAGTTTGAACCAGATAAATATTTTTCATCTAATTGGACTGCTAGATGTTTAACACAATTGGACTGCTGAGTGTTGTACTTATGTTGCAGTGCCATACTTTCCAGCCACGCCATGCATTTTCTCTGCACTTTGCTCAACAAAGAATTTAGCAAAGGAATAAGCATGAAAAACTGCAACTAACGTGTGTCAAGGGATTTGAGAGTCATGTTATAACCAATTTGGGAGTCGTGTGATAACCGATTTGGGAGTCGTTTTATAACCGATTTTGGAGTCGTTGTGATAACAGATTTGAGAGTCATGTGATAACCGATTTGGGAGTAGTTTTATAAATGATTTCGATGTTATGTTATAACCGATTTGGGAGTCGTATTTTAAGAAAAGCCTAGCTAGGTTGTGACGTCACTGCTGCCTGACATGTATGAACTTGATCAACCTCAGAAGAACTAGCACCATCTACCCCCGAGATCTACGGCACACCGAGCTTTAATAGCTTGGATCAGTCGTCATTTAAAGGCAACCATTAAGGTTCAATAGTGCGTTAACACGTTTAACTCTACCTTACCAAGAAACAGACTCGGAGTCTCAGTACATTTGACCGACACCGAGCCTACATTAGCGTATATCTGTCTCAACCAGTTGTAGACGGACATCTAGTCGGTAAATATGATCTCGCCCAAAGCCCACGGAGGCGGAGAACAGCGACGTTGGCAGACATACGACGTTGGCAGGTCTAAACTAGCCCCCATCGAGCGTACTGTGATGTTAGGTAGTTTACTTGTTGAATAGTCATATAAATAGGAAACCTATCTCTTCTACCTTCTCCCACCCCCAAAATATAATTTACGATAATTATGGATTGTTTGCATCAAAAGATATGAGAGACGTGCATAAACAAGAAAAATCACATGTTGAAGTATGGAGACTGGCCAAGAAATAAAACCAATAACATACTAAATGAGAGAGAGAAAAATATTATACTTCGGGCAAATTCTAAGGATGCCAGATGATATAAAAACAAATTAAATAACAAAACATTTTGGACGAAAAACAATGGCTAACTGGAGAAAATAAGTAATAATATCAACCATGGTTTAAAAATGATTAATGAAGAAAATAATGCGAATTTTCCTAAAAATTGGCGTGTTTAGAAATTTACTTAAGCAGAAAGCTTTGTTGCTTGACAGTATTTTTAAATTCAGTCCTTTCATATTTCCTGTGGTTCGATTCTTCAGCCTGAATCCTAATTCCCTTTACATTACGTGCTGCCTATATCCCCCCTAAATCATAACTCATCCTACACTCATATCATCATTCATATTCGCCTTAAAATACGCACAACGTTGTGTCGGCGTCTCATATGTAAGAATAAAAATATGGAAGAGACATAATGTCCAGAATGAACAAAAACTAAATAACGTATAGATTTTTTAAGGTCAAGAATAGAATAAAACTAGTAAAAGTAATTACGAATTTGAATATATATATATATATATATATATATTACAATTGATTATGTGTATGCTATCTTAATATATAAAATCCAAAAACGATGTACTCACTCATCTCGAAATCTCCAGAACCACGGAACAGATTTTTGTGTATTTTAGAGGGATGTTAGCTTTTGTATCCTAGAAACCCACTAAAAAAGGATCTTTCGAAATTTATTCCTTTGGGGTAGGACAAAAATTAAATAACATAAGTATAACATTAACATCAATTTAATTTAATAATTTATTTCAAACAGCTGATACACGAAACATGGCGTGTATCAGTAGTAAAAGCGTAGTAAAAGTAATTACGAATTCAAATTCGTAATTACTTTTACTAGTTTTATTCTATTCTTGACCTTAAAAAATCTATACGTTATTTAGTTTTTGTTGGCAGGGCTAAACAGCTCTTAAACATGACACGAAACATTGGCTAATTTAGTTTCCATGGTCTATGTTTAGGGTTATTTCTACGACATCTTACATAGTTGCACTATTTTGCACCCACCTAAAGTAGACTTATTAGGTTTTCTAGATTATAAAAATTTATTATCTAGGAGAATGGCAGCAGACTTACTTTTTACATTGATCTGGTGGTTTAGAGAGAACCACGGAGGAAAGGGTAAGAACGAGTGGAGAACTACTCCGTAGAATAATATGGGCTGTCGGCTAGTTGTACTATAAACGTAAATTGTATTTTAAAAATGTAGAATTATCTTTTAAATATATATGCATTAAAATGACAGCGTACAATTACAGTAAAAACTATTTATTCAAATTAAAATAATATAGGTATGTGTGATAAATTGTTAGATGTTTTGTTTTATATTTATGTAAGGCTAGATATACAAAAGAACAAAGTCAGGCCTTCAAGCTCTGAATATTTGGATCTTAGACTACGTCAGCATACTATAAACAATTCAGGGAGAGTCGAGAGTGAAGCTCCGTCCACTGCTGGTTTGACGTAGGCGTTTGGCCGATTCAGAGGTGTTCACATGTTCAGAATACAAAGCATAACGTACGAGGAAACTGATTGCAGATTCTAACTGACGATTGGGGAAAGGGGATGCCAATGAGTTAGTCTTGTTGTAAATCAAGGCTCCAGGTGGACACCCTTTACTTATTGGCCAGCGCCCTTGAGACAGGGAGAGGCAGAGCCTCACTCTCAACTCTCGCTGAATAGAATATAGGCTTGACTACCGCCGCATGCCTATCATACTTCTACTCAGCTACTGAATACGTTGCCATTTTAGACTTCGAGTTATGGAAAAAAATGCAAAACCCCGATGAATGCCCTTGGTTAAAAGTAAATTAAAGTGTGAATGCCCCAATAAATTGAGGGAAAATCCATGTCATGCCATTAAGGCCGAACTGTGTTAAGGAGACAAAGGCTTGCAAACAAAGGTTTTAATCGATAAAGGCGCACAAAAGGCGAGTCGATAAGATAGAACACGGTCTTGGCCGGTGTGTATCTCAGATAATCTGGGCTGAATACACTAAATCAAGGGCGCGGACACGTGTTGGGAATTATAATAGAGCGACGCTGTGTTGCAGTTTAGATAAACTTGCAGTCAACCGACCGGAGCTGTAACGTAGCTTGTATTTAATTACATGTACAGCGCCTGGCTGCCTTCATTAGGCCTTGTCGTGTTATCTGGTAATCGTAAGTACAAAGTTTGTTATCATTCACGCCCAGCAACCACACCTAGATCGTCCCTCTCCACCTGAAGGTGGTACTTTAGGTTACGTTTCGACTTCTTCATATACAGAATAAACATAACAAGAAAGACATTGCTTGATATAATGTTATGCATTTAGGTTCTATTCTTTACGTTCCTATCAGATCAGAAACATTTCTTATAACTTTTCGTGGAAATTGGTTCTTCTTAAGGTCCAAAAACAAAAACGTCCCTCAATACAAAGGGAATTATAAAACAAGTACAAAACATACAAGTATTATGGTGGTCAATTTAGGTGAACCATGTTACCATCCTCAGATCAGAGGGATTCAAGGAGGAATACAGCTGATATGTTCATTACTTCATAACGTTTGACAGGCATCAACTGTCGACATGTTACATTCTACAGCTAGTTCATGCATTATTTATTACACATTTATTGTAATGAATGAGTAGTGATACCTAACCCACCACCCCTACACATACATTGGTACTGACCCACCTAAACAAGAACAGTCAAATTGACCTATCCATACAATTGTACTGACCTACCCCACCCACCAATATACATACAATGATATTGACGCACCCACCAACCAAAATACGTACAGTGGGATTGACCGATCCATAAGCATACAGTGTATTATCCTCCCACCCACCCATACATTTACAATAGTAGTGGATTTGACCCATCTAAACACGTACGGGTATTATCGCCACAGTACATGTATGGGTGCGTCAATACCACTTCTACATGTACATTTATTCTTAACTAACTATTAAAACTCTGCATAAATTGTCGAAATTTATCATTCTATATTGTCTAGTTTGGCATTATGAGTATGTTTGCTAAATTCAAGACGAAATACTTGTCATTATTACATTCACTTATAACTCTTCTATACTTAACACGTCAGAAATAAGAAGCTTTATCAAACACTCGCGAATCTTCGGAACATTTCGCATTTCAACAAAATTGCTCAGTCAACGAGAAATGCTAATCTGACATCTCCAGTTCTCTTCGGCCTGGACTTGCCCGATTACAAAATTATGGATTTGCTTAAAAAACTGACGCAGTGGGATGATGTGACTGGTGAATGATCTTTAGGTTATAATAAAATCTTCGGAGAGTTACAACTGTGAAAATGTGCTACAATTATGATGAACGCTTCAGATTCAAGCCTGGCCGTGCAACCGGCCCTTAAATTGTTAGAAACTTGTGAAACTCCCATTATTGGAGCATTCTGAGGCGCAACTCAGATGTGCCACATTTAAAGTCCATGAATCATGAAGGAAGAAAGGTGTTACAGCACAGAGCGGATATCATCGGCTGGCATTGAGAATGGGAGCAGAACGAAGGGCTTTGATAACCTAGCCATGAAGTACAATGTACCATTATGGTAAACGGTAGTCTATGTGAGGCCGAAGCATGTGAGAAAAATGTCGGAGCCGCGTTGACGAGCGTTTAGTCCGTAATTGGCGCGACGAGGGGGTAAGAAGGTATTTTAAGTGATTGTTTGTACCGTATTTAAGGGGGAACCGTAAGGAATAAACATAAATTCCGGCCGGAAAGGAAAAAGTGTGGACAGTCGATTGTTTTTGATTTTCGAAAGCTGACGCGGGAACGCGCCGCAAAGCAGAGGCCCCAGACTGCATCCTTGGAATAGCACATCGAATACCGGCCACCGATTTATTTACACATTGCTCGTCCCTGTTCGGGGAAAAAATGTTTAGGAAAACCAGTATTCGGAATTATAATAGGGGCCGCCAGCCGGCTCGAGAACTGGTCGTCTTCTGGCCGCTTTTTTGTGTCAACAATTATGTCACTTTTGGGGCGGCTGAGATATTTATGAACGATTATAAAATGATTTTCTAGATCTCGGCACGGGTAGTCAATAATAAACAAACACCTGTGTAACTGAGTGAGTCTCCCAACGACAGGTGGTTTGTCATCATAGTCAATTTACGATCTCAACGACCAATACCCCCCCCCCCACCCCATGTATCTATTTAAAACTGAAACAACCAATTTGTTCAAAAATAAGCCAGGATTTGAGAATAGTTTTTTAAATCAATATAATTACGTGCGATTTGATCCTTTTGGATAACAAAGAAACGATTTTTGGTACTTTTTTCTTGTTTTCCACACAGCCTTCATTTGTTCACTGTAGATTTATTTTCTTTCTACAAACCAATTCGTTCCTTCCTTCTTCGCACTTCACACCTGTTAATGTTTTGTACGTAAAAGTGATGGTCCTAGGTTTAAAATAAGTTGTTTGGACTTTATATACACCTCTATCGACGAGTTTGTTCTTCAGTAAAGTTTTTAATAGGTCTGCTTTTTTTAAATACTGAGGGTGACACTTGTGTTTGGGAGTCAGTGGATGTGACCATTTAACGTTAACCTTCTTTTAGTTTTAGGATCTGCTACAAAAAATACGATTTTTCTGATGTTCTCCGTAGTAGTTTGCAACCATTTTTTCCCAATTTCAAGATATATGGACCATGATCCTTCCTCAACATTTCGGATTCTTCATTCAGAAAGTGTCGCAGTCCTCCCTTTATGAGAAGTGTGGAAGCCTCCCTAGCAATCAGGGATTTAGCTTATTTACTATGTTAAAAACTAATTTGTTAGTGTGAACTTTGTTTAACGGAAACGACGCATAAAGCAAATGAATGAATGTTGCATTTTTGCCCACCCACCCTCCTGTACACGTACACCTGTACGTACACCCACACTGCTTTTATAATATGGTTCTAAACCTTTATGATTGATAATAATGTCCTGCAATAAAAATATTTAAAGAAATCAAATTTGTATTTTTGTTATTTTATTTTTACGATTTATTATCATAGTAGTGGGTCATCACCATTGTATAAAAAAAAAATAAATAAATAAATACATGTATGAGAGGGTGGGCATCACGCGTGAATAAGATAGCAGATTGGTTACATGTAACCCACCGTAACGTAAATACCACCTTAGTAAATGGGTAGATAGGTGGGTCAATACCACGTACTTTTAAAGGTGGGTGGTTTAATACCATAGGGTGTGTATGGGTAGGTGTCAACTTTGATTTCAGGCTCATGGATAGCCCAAATACCTATAACAAATCATCATACAAGGTGTCCCTGAACTCTCTGAGAATCTTTTAGGTATTGATTGTGGGTCAAAAAAAAGATATAATATAGGCTACTATTTAAAAATTCCAAATCACCTCCGGTACCCGTACAGCCACCATTTTGTATTTTTTACTAATTATTTGTTTTTTTATATATTTAATCTATAGAGTTCAAATTTGGAATACACATTAATATAAGAATTTTCTTACTGAATAAAAAAAACTTTTAAAATGCACTTTGAAATATTTCATCCTTAATAACTTTTAAAAGGTTAGGAATAAAAAAAATTAAAAGAATACCTTTTTATTGAAAATTGTATTAGAAATCCAAAAAAAGTAACTTCGTATAAGATCGAATGACAAACAACCGAGGTTTGAGTATCTTTGTATTTAGTCAATGTGTACAGCCATGGTGTCGTGCCGTGCGAGTCAAACCACAACAATACATCAGCGATATATTCTGATTACTTTCATCCAAAACACTACAAAAAAATTAGTCGTGACATTATTGTAATGAAAATGCCCCTAGCAGGTAATGGGAAAAAAGTTGCAAATTATTTCGTTGTTATTAAATTAAAAATTAATTTTAACCTTAAGTAGTGCCCTATAAACTAGAATTTTTGTAAATTCAAGGTTGGTAGGATTGTTGAAGGTGCTGGAATTATTCCAGAAAAAAACTGGTGCGCTGCTGTGCGTCAGTCACTTTCCAATCTTTTTTCCTTTGCATTCAAATGAGAGGACGAAATTTTGAGCATCGTTTGTAATGTGAACATTAATTTAATTAAAGTTCCAACGTATAGTCTAATGCTTTTTTAATAGTATTTGTTTTATGTCTACAACCTGCTTTGCATCACAAATAAATTTTACGTAAATTCTAGTTTTAATTAAAATTTATTTTTAATTCAATAACAACGAAAATCACATGCAACTTTTCTCTCGTTGTCTGCTAGGGGCATTTTCATTACAATAATGTCACAAATTACTTTAATGTGGTGTTTTACATAAAAGTAATCAGAATAGATCGCTGATGTATTGTTGTGGTTGACTCGCGCGGCACGATACCATGGCTGTACACATTGATTTAATACAAAAATACTCAAACCTCGGTTGTTTGTCATCTGATCTTATACTACGTTACTTTTTTTGGATTTCTAATAAAATTTTTAATAAAAAGGTATTCTTTTAATTTTTTTTATTCCTAACCTTTTAAAAGTTATTAAGGATCAAACAATTCAAAGTGCCGCCATTTTAAAAAATATTTTTTTAATTTTTTTATTTCAGTAAGAAAATGGTTTTGTTAATATGTATACCAAATTTGAACTCTATAGATTAAATAGTTTAAAAAATAAAAATAATTATTAAAAAAAAACAAAATGGCGACTGTACGGATACCGGAGATGATTTGGAATTTTTAAATAGGATATTATGTCTTCTTATTGGCCCTCAACCAATACCATAAAAGCGCCTCAGAGAGTTCAAGGACACCCTGTATATGATTTACACTGTTCCTATTGAATAGAGATTATGGATAAAAATCAATTTTGAGTTAACTTGCATCATATGATAATAACCCACTAATTCAGGATTCTTGTGTTTATGGGGCGCGTAATAACTATCGTTAGCTACTAGAGGTTATGCGTTGCGTTATAATGTATTAATGCAACCTTTTTGGAAACGTTTGGTGCATAATAAATTGGAGGCCTTAGGTTGGGTAATAAACGACTAATGAAGTTTCTTGGCGTCATACGGAGCACAATGATTCATACGACAGAGCATTAACCCTTAAAACGCTGAGCAATTTTCTGTAATTTTTCAATTAACGCTTCATTTTCTTGAAAATATATAATCTTAGTTTTTGTAAAGTTATATTTTTTAAAAATCTTAACCAGGATAGTACAATGTAAAAAAAAATAATAACGATATACAATATACAATACATATATAACTCAATATACAATATACTCAATAACAAGATTGATAAAAGATGATATGAAAAAACCCGCATCTCATAAAAGAAATCCACATCTATAGTTTTAATTCATGAAGTAGAAATACTCAGCAATTCATAAATTGGCAATTTGAATTCAGATTTTTCATTAAATCGGTTTCAACACTTCGCAGCCTCTAGGTTGAGTAAACAGTAATTTATTCTGGAGTATAAACCAGCAGCCTTCCATTTAACGATGTTTTATTTCTAGCTGCCTCTGGTCGATTCCCCCAGATCATTAACCTCCCATTCTCTCTGGTGGAAATCTAGTTAGTGCTCGCAGGTGCATAATCTTCTCAGTGACTCCATTTTGCATCCTATATGCAGGCAATAATTTTTTTTATATCTTTTTTAAGGAGAAGTCTACTCCTTTTGACCCTTACACATTCCACTGCCAATAGACTACTGATCAGAACATTCTAAACCCTTACTATGTCTCAATACAATTATTCGGGAGGAGTACCAGTACATAAAATGGGAACATTATTGATAAATACTTACAGTTCAGAGCTAATTAGAACCTGCGATATCTCTAACTCGGGTTCAAAAGTCTGACGCCTTAGAAACACTCCGCAAAATTATGATACTTTTTACAACGACAAAATAATATGGTAACTTATATTTTCTTCATGCGCTAATCATCAAAACTTAGGTGAATGTAGACTTTTACACAACGTCACAAACAAAATCTGACCATTGCTAAGGCAGTGTTGTTAATTAATGACAAATGAATGACTAGTGGTTATCATCTGACTCGTTTGAAAATTTATTTCGCTCTGCTTAAGGTCGTTCTGATTAGATATGTCGACAACCTATATAGGTTATGAAACTGGATCTACTCGGCAAACTACTTTACCTACCAATTATTTGTTAGATATTCAAACAGCGACCATGGCTTCAAGATGCATGTACTACCGCTAAATTTAGCACTCTCATGAGGGTCTAGATATGTCTAAAATTTACAGGACGTATATTGCAAAACTTAACGGTGATTTGGCTGGAATCCGTAAAGCGTTTTTATCGCCGTTCTGAACAATTCACGTCCGTAATGTGAAAAAGGAGCCAACTCTAGGACGCACATGAATTTTTCAAAGAGTTTGAGGGGTGAAAGAGTTGAAGGGATTTTTTCAGGATGTGACTTTAATAGTTATAAAAGAAAGTTAATGGACTTTCTTACTCGTCAAGCTCATGTGTAATCATCATGATTCATTAACTAGTGGCCTTCAAAATTGATACTTTTTACATTTTATTTATATTCAACAAAATATCAGTTTAGAAACCACTTCGTGAGATTAACATTTTCTTTTAGAAAATCCGATAGATTATTAAATTAGAATAAGAAAATAATTTATTCCAGCTAGTTTTACAATATCAAATTTATACATTTCTGGCTGGAATTACTAGCCCCAATTTCAATATACCGAATTTGTTAATTGTAAATTTTGCCATGAATGTGTTGGATGTACGAGTATATATTTAATCCTACATACCTTTCAAAAAGATACAAAAAATTTAAAAAAAATACAATTCCAAGTGACCTTCTAAAAATATTCATTGCACACTTCCATAATCAGGACTGTCACGGGTTATCCGGGATATCTGTTCGTATTATGCTAAATGCAATAGTTAATTTTCATATGTCGGTAGATCATAGGGGATTTATTCATCGAGAGAACTGCACTTAGACCGTAGAAGGGGGGGTTATACGTATGTCATTCATTGCAAGTATTATTGCCGTCATCACCACTCTAAGACATTCAATAACTGATGGATGTCAGCTTGGAAAGTAAAGTGCAGACAGACCAGCTTTATACGTGCGAAATTATTAGTTCGCCCACGATAGTGTGCTGATATATCGATCCGATATATCGATACCACTTACCTCTTCTTCCCACTTTACAGCCCGTAGGCAATAACAATTAATTGTATATAAACGTCACTGGTCGTTGTAAATCAACAGTTAATCCTCACTTGAGTTAAAACCACATAAAATAGTCCGGTTCAATTCAGTATCGTATTTACGATCAGTAGAATGACGTCTTGTTGATAAGTCATATAGACGTTAGTTAAAATATTGTTGAATATTATTTAATTAGATTAAATTTTTGTCAACAAGAAATTCAAAGCTATATGTAAATAAAAGTTAAGCTGGTGTGACAACTTGGCAACCATGCGTCGTTTGCCATCGGACCAATTTCATGAAGTGAACCAACAGTACGATAGTAAAAATGAATAGTACGATCACTAGTAAAAATGTGTCTTTCAATTTGTATTCAACTAATTTTAATCCTTTTGAATGCCTTGTTCCAGAAAGAATTCTTTAATTCATAAAGACTGTTGGTATATTTGTTTAGTGTACCTTATTTATTTAGTGCAAAAATATCTTTAGTAAATAGACCTATCTAACTGAAAGCAGGTACTAAACTAACTTTGAGCTTGTTGCAACATTACACAGCCATCGTCTGACACATTAGAGACATCAAATAATCAGCCAGCCGAGGTGCATCGTCATAGAAATTATCTTAGTTTATATTAAAGAGTAATTTGACATCATACAATCTTACGACTTTATTAATAATAATGTATTAGTAGATACTGGTGTATTAATAAACATCATTTATTTATTTATTTTTGTGTACAGCGGTGTATAAATTTTATAAACCTGTTTATATCTAAATTTAAGTAGAAAAGACGTTATTATATTTTATTATCATAGTTAAATTGTATCCATTAACAAATATTAATGTTACCACGTTAAATTTTGAGAAGGATCAGCTGATAACCACCGGCTGTTCATTTGTCATTGGGCTATTAATTAATGACACTTTCTAAGGTATAGTCGGCCATAGTTTGTAACAATGACTACATTCGCTCATCTACACTTATCACACTCATTCGAAATCCATATTCGCCCATATCTTGACGATCGGCGTCTTATGAATAAATAAAAATAAATAAATAAGTAGAATTTTATCAAAGTAAGTATTCCTTGTAGGGAGTTTAATAAAAAATATACTGTTCAATTGACTATTTAGCAAAATTATGTAATGGAACCCATGACGAGGCTTTCGTGCCGTAGAGCCCCTACACAATAAACTGTAATTACAAAATTACCGACCACTGTGACAGCCTTTCTGGCTCGTCACCCTCCCTTAACTAGAGTTACTCTCAGTTTCCTTAGTAAACAGACACTTTGCGAGTTACCTTGTACACTGTAAAGTGGATATTACTACACAACATTAAACAATAGACTGTAATTAAAACATTATCGGCCACTGTGACAGCCGGTCTGGCTCGTTACCCTCCCTTAACTAGAGTTACTCTCAGTTCTCTAGGAAAACAGACACTTTGCGAGTTACTGGGTACACTGTAGAATAGATATTACTACACAACATTAAACAGTAGATTGTAATTACAACATTATCGGCCACTGTGACAGCCGGTCTGGCTCGTTACCCTTCCTTAACTAGAGTTACTCTCAGTTCTCTAGGAAAACAGACACTTTGTGAGTTACTGGGTACACTGTAGAATAGATATTACTACACAACATTAAACAGTGGACTGTAATTACAACATTATCGGCCACTGTGACAGCCAGTCTGGCTCGTTACCCTCCCTTAACTAGAGTTACTCACAGTTCCCTTGGTAAACTAGGACTTTGCGAGTTACCGGGTACACTGTAGAATAGATATTACTACACAACATTAAACAGTGGACTATAATTACAACATTATCGGCCACTGTGACAGCCAGTCTGGCTCGTTACCCTCCCTTAACTAAAGTTACTCAGAGTTCCCTTGGTAAACTAGGACTTTGCGAGTTACCGGGTACACTGTAAAATAGATATTACTACACAACATTAAACAGTGGACTGTAATTACAACATTATCGGCCACTGTGACAGCCAGTCTGGCTCGTTACCCTCCCTTAACTAGAGTTACTCACAGTTCCCTTGGTAAACTAGGACTTTGCGAGTTACCGGGTACACTGTAGAGTAGATATTACTACACAACATTAAACAGTAGACTGTAATTAAAACATTATCGGCCACTGTGACAGCCGGTCTGGCTCGTTACCCTCCCTTAACTAGAGTTACTCACAGTTCCCTTAGTAAACTAGGACTTTGCGAGTTACCGGGTACACTGTAGAGTGGATATTACTACACACATTAAACAGTGGACTGTAATTACAACATTATCGGCCACTGTGACAGCTAGTCTGGCTCGTTACCCTCCCTTAACTAGAGTTACTCACAGTTCCCTTGGTAAACTAGGACTTTGCGAGTTACCGGGTACACTGTAGAATAGATATTACTACACAACATTAAACAGTAGACTGTAATTAAAACATTATCGGCCACTGTGACAGCCAGTCTGGCTCGTTACCCTCCCTTAACTAGAGTTACTCACAGTTCCCTTGGTAAACTATGACTTTGCGAGTTACCGGGTACACTGTAGAATAGATATTACTACACAACATTAAACGGTAGACTGTAATTAAAACATTAGCGGCCACCGTGACAGCCGGTCTGGCTCGTTACCCTCCCTTAACTAGAGTTACTCACAGTTCCCTTGGTAAACTAGGACTTTGCGAGTTACCGGGTACACTGTAGAATAGATATTACTACACAACATTAAACAGTAGACTGTAATTAAAACATTATCAGCCACTGTGACGCCGGTCTGGCTCGTTACCCTTCCTTAACTAGAGTTACTCTCAGTTCCCTAGGAAAACAGACACTTTGCGAGTTACCAGGTACACTGTAGAATAGATATTACTACACAACATTAAACAGTAGACTGTAATTAAAACATTATCGGCCACTGTGACAGCCCGTCTGGCTCGTTACCCTCCCTTAACTAGAGTTACTCACAGTTCTCTAGGAAAACAGACACTTTGCGAGTTACCGGGTACACTGTAGAGTAGATATTACTACACAACATTAAACATTAGATTGTAATTACAAAATTACCGGCCACTGTGATAGCCGGGCTGGCTCGTTACCCTTCCTTAACTAGAGTTACTCTCAGTTCTCTAGGAAAACAGACACTTTGCGAGTTACCGGGTACACTGTAGAGTAGATATTACTACACAACATTAAACAGTAGACTGTAATTACAAAATTACCGATCACCGTGACAGCCGGTCTGGCTCGTTACCCTTCCTTAACAAGACTTACTCTCAGTTCTCTAGGAAAACAGACACTTTGCGAGTTACAGGGTACACTGTAGAGTAGATATTACTACACAACATTAAACAGTAGATTGTAATTACAACATTATCGGCCACTGTGACAGCCAGTCTGGCTCGTTACCCTCCCTTAACTATAGTTACTCACAGTTCCCTTGGTAAACTAGGGCGAGTTACCGGGTACACTGTAGAATAGATATTACTACACAACATTAAACAGTTAACTGTAATTACAACATTATCGGCCACTGTGACAGCCAGTCTGGCTCGTTACCCTCCCTTAACTAGAGTTACTCACAGTTCCCTTGGTAAACTAGGACTTTGCGAGTTACCGGGTACACTGTAGGATAGATATTACTACACAACATTAAATAGTTAACTGTAATTACAACATTATCGGCCACTGTGACGCCAGTCTGGCTCGTTACCCTCCCTTAACTAGAGTTACTCACAGTTCCCTTGGTAAACTAGCACTTTGCGAGTTACCGGGTACACTGTAGAATAGATATTACTACACAACATTAAACTGTTAACTGTAATTACAACATTATCGGCCACTGTGACAGCCAGTCTTGCTCGTTACCCTTCTTTAACTAGAGTTACTCACAGTTCCCTTGGTAAACTAGGACTTTGTGAGTTACCGGGTACACTGTAGAATAGATATTACTACACAACATTAAACAGTGGACTGTAATTACAACATTACCGGCCACTGTGACAGCTGGTCTGGCTTGTTACCCTCCCTTAACTAGAGTTACTCTCAGTTCCCTTAGTAAACTAGGACGTTGCGAGTTACCTTCTACGCTGTAGAGTAGATACTACTACACAACATTAAACAGTAAACTGTAATTACAACATTACCGGCCACTGTGACAGCTGGTCTGGCTCGTAACCCTCCCTTAACTAGAGTTACTCTCAGTTCCCTTGGTAAACAGACACTTTCCGAGTTACCTTGTACACTGTAGAACAGATATTACTACACACATTAAACAGTAGACTGTAATTACAACATTGTCGGCCACTGTGACAGCCGGTCTGGCTCGTTACCCTCCCTTAACTAGAGGTATTCTCAGTTCCCTTGGTAAACAGACACTTTGCGAGTTACCTTGTACACTGTAGAGTGGATATTACTACACACATTAAACAGTGGACTGTAATTACAACATTATCGGCCACTGTGACAGCTAGTCTGGCTCGTTACCCTCCCTTAACTAGAGTTACTCTCAGTTCCCTTGGTAAACAGACACTTTGCGAGTTTCCTTGTACACTGTAGAGTGGATATTACTACACACATTAAACAGTGTACTGTAATTACAACATTATCGGCCACTGTGACAGCCCGTCCGGCTCGTTACAATTCCTTAACTACAGTTACTCTCAGTTCCTTTGGTAAACAGACACTTTCCGAGTTACCTTGTACACTGTAGAGTGGATATTACTACACACATTAAACAGTGGACTGTAATTACAACATTATCGGCCACTGTGACAGCCAGTCTGGCTCGTTACCCTCCCTTAACTAGAGTTACTCTCAGTTCCTTTGGTTAACAGATTAAAATGTGTTCGCTAGCGGCTACAATTATTTATAATTGGCGGCCTCCGCCACTGCTGCACCGGTCAGTCTCAATGCAATTCTACTTGAACTGCACTTCCTCGCTATTCTCCTCGGGAAACTCCATTCCCATCCTTCTCCTGACCGAGGGCGATTCGAGATTGCCTGCTGACCTTTTCAGTCCACGATCTGTTCAGTGAGCGCAGCCCGTTTCTGTCCTTTAGTGATGAATGAGTATCTGTATGATGTATGAGCTCAAAATTTGTTAATAAAAATTTAAAATAAATATAAGTTGGATACTAAGAAATTATAATTCTAAAAATATTCTAATTTAACTATAAATATACTCTTTATAAAAGGCGTTTTCTCTGACTGGATTGTAAACATTAAAAAATATCTTGTTGAGGAATCAATTTATAATCGTATAACAATTCTCCTCAGGGAATTATTGGTATTTTTTTTAACACGGTCGAACCTTAATGAGTCCTCATGTTTTGATTGAAGGAAAGACACGTGATGTGTGCTGATGTTTCTGAGAACAGTATTTTCTTTCCCCACAGAATTTGACTTTAAAATACTCTGGGTGGGGCTGGATCTTGTATCTCTTCTTCATAACAATAAAGTTAAAAGATTATCGCAATAATATACGTATGTATTCTTATAAAATTAAGTTTTATACGGCATTTTGTAGTGATTCTAATGGAGAATCTTTTTTTCTTAGCGTGTTAAAAATTTTCTGTATGCATGTTTGTGATACACTTACTCAAAACTTTATTTTTTACACTTAGTATATATAACATATAAAATCTTAAGACGCCGATTTTCAAAATATATGGGCGAATATTTCGATATTTCGTATGAGCGTAATGAGTGTTGTAATTGTTACAAACTAAGGCCGACTATTCCTTAGTATAATATTGAATATTTATTTGAATTAACACGTTCGCTACAAACCGCCTCATGTATGCGGCGCCACGGTCATTACTACAGCCTGTGCGTCTAAGAATATAACCTACTTACAGACCAAGCATAATGAACGTGGCCATCGTTTTAGTCCAAGAGTAAAAGTTTTATAATATGGGTCATAATAGATCAATATATATCCAATACTTACTGAAAAAATTATTTCACTTTTTTTTACAGTTTATATTCATTTCCATAAGTGCCGCAAATGTGCGGCGCTCAGTCTGTACTGTAAAAAGTAGGGTTTTACCAATATAGTTCCCCACTACCAGTTACGTAATTTTGTCTTCTGTTTCCGGCCATTTCCGCATGTCACATACAACGCAACAACTCACTATGAAGGGTGGCGAGTTACTGGCTACGTGCAACTTGGTAAAACTTGGTTTTGCAGTATTGCCAAATGTTTTGTGACGTCATAAGTTGGTCCACTCACAGACCAAGCGCCTCAAAGATGCGGTAAGCTTTTCCGTAGCACACAATAAATAAATCAGGCCTCTACAATGTACCGTCGAATAGCAATATGCCATTTAGTATCATAGGTACAACGCCGCAATTTTGCGATCTGTGGATAGACCTTCATGCGCCGCAAATTACCGGAGGTGGGGTAAATAATACTGTACGTGTATGGGTGGGTCCAATACCTCTGTACGTGTATGGGTGGGCGGTTGTGTCCAATACGTCTGTACGTGTATGGGTGGGCGGGTAGGTCAATACCACTGTACGTGTATGGGTGGGCGGGTGGGTCAAATCCTCTGTACGTGTATGGGTGGGCGGGTGGGTCAATACCACTGTACGTGTATGGGTGGGCGGTTGGTTTAATACCTCTGTAGGTCTATGAATTTGTAAGATATAGACTTTTTTGCATGGTGGTAGCGAACATGTTAATGGAATATTTTATAGTAAATACAAGGATTGTTGGACTCCTTGTTACTAAGGCTAAATATATTACAATTTTTTTATTCGAATCAATCAAGAAATTAAATCTGTTTGCTATTTACCATTATATAAATTGAAAATAGTCACACATACTACTTAATATAAATTTGTTACAATATTTAAATACGAGTTCTAGTCTAAAAACTTAAGTTTCATTATTTTAACCCTCACTACTAAGTTACGTTTAAAGTAATGAAAATAAATTTGGTACATAAGTTACTAGATGTAAAATGGGGCACTATAAGTCAATTTCAGAATAGAAACAATTTTTATTGTAAGGTGTTAATAAATAAGTTTCATAATTAATTTAGTAAAAACCTATAAACCTCAACAGCTCAGAGGTATATGAGCAAATTCCTTTTCATATACATAAACATGTAATTAACACCTGCGAGAGTCGTCTATATGTCCATTAGACGGAAGTTGGTAAGCCTGGATATGGCCTGACACAAGATTCTATACATAATTAAATGAGTTTGGGTATAGGAATCGAGCCTCAAACCATTGGTAGTTAGGATACAGCCTACCAGTGAGTGACGTTGATCATAGTGACGCCGTTGTCAGCAAGGATGATGTGTCGAAAGAAGTCCTTTAATTTATTTGTGTTTTACTTGTATTATTATCGATTATTTTCATTTCTGTGTTTGTGCAATTGTGCATGTTTTCAGGTTAAGAGGTTGATAGTATAAGTGGTTTTTTAGATTAAGGTATATACATAATAGTGTTTCCAATTTATAAAATATATACATAACTACTCACGTAGATAGAGTACGTTCTAAATTTGATTTATGGACATAATTATCTATCCGAAAATAATTATAAACGGAATACGCAAAAGTAGGTATCTTTATTTTCATGAGAAATTGCTTTATTCAAGCTCAGCATTATCATTCAAAACTTGTCTCATAACACAAATAATGACACAAAATGTACCTTATAGTATTTAAACATGATGCAAAAGGCACTCATACACGCATTGTAGTATTGACCCACCCGCCTACCCATACACACACTGTGTTATTGTATTCGTTTACTCTTATTGTATTGTATTCTTATTGTATTCTTTATTGGGTTATCATTATTCTTTACCAAAAAAATAAAAAAAGAAGAAAAAATGGTATTAATAGTGTTTTTCTTTCCAGGTTCACATATAGGCATAATTTATGAGTGTTCTTTAGTACAATTCAAACTATAATAGCACAAGTTAATTAGATATAATTTACATTTAGTAGTTGACAAGTAGAAACGTCACGTAGGGTTTCTTCAAGAAATAATGGAAAAGTCCAAAAATCCTTGTTTTACCTCCAAAGGATTTTAAAAATGAATTGAAGTGAAAACACCAGAAAATTTTACAAACCAAAAGGTAATCAACATTAAGCATTTATTAAAGAATTTGTTAAAAATTACAACCCTAAATTCGGCTTATGAACAAACACTTCAAAGAACTTATAATGGAGATATGTTTCGCTTGATTTGAGACTTTTCATTTTGGGGTGGGAATCTTTATTTTCTTTTTTCGTTTATTTTAGAAACCGTTGATTAAAAATATCCATAATTTCCATACAAAGTGTATTCAATTCAATATCACTGTACGTGTATGGGTGGGCGGGTGGGTCAATATCACTGTACGTGTATGGGTGGGTGGGTGGGTCAATATCACTGTACGTGTATGGGTGGGTGGGTGGGTCAATATCACTGTACTGATATTTTCCCCAGTCTTACTTTTATGATTACAAACAAATGTTTTTCGTATTTTCATTACCTCAAACTGCATTTATATATTAATTATATGTATATGATCATGTTTATTATATATTTAGAATGTGTGTTTACAACGATACAGAAAAGTATTGTTAGACTGATACGATCTATATGAGTATAAATAAAAGAACGAATGTTCAAAGAAAGTATAAACAAGACAATAAATCCCAAGATAGAGATGACCTTTGCAAACTTGCAAGCTTTTATGTCTTCAAAGAAATAATATTTGTTTCGCAAGAGATGTGTGACACTCTCGCAGTCGGTTTATTGCAGAGGAGAGAGGGTGTTTTTACATCTCTGGGACCCTTTTACCTAAATATTGTATTTGGACACAGTTCTCAGAGGTGAAATATCCTCTCTTGGGGACCAAAACAGCGTATTTCTTGAATCATTTTTATACTTTACTTCTCTTAGGTGTATTTTACTGTATTTTAGTCGACTTCTTTTTAATTTGCTAACAAAATTCACATTATATGATATTTGACAAATGAGAAACAAGGTTTGCAGAGGTACTCGCTATATTGGTTTATATCCCATAAGATGAATGTTAAATGCGGTACAGCACTGCGACTTCAACATTGATTTGTCGTAGAAGATTTGTTGTAGAATAATAATTACAGCATTACACCAAGACCATTAAAGTTACTAGAGGATCCACTTTTTAATTTTCAGTCAATATAGATTTGTGATGAAATTAAAAATAGTGGACTTTAGTTTATTAGTTAATGATTTGTATAAAAATATAAATGACCAATCGAAATTTGTAAAAATTAGAACTTCTAGTAACTTTTACTTTCTTTCCAACGATACTAAAATCATAATTTTCCGACAAATCGTCAAATCACAGTGCATTGAAATTTAACATTTCTACTATGGGATATAATCCAATATGGCGATTACCACTGCAGACTCTGAAGGAACAATGTCAAATCGGAACAAAACTTTTTACTGCTGTCATTCTCAAAATATAAAAGGTTGTTATTTTCTTTTGAGTTTTGAAAGTGAAGACTTCATTCGATGGGGACCAATATGTCAACCATGATCTACGACATAGGACCTTGACCATCGAAACCCCGACAGAAAGCGAGAGGACGACCCTTACTTTCACTGTCTGTCACTCTCCCTCCCCGGAGATTTACACTCTCGGTCACCGGGCAACCCCAGTGGGTCAACAAGTCTCATTGATTCGTTCTGCACTGACGTTCACGGTGCCTGCCACATTATAAGGTCGCAAACCATTCCCGACCGCCCCTTTGTCTTTGCACTCAATGACCTGGCCGGCTTTCCAAAACAATTTGTTCGGAATTGTAAGAACGTTCTTTACTACGGAGCGCGGCGGGCCGAACACAACGCGCCACGTCAGATAAGATCTGGCTATCGACTTTATAGGTCCTTCGAAGACGCTGGACAAGACTGACATTGCACTCGAGTTTGTATACCTCCTTTGCGGCAATATTTTGTCCAAATAAAACAATGAGAAGAGATATAGAATGTACTCCTAAATGAACAGTTAATACAATTAAATAATGTTAATACTCCTAAATACACAAGGAACATTAAATAATGTATTTATATGGAAGAATAACTACAGTACTCTATGTAAACGTGGTTATAAAAATATACATAGACCAATAAAGATCAATGTTAGGACATAAATCGTACCAAAAACGTCAAGGAACGTTTTTGTTGATATCCATAAGAATGGTGTTGTATTTTCTTAATAGTATTGATAGTCCATATTAAGTGACGGTACAAATAAAATACACACAACACAAATGTATTGTAATATAAACACAAAAAGTACATATATGATTCCTTTCTGAGTCCCCATATTCTGAGGACGGTAAACAAACGTGGTTTACCGAAATATCTAACCATAATATTTGTACATTTTGTATATATACACGGTGAAAGGCGTTAATTTCAAATATTTATTTAACATTAAATTATTTAACATGTTTATACGAAATATGCATATTATCTACTGAATCTTTATTATGGTTTATGAAACTGTTCAGAAACCTCTAACAATGCATACCATAGTAAAGTAAACCATCTGCTCATGAATAAAGTTAAGGTCTTTCCAGGTTTCACTGTTATTCTGGTCAAATGGTTATTCATAAAATGCTCTTTCTAAACTAAAGACAATCTCAGTGAGTAACCAGACAACAGATATCATATTTATCTATTTATTAATAAAACACCGATCTCGTCGAGATATGGGTGGTAAATAAGTGTAGATGAATGAATCTACTTAATGTTATTTACATAGATACACGGTTCCGTAGAAAAAGGCGTTTGAAATCAGTTCAAAAGCCAATGCAACTAAGGGGCCTAATGCTTAAGTTGGAATCTAAACCAGATAACACTGCTTTGATTCCCGGCAAACTGACAAGCCTGATTTTCAGTACCCTTTCCATGCACTACACTCTAATACTTCTAACCATCCCACAGAGACCCTAGACTTGTCTAATACTCTACTCGTCAATGGTAACCATCAAGCGGTCACCACATTAAAGTTAAAACAGTTGAGAACAGAGCATTCGCCTACAATCACCTCCACACTAAGCTCACAAGTAGCTATGTTACAGCACTGCGCCACAGTAGGTCTACTACATGTATACTCATTGAATATAAAAAAAAAAACGCCATAATGTGTTAGAGTAGTAAATTCAATCCGATCCAAGCTCTACAGAGGCCTTAGCGATTGAGAAAATGAAATGTCCTTATTTAATGAAATTGTTACGGGCCGGTACTTGGGTTGCACAAATTATGAAATAAAACTCTTGAAGTAGAATGTAAGTTCATGTATTGTTCAAATAAACACACACACAGTTCGAATAATTATAGTCGAGTGATTCCTAATATAGTAATTAATAGAAATAGTAACTTTAGAATTAATAGTTGTATAAATGGAAATAGTAATTAAGACTTGGAACAGAAATAGAAATTGAAATAGAATAAGATGTGAGATTACGAGAGCGCGATTTAAGCTACTCGGGAGTTCATGATAGACTGCTCTTGCTTGGAGAACGAAAAGCTCATTAGGAATCACCCGTTACAGTGGAAAAATCAACAAAATCATAGTACAAGTAAATAGTACATGGTACAGTTTGCTGGACGGCACAGCGGCACGTATTCTTATTTGTTAGGAATAAACAGTTCTTGATAAGTGCTTCCGCTGGCGTTGCTTAACTAGTTTATTCTACGTCTTACAATTCATGTTTATTGTTAATATATAATTATATAAGAAATAATTGATATATAAATATAAATAAAATATAAATATCAATAAACTATTTACACTTGTCATTTACACTTGTCCCCCCTTTTGGAGACAAATCGTCCCGATTTGTTTAAATAAGTCTCTTAAATTCTTTCTCTAAGGCGGATACTTCGCCTTATTGTTCGAGGAGTTATTGTAGAAGGATTCGGAGAAGGTTGTACTTGGATTATGGTTCCGGGATCATGCGATAAGGAAGTTTCATGGTCGGTAACTGGAGGATGAATAGCTTCATAGGTATTGATATCTCTTAACATCATGTCAGTATTAGATCTGTTTACAATATCAGATCTGTCCTCATTACAAATCATCAACCTTGTGCACCAATCAATTGGTGTTTGACATTTTTGTTTACATTTCCTAATACATTTACAAAGATGATAAATGCAGAATACAGTAACCAACATACAAATAGAGAAAATGAAAGCATTATGATATTCAAGAGTATCATTTGTTTTTAATTTATGTTTTGTTTGATCAATTATATTTGAGATTTGATCTAACTTAAAGCTAGCTGTTTTTAATTCATCAAGATTAGAAATTGGAATATGTAAAGGAATAAAATCAAAGGTTGGTATTCTAGGTTCATTAGGATTTCCATCACTTAAGGTAATATCAAAGTTAGGTATGAATGAGGATATAGAAGTTGACATTTCGGTAGTAGGTGTTAAAGTTACAGATTTTGTGCGAGTATGTATTATATATTGATCTTTCTCTAAAACATATGTGAGTATCATTAAGTATAATTTTACAATCTATAGACATCATTGGAGTGTAAAACATTTTGTTAGTGACAACAGCTAAGTATTCGAATGAGGGTTTAATAAATACATAAGTATTGTTTTTTGTTTCTGTTGGTAAAGGCAATAGATGATACAATATGAACTGATTATTTTCTGTTAAAGGCATACTTATTACAAATATTAATTTAGCATCCATATAATAAACTGATAAAGACAAAAGATCAATGAGTTCATAAGCATTTGAAGTGGTCAATGGTAATGGATAGTTAGTGTTTGATGGTAAAAACCTTTTTGTTTTGGTTAACTCTGTTATTATATGAGATGGAGTCAAAATTGAAGGGTGAAGTACATTTTGCTTTGCGAATAATATAGAGTGAATCAAATTGGAATATTCTCTGTTTAATTCTGTAAAGAGTAATAACAATAGCGTTACGTGATCACCGACATCTTGTTTAAGATGTTGTGTTTGTAAAGTTTTATTTGTTGATAAGGTTAGATTTTGAATAATTGAAATATGTTTATTGAATACATCTTCAGCATGGTGTAGGTTTGTCATAGAATTATTAAAATTTGTTATAGTTGATTGAACAATTTGTGTTTGTGTTTTCAGAAGATCAGTTAATTCTTTTTCACCAAGCGTAATTTCGTTTATGGCGTCATTATAATATGTCGCATCATCAGCATCCAGAGTTCCAATAAAAACTTTGAAAACCTTGCCTATGGCGTTGAAGAGCCCTCTTTTTGATCTTGTGTGTCCTATTAAGTCTTTAAATGAAGTATCTTGTTCTTCAATAGATGGTTGAAGTTGTAGAAGAATATTGAATGATGAAGTACATGCTGAGTATGATGATAGTAGAGGATTTTGACATAGCTGATTTGTTTGTTTTAATATTTCTTGAAATACATTTAATTTGTGTTCTAGCGCAGATATATTTAAGTAGGTTATAAGTTTCCAATTGCTAGTATAGAATTTTACATTACCAATGTTCTCGTAGTAAATACCTGACGATGTGTCAAGTTGTGAGGCTTGAAACAAATGTTCTTGCTCATTTATCGGGGTTCTGAAACAAATGCATGTTTAATACGGTTTGAGTGTACTTGAAGATTTCTTCGTTTAAATTTAATAGTAACATTCACAGGTGAGTTTACAGAAATAATTTCATAAGGTCCTGTATAAGTAGGATTTAATTTCTTTGAAGTTGATGGGGGATGAGATTCATTCATTAGATATACTAAATCACCTACTTTATATTGACAATGTTGAGTATTTTTATCATAGTAAAGTTTGCTTTTCTCTTTTGCTTGTTGAATATTATTCCTAGCAATTTCATATGATTTGTTTAATTTCATTTTTAAATCTTGGATATAGTCGTCGTATGTGTAATGAAATTCTGGAGTTTGTATAATTGAAGATGGTAATCTTGGTTGGAGTCCAAAAACAAGTTCATAAGGAGTGAACTTGGTTGATGAATGGACCGTTGTGTTAAAGGCAAATGTTGCCATTGGAATCCATTCATCCCAGTCTGTTTGTTTTTTATTGATATAGTGTCTTAGATATTCAACAAGAGTGTGGTGTGTTCTTTCGAGTCCTCCATTGGATTCAGGGTGATAAGCTGATGTCTGAATGTGTTTTAAGTGGAAAAGTTTTGCCATTGCTTTAAAAAGGCTTGAAGTAAAATTGGTCCCTTGATCTGTCAGTATTTGCTGTGGAAGAGCAAATTTACAAACAAACTCGTTGACAAAGGTTTTTGCAACTGTTTGCGCTTCTTGATTAGGAATCGGGTAAGCTTGTGCAAACTTTGTTAAATTATCTTGTAGTGTAAGTAAATATTTGTTTCCTGATTCTGTCAGTGGAAGGGGTCCTACAATGTCAAGTGCAATTTTATGAAATGGTTCTTCTGATGTGTCAGTAATTATCATAGGTTCTTTTTGTTTTCTTCTTATTAATTTATTTTCTTGACATGATGAACATTGTTGAATAAATCGCTTTGTGTCACTTTTCATCGAAGGCCAATAGTAGTTACTTTTAATTTTAGCATATGTTTTGTGAAATCCAAAATGTCCACTGTGAGGTGTTGCATGATTTTCTTCTAGTATTTTGATAATTTCATCTGATTGGGGTGTTATGTTATAATGATAGTGGATCATGATATTAAGCTTAATATCTTTAAAAATATATCTTAGCATAGATCTAACTTTAGGCCAAAAAAGTCCTTCTTGTTTACCTAGCTTAGGTATAGCTATTGAACTTATTTTTTGTTTTATTAGAACTTCTTTTACTGTAGTGAAGATTTCAAATAAATCAGGATATTCAATTGTATTATTTAATTTTTTCTTTAATGTAATGTATACAATAGTTCTGTCGTTGTGAGGTAAACACATGACGTCTTTATGTTTTAATTTGGCATTTTCTAATTCTATTCTGTGACCTGTCTTCTCATAAATGTTTTCAAGTAGTTTACTAGGTGTCTGGTGATAATCTTCTGAAATTGGTACTATAATATTGTTCTTTGTTGTAAGAATAGAGTCTTGTGTTTCAGTTAAGTTAGGGTTTAATATAATCTTGGTGTTTAAATCTTTCAAGAAGTCATTGTAAGTGGGAATTGTTTCATTGTATGGTTTGTTTATAACCAATATTTCCTTTTTTGATAACTTAGTGTTTATATCTGGTTCGGTATTTATTGCTCTACTTAATGCGTCTGCATTTGTATTGTATTTGCCTGACTTATGTTTAATGGTAAAATCATATTCCTCTAGTTTTAACCTCCATCGAATGAGTCTTGATCCGGGGTCTTTCAGATTAAAAAGGTAAATCAATGGTTTATGATCTGTGACTATGGTAAATTGTTTACCATATAAATAAGGTCTAAAGTATCTAACAGACCAAACTATAGCTAATAATTCTTTTTCAATTGTTGAATAATTCTTCTCAGCTTTGTTTAATGTCCTTGAGGCGAATGAAACTGGCAAATCTTTTTTAATATCACCTTGAGATAATATCCCAGATATTGCGTAATTAGAAGCGTCAGTAGTAAGGGTAAAAGGTTGGTTGAAGTCCGGATATTGGAGAATTGGTTCAGTACTTAGTTTGTTCTTTAGCGTTTCAAATGCATCCTGTTGTGTTTCTGACCAGTTAAAAGGGGTATTTTTTCTTGTCAGTTCAGTTAAAGGTTTTGCTATTATGGCAAAGTCTTTTATAAACCTTCTATAATAGTTTGCTAGGCCAAGGAAAGCCTGAATTTCTTTTAGGTTCTTTGGTATAGGATATTCTTTTATTGCTTTAATTTTTTCAGGGTTTGGCTTCACACCATGTTCTGTAATGATGTGGCCAAGAAATACGATTTCTTTGCTCAAGAATTCGCATTTATCAGGTTGAAGTTTAAGGTTACTTGATTTAAGGCGATCAAAAACGTCTTTTAGTTTGTCATTGTGATTTTGAAGATTTGATCCGTACACTACAATATCATCCATATAAACAAAGCATCTGGTACCTTGTAATCCTGACAAAACGGCATTCATTAGTCTTTGATAAGTTGCGGGAGCATTTTTTAACCCGAATGGCATTCTGTTAAATTGGTAATGCCCTATGTCTGTCGAAAAAGCTGTTTTGGGAGCGTCATTTTCATTCATCTTTACACTGTGAAACCCTGAGTAGCAATCAAGGCAACTAAAGTATCTTGAATTGCCTAACTGATCAAGTATATCTGTAATATTTGGTAATGGAAACGAATCTTGAATAGTTATAGAGTTTAATTTTCTGTAATCTATGACTACTCTCCATTTTGTTTTTCCTGATGCGTCTTTTTTCTTTGGAACAACCCAAATAGGAGCTGACCAGGGTGATGTGGAATGTGAAATGATACCTTGTTTAAGCATTTCATTGATTTGTCTATGGACCTCATCTTTGTGGATTTGTGGATAACGGTATGTTTTTGAAGCAATGGGTGTTTCTGAGGTTGTTTTTATGTTATGTTCGATTAGTGTTGTTTCAGGTAAGATGTCATCTTCTAGTTGAAATATTGAATTATATTCCCTACAGATTTTTAGAAGTGATTCTCGTTCTTCTGTTGATAAATGTTCAAGTCGTAACCGTTTTTCAAGTTGTTGGTTTCTTTCAAGATTACATGCATCGTTGTTTGATGTGTTTGATATTCGATTAGTGAGACAATGTTTTTGTGAATTGAAGTTGGAAGTTTGTTGTATCGGTTGTAAGGTAACCTGAAGATTTTTTATCTCAGTGATTTCATCCGTTGTATTAAGAATGGTAGTGATTGCTTGTGATTCTGAGTTGACTTTAACTAATGAAGATGCAAGATAAACTCCCTTTTTAATGTTATGTTTTGAAATAATTCCTTCTTTTAATTCAGGATTTTTTATTTGAACCTTAATTACAGTTTCTGTTCTAGGTTGTAAAGTTAAGACATGGTTCGAGGTTTCATGGTTAAGAGGTGTTAAAGGGATTTTATGTCCTGTAATGGTTAAAGTATTGTCTTTAAACTTGATTTCTCCTTTATGAGATCTTAGAAAGTCATTTCCAATTATTCCATCAGGTTCTAGATTAGCATCCTCTCCTAAGACATGGAATGTTTGATTTATTACGGTGTCATTTATGTGTATTTTTAAATTACACGTCCCAAGAGTTCGTATTGACTGTTTGGAAATTCCTACAAGAGTAATAATATTGTCTGTATTTAATGTATCTTGAATTGGTAATTTAGAACTTTTAATTGCTGATATAGAACTTCCTGTATCAATCATTAGTGACATATTTATTATACAGTTATGTTGTTCAACTGGTAAATTTATTAAAACTGGCTCATCAGAGTTTCCAGAACATGCGTATATATTAGAGAAATATATAGTTTCATTTTTATTTACTTGTTCATGATTAGGGGTTGGTTTAGTGACAATTATTTCATTTTCACTATCTGTATCAGAGTTTGTATTGCTTTCAGAGTCAGAACTCATGTTAATGCTAGAGTTAGTTAAGTTCATTAAAACACTTTTATCATGTGGAATAGTATTTTCAGTTTCGGGTCTGCCTTTTTTAATAGAAGTAACCCCCACAGTTCGGCAGTCAACTGGGAGAATTACATGTTTTTTGAACTATCTCTCATGTGGTTGTTTCTCTCTTGATTAGGTTTTGGTGTCCCATGGTTGCTACCTTGTTGATGTTGAGTTGGTGATATGGTTTGTTGTTTAAAAGAGTTGTTATACTGTCGTTTTCTACACTCTTCTATGGTATGACCAAAGTGCTTACAGTATCTACATTGTTTCACGTTTTGTTGTTGAAATTGTTGAGATCTATTGTGAAATTTACTGGTTGGAGTACTAGTCATTGAGTGTGAAGTAAATATTTTAGGCTGAGGTTTTTGTGTAAAATTTGTATTCTGGTAATAATTAGGTCTGAAATTGTAGTTTTGTCTATGGGGTTTAGGAAATCTGTTAAAATTAGAGTGTGCTTGAGGTATATTTGAATAAGAATGTCTGTCCATTTCACGTCTAGCTAGTTGTTCTTTCTCCTCCGCTACTGCAAGACTAATAGCGTCTTCTAATGTCGAGGGTTTTTGAGACTTGACAACAATATTTAGCTCTTTATTTAATCCAATTAAGAATATTGCTAGAGCCTGACTACGTAGCAAGTTGACGTTAGCACTACGTGCAGTTACTGGAAGACTAGGATCGAGACTATTAGTAAGTCTAACTAAGCAATTTTCTAGTCTGTTAGCATAAGATGTAACAGATTCGTTACGTTCTTGTTTGCAAAGGCTCATTTCTAACTGCCACTGGGCATGTGATCTTTTTTCTGAGTAAGTGTCGACTAAGTAGAATCTAAGATCTTCCCAAGACTCAAATTCTCTGTTTCTGCTGTTAGTCCTAGCGTTCCCTACTAGTTTACTTTTTATAAAGGTTAATAATGTTTGTTTATTAATAGGGCTAACTAGAGACATGGCTAGATCACAATTATCTATGTAATCATAAAAATTTAATTTGTTGCCATCAAACTTAGGAATCATGTTTACTAGCAATTCTATTTTTATAGAGTCTGATTGTGGTATTTTTTCTACATTTTGATTTTGAGAAGTTATTTGAGTCTCATTAGTTTGAGATGGAGAAGCCATTTTTTTTTATATTATTATTACTATTATAAAAATTTTTTATAATTAATTAAAAGTTTTTTAAGGTTTGTGTGTTTTGACTTAAATATATATATATACACTATATATATAACTCACAGTTCACATGGCACAATTTCAAAAAGCACTGTCCACACAATGAAGATCATGACTACTGAAACCATCTTTGTTAGGAACACATGAAGTCGGGTAGAAATATTTATCCCTCTGGATTGGTAGTAGAAGCTGGATCTTGATCTTCTCCCTCAAGAATGGAAACGATGTTGAAGTTCATGAAGTCGATTGCACAAGTCCAAATACTAGCACCAGTCAATTGTCAGTATCCCAAACGCTGCCACCAATAATATGTTACGGGCCGGTACTTGGGTTGCACAAATTATGAAATAAAACTCTTGAAGTAGAATGTAAGTTCATGTATTGTTCAAATAAACACACACACAGTTCGAATAATTATAGTCGAGTGATTCCTAATATAGTAATTAATAGAAATAGTAACTTTAGAATTAATAGTTGTATAAATGGAAATAGTAATTAAGACTTGGAACAGAAATAGAAATTGAAATAGAATAAGATGTGAGATTACGAGAGCGCGATTTAAGCTACTCGGGAGTTCATGATAGACTGCTCTTGCTTGGAGAACGAAAAGCTCATTAGGAATCACCCGTTACAGTGGAAAAATCAACAAAATCATAGTACAAGTAAATAGTACATGGTACAGTTTGCTGGACGGCACAGCGGCACGTATTCTTATTTGTTAGGAATAAACAGTTCTTGATAAGTGCTTCCGCTGGCGTTGCTTAACTAGTTTATTCTACGTCTTACAATTCATGTTTATTGTTAATATATAATTATATAAGAAATAATTGATATATAAATATAAATAAAATATAAATATCAATAAACTATTTACACTTGTCATTTACAAAATCCATAAGACCAGTCTTCTAGCCAAAAATACTCCAAAAATAATCCACTAATTTACTATATAGGGGACACCCGTGTACGCCACTCATTTCAACACCGTCACTGGTGTAATTTCACAACAAAGCACGCTAAATGATGTCTAAAGTCAATTTACACCCTCCTAAGCTATTTTATTCATAATGGTAAAAAAGGCCCTGATTTACCGTTATTTGAATGTTTATTTGACTACCTTACTTTATATCTTAGAATATTTTTAAATTCTTTCTTAGTATAAATCTAGAGCTTATAAATAATATTTATAAATATTTTTGTTAACTTTCATGGTTCAAATCCAAATAGCTTTTAAAGAACTGTGATCAGACAGTAAATTGTATTTGGATTTTATATTTATAATTAATAGGCATAATATAGTAAACTCTTGTTTAACGGACTATATGTGATAGGCTCTAGTCCGTTAAAGCCGATTGTCCGGTAAATCAGGGTGAATTCACTTCAAGTTGTTATAAATTCAAAACTAACTATAATGCTACAATCTCATTCTTAACTCAACAATTAATAAGTTATAGGAATATTTATTGTTTTTAAAAGTTATTAATCCACCACAATAAAGAGTATGTATAGTGAATAATAATAACTATTTTTAGAATATATTGTCACCTCAGAATTACTGCACGTTTTATCTTTTTTTTTTATTAATATTCCTTCAGTACGCGGCATATAACAACTTCGGTACTGTAATACAGCTGTAAGCTGTCCGTTCAATCCGACGTCCGTTAAATCGGAGTCCATTAAATCGAGGGTTTACTGTGCCTTCAGATTTTAAGGGGAGCATATGCCCCCCCAGATTTGCTAAAAATCGATACATGGCGTGAACAAATCCGAACTACCTTCGAGGTAACAGTGATTTCGAAACTTAAAAGGATCGTTCCTGTTTCCTTACTGCAGATTGAACTGCGAAAATCTACTGTTTGAATGTGGTCTGGTCGACTCTCGCCAGGTAATGTGAGACAGATTCACTTTTACTGGGGCTTTATGTTCTCAGCCCATTTCTCAAGGGGAAAGATAAAAAGGGCACCGGCCATAAAACGGAGGTTTATTTCGCGTGAAAACTTCGCCGAAATTGGGCGCCGCGCTCACGCACTGTATGCCCCCTTAAAAGTGTGAAATAGTCACCATTGCGAAAGCCACTAAACCCGGGTGGCTATGAAACTCGTACTCTGAGATTTAAAGGCACTAGTTCAGTCAAATAAATACTGCTTTATTTGTAAACTTTATGACTGACAATAAAATCGATAACTTATCGCATTTAACTAGGCTAGTTCATAATTACTTTATTACACCTTCGCTAGTTTTAGGACAAAGAAACATTAAAGTATATCGATTTATTTAGCTTATAGTTTTCATTTCTATAAGTCACATATCAGAACACATTTGCTTTTGGGTGCGACACCTATACCAACTCTGGGTCGACAATGGTTCAAACAGCAATTGGTCGACCAATCCCACATGCCATTGACGACCCATTCACCAGAACTTCCACGTTACTGACCACACAACTAACCACACTCGTATGTCGTTGATCAACCTAATGTACACATGTATATAATTGACCAAATATCCAACCACGATCGTATGTCTTTGACCACCCAATCAACCATACTCGTATGTTGTTCACACCTCACAAGCCACACTCGTCTTTCGTTGACGACCCCACCAACCTCACTCGTATGTTATTGACACCCCCCCCCAACCAGACTCGTATGTCAATGACAACCCCCCCCCCAACCACACTCGTATGTCAATGATAACCCCACCAACTACAACGGTATGTAGTTGACGACCCCACCAACCACACTTGTACGTCGTTTACAACCCCACCAACCATACTCGTATGTCGTTCACAACCTCACCAACCACACTTGTTTGTCGTTGACGACCCCACCAACCTCACTCGTATGTTATTGACAACCCCCCCCCCCTTCAACCACACTCGTAAGACAATGACAACCCCACCTACAACAATCGTACGTCATTGACGACGGTATCTAGTACATGTACATGTTCAGTTTGTATACTACGAATCTTACTGTAGTTATGAGTCGCAGACAGAAGCCGAGAGAACACGAACGTAGCGAATACAGGAGATGGCACGCGAAGGGTGCAAGACCCCTAATATATTATAAAACAATTGTTAGAAATTACTACGAACTATAACGATTTTAATCGGTCATTTTCAAAGAGGCTCTTCAGGAAGAAAGGCCTGGCTTTGGCGACAACTTTTTCTAGCTTAGTGCCAAACATCTCAAATTCAACTGTAAAGGCAAGAGCATAAGTCAGTTTGTTTCATTTTATTGACCTTTAATATCCATTACCGTGTAGTTCTTCAAGCAATTAGAGCCGACAAAGGAAAATTCCAGGCCCACACTTCCTGACAGCGGTACATTAGCCCCTGACGTGTGGGGGATGAGTGTCCAACGGGACCATTAGCTTTTTTTCTCATTCAGTACATTGCATCTGGTTGACACTGCTTACCGATTAGATTCAAACAACACAAGAGAACGATTCTTGTAACTAAAAGTACTATAAAAATGTCTTTACGCAGTCAACGTTAGGACTGAACGGCTCTTACACTTAACTTGGAACCAACGGCTCAACATAAAGGAGCGACACAGTCATCGTAAAACGGTATAATTTGTAACTTATAAGTTCCGTTTTTACACCAAGCATTTCGAAGAAAGACTTATTCTGTATCATAAATTGAAACCATTTTAAATTTCATAATCTATATGATACACACGATTACACGGTTTCATAACTCTCCGATATCTTTAACATTTAGTTACTCTGAACGTTTAAATTGGAATTTTTGCCATCCGTAAATTCAGTTAAAGCAAAGTCAAGGTCCTAATGTGACCCATAATAGAGTTTATAATATAATTCACGGAAAACCAAACTTACACATAGAAAAAAATAAACAGATGTAAGAAACATATTTACTATGGCCGCAGCGAACTTCTTTCTGACAGTTACATATAAAGCACATCTTTATAAATCTGTAGTAATAATTACTACGTTTATTCTTGAGAAATTGGATGGGGAAAAGGGCAGCAACTCACGACGGTGCTGGCCCTGCATCCGCACGGCGAATTGCAGAACTAACTACTAGAGACCAAAGTTTATAGAAATCGAGACGCAATCAGCGCATATTGGACACGACTTCCTTCCATTTCTTTCTTCTCAGTGACTTAAATAAACTGATCGGCAAGTTAGCACCTCATCCCCTAAGATACAGCTACTCTTAATTACTGTACAACAAACGAACAGTTGTAACTCTCAGTACTTGTGATCTAATTAAGTATTTCGAACAGACTTTAAAGAATCTTTATTTCTTAACAGGAAAAATACCATGAGCTTAAAGATGGCAACACGTATAAATATATTTGGCTGCCACTATAACTGTTAATCTACGTTCAACCAGGTATAGATAAAAGCATTTAATAATGAGTCGAGGGGCGGACAGCAGACTGTTCTTTGATCGGCCGACTAACAGCCACAGGATGGTGCTGGAGTGCTGGAGTCCAGTCATCGTAGACAGAGTCGTCGACATGAATCCGCTTAACATCCTTTTGACACGCGACAGTATCCCGCTCAATTTGGCCTCGGATGTGTATCCCTCTTACTGTAACGGTTCTTTCCAGTCGAGTGTCAGTGTCAGCTGGAGGAAAGGAATCCTGGAACTGTCCAAGGACAATGTACACTTCATGTTGAAGAATGTTTACCTTCCAAAAGTCTTCAATGGCTACTTGCATAACTTTACTGCAGATTGTAAACAAAATAGTAATGGAACGAGGGGTTAAATGAGCCACGTAAACATGTACACCAACTGTACGTAGAAATCAATATAGGATTTTAAAATTAAAAAAATATTATAGGCCAATGAAATATGTCATCTCGGCTACATTTAACTATTCTATCTGACTTTCTAAATGTTTATCGTAGCTAAAAACAGTTTTTGATATGAACTATCCCAAGATTGGTTAAGTTAGCATCTTTTGAAGCCTATGTTAATAAAATATCATTTTAACTGAGGAGTTTCTATAGTATTTTTCATATCAATTGCGAATTGACAGTTAATTTGTAAACCACTAAAAAAATTATGACTCAGGGATTAATAATGGCTAGCGCAAAGAAATACAAATAATTTACATAGTTAAAAATACAAAGTTAATTACAAATTCATAGAGAGTGTATTGGGGAAATCAAATACATAAAAACTCACAGAAGTAATTCGTTTTAATGAAGGGCGATTCAGAACAAGCATGACGTAAATTCGACAGATGACGAAAAGCTTTAAAAACTGGCGGTGGGCAAAAAATCAAATAATCAGAGCAAAACCAAATAAATAATCGCTGGATCAGAGATAATCACATTCCATTTCCCAAGTTTACCAGATTACTGCGTCGTAGCGCATCCGTTGCAGAATTTTATAGGCGTAGTCGACACAATTTGTCGGACTATGGGAATCAAGAGTATAATCAGACCCCATTCCGACATCAGCGTTAATACCAATAACTGCGTGTAAATGGGAACTGCACCGGAGAAGAAATCGATGACTTAATAGAGGCTGGGATAAACGGCTGTAGCCAAAGGCCTACACCCTTCATCCGCCAATTTAAAAAACGTAATGATTTCATTGCGGAAAATGCAAACTGCGTATCGTTGGAACGATTTGGACCGGCAATCACCATTCCTCCTCTGGCTTAAATTCTTGTAATTCGATTGTCGATGACTTGGTTCTGTCCAATCCAGCTCAACGAATGTATTCATACTTTTCTGGCACCCTCTTTCAGAAGACTTGTGGCAAATCAAACTAACTATAATCAGTTAGCCACAGCAAGTTAATGTGACTAATCGTTGGGGAGAAAATTATTAGCGTGCATACTTTATACTCAGTAAAAACGATAAGGTTTCATCTAACATTTATGTATTTTAGAGGAACTTGTATACTAAAGCAACAAAATACCTTTGCATGTGTAGGTTTTGATTGTCAGTTTTCAAAGTGAGAGTTATAAACAACAAGTTCAAAGTGCATATAACAAATTAAAACAGTTGTTATGTACAAGTTACTACACTAATCCTTTTTTAATTTTATTTATTTTTTCAACCCTTTTCATTCTCAGAAGTACGGTTTGTAGACAAATATAGAGAGAAACAACCTCCTTGGCAATTTGATACACATTAGTTCCAATTTGATATACAATAGTAACAATTTCGATTTGTTAAAACATACTTGTTTCTAGGCGACAATTGCTTGTATTTTTGGAAGCAACTTAATGTAAATGTCATTTAAATTGATGTCCAAACCAGCACAGAGAAGAAAGATATTCTTTCTTCTCTGTGAAAGTAGCTAATACTTTGAATAGCTGATTAATTATTACTTTTAATATAAATTATTTAAAATAATTGTAAAACAGTAAATTATTTTAAATGTATTACTAAACTTACTGTACAATTTAAATAAATTTTATCGCTAATATTGTTGTTTAGAATTATTAGAAGGGTGTAAATTTAAATTGGTCAAGTAACTCATCTCACATCACTTGCTGTATTCCTACTTAAACAAAATTGCTCAGTTTGTATTCTTACAATAAAAAGTTTATATCACCAAAACTAGAATCATAACCACCTTAAAGAATTATACCAAAGAATACCTTGTTTCACGTATGAAGTCTCTGAGAGCGACACGTCTAACTTAAAATGAGAATATGTGGATTTGACAGCATATTTAAAGTTTTCGTGAATAAATGGTAGGTATGGGAGCTTATGAAACATGATGCCTTTATGATTATGTAATTATATAACACACGTTTTACTAAATAATTAACTCTTGTTTCAATTGAACACAATGTATTTACTGTATGATCATATAAGTTGTGTTCCTATTTGACAAAATAGGCAAATCTTGCAAAACGCATCTTGTTTTAGTAATGTACTAAAAACATCATTTTGGACAATAATCCATCGTTAAATATTTTTAGAGTTTAACTTAAAGTGTAGAGAAATTCTGATATTTAGATGAAATTGTTTTTGGAACTTTAAAACAACATTACGAACATAATATACTCCCAAGAACATAGAAATTTCGAACCTGAAATCACATGCAATTACTGGTATTAACTCCTGGCGTGGAATCGATGGCTTAATGAAGACTGGAATACACGGTTTGAACTAAAGGTCTCAGGTGGGACTCGATAACCCACCATCAACCAAACCTTTATGGTATAATGATTTAATTGCGGAAAAAGGAAACAGCATATCGTTAACTTTTACGACTACCTCTTAGCAGCTTAGGTTGCATAAAATCTGATTAGAATCAACCCGCTAAATCTTTACACTTTTAACTAACAAGTGCAATTACCAAAATATCACTCACTCGTTTATGGAGATTAATCTCCGTAAAAGAGATCTCTCTCGCTGTGCATTGGCTACGAGAGGATAATATTAACAAGCCGTAGGACGTAAGGAGAATGAGCAAAGCCATTCTCTTGTGGCTATTGGAAAAGCAATTCCCTCCTCAACAAACGAGTCTTGAGTGCCCAACTACTAAAATAAACAAGACTTTAAGTATTGGACGACTTTAACTGTCCAATCACTAAACTGCAGAGACGGCCATAAATGTTCACCTACTAACCAACACGGACAATTTTTATTTATTTTCAAATAAAGTCGTGGACTAACCAAACCCACAAAGGTGATTGGCAAGTGTCCAATCACCAATCGCATATACCAGGCCTACGAGTCTCTAACAATCAATCTATTTAGTGTCCAAACACTAACCTGCACGTAAGATTATGATTCTAAAATCACCAACCTGCAAATACTACTATGAGTCTCCAATAACCAACCTGCACATACGGCTATTGAGTGTTCAAAAACTGACCTGCACGTACTACTTTGAGACTCCAACAATCAACTTTTACATAAGGCTATTTAGTGGCAAAACACTGAACTGCACATAAAACTATGAAACTCCAACAACCAACCTGTACATACGACTATTTAGTGTTCAAAAACTGACCTGCACATACAACTATGAAACTCCAACAATCAACCTGTATATACGACTATTGAGTGTTTAAACACTGACCAGCACATACGACTATACGTCTCCAACAATTCACCTGTACAAATTAACTTGTTAGTAAAAACAAACAGCGATGTTAAAAATTAATTCCACAGAATTATAGTAGTAATATATGTATTTACATGATTAGATTACAATGAAATGATTTGACAATCAATTCATGGTTGCAATGAATATGAATGGACCACAGGAAACTCACTAGAACACCTGTTACAAGTAGATTTAACAGCCTGCTAAGAAGGACAACTTGATGATAACGACAAAGTGATTCCACCACTTAATAAGGAAAAGGAAACAAGGGAGAAAACAAAACAACTCTTCGGATGGCTCCCGTGTTCACCACTCGGTTCTCAATGAAATAAACCTCTTTATGGCCGAGATAGCGATGACTCACTCTGGTGAAGATAGCCCACCGGCAGTTGATATCCTTTTAATAATAACGGCCGAAAGGTCGTGGAGTAGGCGGCTCAGTCCATTTAGCCGGCGACACGACGTCAACGGATAAATCATCCATTAAGATATCGCCAGACGAGTGACGCGCGACAGAGACGTAGCCACTCCTTTGGTTTAGTATCGGTAATAAATATTGACTTTATTGCTTCACGATTGTGGGTTGTCGGAACTTGTAAAGCGCTGTTGAATAATATGAAGAAGGAGGTTGCGCAATCGGAAAAATAGTTTTTCAGTGATTGGAACTATATTACATTCGATTGTAGAACATTAGTTGTAATTAACAAGGAAAATAAACTGAATTTGATTATTTTAAAAATGTATTCTTTATGAAATGTATATCTTATAAAAAATTCTAAATTACTATCAGTAAGAGTAGACCATTCATATAAACTAACTATATCCAATTTTATCTCAGTGCTAATCGGTTAAACAGTGTTTTCTGTATTTGGTGGACTGAGCGTGGTTGTCAGATCGTGCCAGTCCACATAGGCCAACATTAGTATGTTCTGTTACCAACACTAGTCTACTTGTTCACGTACGGACCTGCATATAGAGTGCATGTTCCGTTTGACATACGCATACCAGTTTCCCCTATGTCACGAGAAGTCAGTGTATGCTTAGCTTAGCTAATAGTTGTGATAGGATTGAAAGAAATGGATTTAACGCTAAGTTAAAAGAGTGAGTATGTCTTTGAGGAGCACACTTTACAAAAAAAAACTCGAGAGCCACTTTGTTATCAACAATACAAATCTACTTTCTACAAAGGCTTATACAATATTAAATCAAATATAAATAAATTATATCATGACTTGTGATCTTGTTCGGCTATCAAAAACTTATGTTTCACTCTTTGCTTTTCTAAAATCAAACCTTTTAAAGCTAGTTAATATAAATTTGCAGATTTGTTTTCCTCTGAAGAATACATTATACTGCCGTTCAAGAATTCGCCTGCGGCGGACTCTAGAGTTACAGACGTACTCCGTTCCCTTTAGGACAGCAGTATCCATTTTCATTCAAACAACGAGTGAAGCAAAGCCGTTCTTCACATTTCCATTTTATAAACCTATTGTAAATGTATTTAATTGTTTAATAGCAGGGAATAAATGGCGCGCCAGCCTCTACCAAAGCCCGCCTGCACACCACACCTGATCACTAATAAAAGAACATTCAACTGGTTTCTTATAAGCCTGGAGTTGTGTACTGTGACAAACCCCAAAAATATCGGTTAAATTTCAACGGGAAACTCTTATTTCTAATTAAACAGCGCGTGATTCAGCAAGATAGCAAAGTGTTACAAGCAAAAAATATCTGTATATAATTTTTTAATTTAAACATAATATACTTTAAATATTAAGATTCTAGAATGTTTACCCTTTGAGAAGGCTAAGGCATTTAAATACAAATTAAGGAAAATATGTATGTCATCACCTTAGCTCAAGTTTGAAGATAATAATAATCCTTTATTGCCATTAAACTTTACAGCATTGACAAAGTGATAATTGCAGCTATATATTGCCAAGTCATTCTTAATATAATTTAACCTAACATAAAATAAATACATAACATATTAAACTATTAAATAGGGTTAGCAAAATATCTTTAAAATATTTGTAAATATGGGAAACTAACTTTTTATAATGTTTATCTTTTGTTTCGATTACCCTTCAGGTTACCCAGAGGAAGGGGCCTCAGTACATTTTCACTAAGCACCTCTGTTATCGGGGGTAAGCATGAGCTAATCATGTATAGTACTTAAAATTCAACTAAATCAAAACTAAAAAAATCGTCAATTGAATAAAATGTGTTTCTAAGTAGCCATCAATAAAATTTTTTCAAGAAAGCTTTGGGTTGATATTTTTGAACTAAAGTGCCAAGTTTATTATATATTTTAATGCTTATTACAATGTGGCTGGATAAGCTCTTATTCAGTCTGTGGAAACCAATCACAGCCCGGATGTTGTTACGAATTTCATATTTACAAGTTTCATTGAAATGTAAAAACTCTGGATGATTTAGAATGTATTGCATTATGTCATACAAGTAGATACATGGTAGATTAGTCAAAGTTTTACTTAACCTCTTTCAATGAGCATTAAGATGAATTAAAATCACCTCATTTCACTTCATTTTTCTGTAAGTATTCATAAGAACATCTGTTTTGAAACAATTGATTACTGCATAACTTTATTTATGAAATTATTGTTAGATGCATTCATTTTACAATATGAGTTATAGAAATAACTAAATTAGAATAAAGTAAAACAGTTAAGCTAAATAAATGTTTTTCCATGATTTCGTCAATATTAAGATTGTTTCAAAACGGTAAAAGTCTCCATGAAAACGTCCTTTGAGTGGAATGTGATCAAAACATGTACGTTAATTTAAATAGTAAACCCATCGGATGTCCTCTGGGTGGGAGGGGTTCCGTTAACATGTATATAAAGTCAGTAATGAAGCCCATCATTATGAATTTTGGGTAGGTAGGAACCCCCACTACCAAGTACGTGACACAAGTTATTGTGGTGAAGGTTGGCTACTCAATTTCATTTAACATTTTATTACTGTCTATGTGTTAGAATGCCGTGCTTCTATGGGAGGATCCCATACACGTGCAGTGGTACACACATTTATCAATACCACTATACGTGTATGGTTGGGCGGGTGGGTCAATACCACTGTACGTTTATGAGAGGGCGGGTGAGTCAATACCATTGTACGTGTATGGGCGGGCGGGTACGTGTTTGGGTGGGTGTGTTTGTTTGCTAGAGATAAAGTCAGCACTCAACTTTAATCTATTCCTTGTATCATGTATGAATTGATTCAGTATTTACATAAGTGTGGTTTACAAAACAAGTGAACTTGACACAACATACATTTATTACAATATAATTACAAATAGGAAAGAAAGAGAGAAAATCATATTTATTAAAAATAATAAACATTTAGAAAATTATTAAAATAATATATTTGAACATATACAACTAAACAATTTATTACTTTTTATTTTTAGTAAATTCCTTTTGTAGGTTTGTTTTTAAATTATTTATTAGTTCATTTGTTTTTTAACGAATCATTGCGAGATTGCTTAGAAAGGCTTCAATTACTGTAGTTGGTTCTTATTACGTTTGTTTAGTAAGAAATTATATGAAATAATGTTTTAAAATAACTTATTAGGACTTTTTAATTATTCATTTGGAGATTTGTTTAACATTTATTGTGGGATTGGTTTTAAAACTACATATCAGAACATCTGCTTTCAACTAATTCATTTGGATTCAGTTTGCAAAGTTAGAGAACGTTCAGTGAATAACAAATCGAATCTATATTTGGATCCAATATAAAAAGACTCTTTATTAATTTGTATTAGTCTTTTTCTAAATAAAACTCTTTGCAGTTCTTAAAACGAAGTCAGTGTTTCTATCGTAGAAATCTTAATATGCTGTTTTATCAAGGATACAGTCTGTTTAGGTACAGAAATAAAAAATAAAATAACACCTACCTTATCAACGCTGGATTAAAAGATAATATATAAAAAAAAATAATAACATCTTTAGTTCCAAAGTCTTCGGATAGATCCATTGATTCGAATAGTTGTACGTATCCCCTTTGTAACAACACGCAATTTATACATTATTTCCGGACCAATGTTTCCATTATAATGAAAGGTAACGGTTGAACTGTCGTAGTTCAATAAGAACTAATGTTCATTATTGAACTGTTCAAACTCTGAACAGTGTAAAATAGTTCACAGATACATAGAAAGTTTAATAAAAGATTTTTTAAAAATTAACCAAAAAATTCAACATACATCTTATCAAACTATTTTGAAAATTTAATTTAAGAAACCATAATGTTTCATCAATAGAATAACAATTAGAAATTATACGCTTTGAACCTAAAAGAAAAAAACAGATGATATTAAAAATATTTGTACAAGAATATGACAGAACAGTCATCATTATTACTCAACAGCTAAAATGTCAATAGTACAATTTTAATGAATTTTTATGAATATAAAGATTTGTTGTAACATGTTCGTATATAGTACAAACACAAGTAGCATTTAGGAAGACAACATTATTAAAATAAAATAAAAATTTGCAATTTTAACATATAAAACTATCGAGACGTAATGGACACGTCCGACCTACCGCTCAAACACTAAATTAAATTTTTATACATTTTAATTAGAGAATTATATCAAATTAACAAAATCTTATTATTTACATATTTGTAAATTTTGTTTAATTTAAAACAATTAATATTAAAAAAGTATTGAAAATAATTTCTTTTTACTAAATAAGTCTGAACAACGCTGTAAAGAACGTATGACATACAACGCCATTAGTGGCAGGGTAAATACAATACTGTCAGGCGCTGAGATACCACCGGCACACAGACCTGTATCTGAATTGACTATCTACGCCTGGCTGCGTGTTCGCTGTACAGATTGTAGTGTCTTGTGTATTTGTGTGTTTAGATTATTGTAATTAGAAACAACACAATTATGGAAATTGAAGCTGTAAGGTTGTATTCAGATAATGGTTTATTAATGTAGACATAAATTATGAATTATCATAATACATAAAAAGAGTTAAAAATTACTGTGGCAAAATAATTATGAAGGCATGTTCTTAGAAATTAAAAGTATTTTCGAACAGTCGTATATTTTCTTTTCGATGTTGTGGGATTTCAATTAAAAATAATATGGTTAATTAAATGGATTAAATTATGTACATATTAAGCAAAAATAAACATAATAATTTCTAAGTTTGTAGTTATCAGCACGGTCCTTGCTGTTATTTTTCATTCAAAATCAAAATATTTACTATAGATTAGTTAGTGAAAATCCGTAATCACATATTGACATAGTGGTATGGATGGGCTTTAATAACCTTATATTATTTTGTTATTCTTGAGTTCTTTTATATTCTTTAGTTATTTCTGTGGCCTTCTATATTCTAACAATTTATACAGATGAATTACTTGTATGTAATTTTTTTTAATTTGAAGATCTTAACGTTACCCTGCCTCTACATTCTCGAAACAACCACTTTTTTCATCTCTAAATGCTCCTTGACTCAGGGGCGAGACATACACGAATATAACACAAGAGGCAGGGACAACTACAGGACTGGGTGACACAGAACAGTAACGTTTGAGCACTTGTCCTCAGAAGTGTTCATCTTTACAACAGACTGCCCAATTCTATGAAAATCGCACAAATCCGAAAGCCTTCAAAACTCGTCTTAAAGTCATGCATTTTATGCTGTCATGCATTCATGCAAGAAATGCCTGTCATGCATTTTATGCTGTGGACGAGTTTTTGTCGAACAACTGGGAGACCATATAGTTGGTAAGCTGACACCGATACTGGAAGTGGGATTAATTGGAAGAGTGAATGTTTTATAAATCTGTATGTACTAGTGAATTTTGTAGAGTGATTGATAACAAAATGATAGTGATTTTTAAACCATTCTGACTTTTGAAATGCATTTATATATGTACTGCAATAAAAACTGATTTGATTTGACTTGTAGCTATCAGAAAGTTCCTGCTTTTGTGGATATTGGGGAAACTTTCTTTTATTCATTCAGAGATTGTCGTAAGTCGAAGAACTGTTTTAATTATAGTTGTAAACATATTTATTTTTACTTTTTCATTATGTATTGTTAACAATTATGTTTTTTTTTATAGTTTTAGTCATTACTATTGTATTAATTATTATTGATATTTTATAATGATTATTAAGTTTTTCCTTACTTATTACTTATTTAACTGTGCATGAAATCATTAGACTTAATTTAGTATTAAATACACTTCAAACACGTAGTTTGTTATTGTCTTAAGTTTGTATCATTTAGTGTTTCTATAATTTGTCACGATCATATTATTGGTCTGTTGTCATATTCTGTTGATGTTTGTTATCTCGATGTGGTTTGACGTTGTTTAATATCACTAGAAAATCAGTTATTTGCTTTTTATATTTAAACTAATTTGTTGTATATGTAGTTATATAGCCTTATAATGTATTTTCTCTGAATACTTGATTATAAGAATGTTGATACCGTCAATAAATAAATTCGAGGACGATGAAATCTGTGAGAAGGCAAAATAAGTGCTGACGACTAGCCCTGGGCTGAGGCAGTAGTCTGATATAACGTCGGTTCACAGAGGCTGGTCATGTACACAGTACGTTCACGTGATGTCCTTCGGGGTTGGGACTACAATTTGAAGAGGGAAGTAGCTAAGAGTAGTTGCCATAGGACTATCGGGACCGGACTGGCAGTTCGTCAGTCCTCGAGTTGTCAAATAGCTTTCTTATAACAAGTAAATTTATATAAAATTATAAGAAAATTATTCTTAAACTTATATTTAACATAGTATAATCATAGTCTATTAGGTCGCCTAAAATGTAAATGCAACAATTATATTTATGCTTCAACTTACTCACCCTAAAACAAAATACTTATGCTAATTTGGCTATAACATCAAAAACTGTGAACATGAGGGCGAAGGAATGATGTCACCAACCTTGGGAGGGTTGGTGACACCTCTAGACCGGACATCTAGAGTGCAGCTCTTACTGCAACGTTAGAACACAGGTGGACTCGTTAGAACACAGGTGGACTCGTTTACAGTTTCTTTTTACGTTTATTCTTATTAACGCGATAAAATTTTAATTTTTCAGCTTTTAGAAATACTTAATTGTGACATTTAAAGATATGTCTCATTTATAATTAGTTTAATTAATTATTCACAACAAATTAAAACACTAAGGGTAGAAACAGTGACCCCTTACTTATGTAAGTAGGTATTATGTGATATTGTAAACAATTTGGGTAGGTGAAATGGTTTGTACGTCGTTTGTTAAAACAATCATTCCTGATATTTTTTATATTGATGTAAAACGATTAAAATAATGTTACGGCAATATATAAATTTATTTTTTTAAATATTATCTTCTGTCATGCGAACGGATTGAGGTGGTTAAAAGTAATAAAATTAAATAAACATATATTTTTATAAAATTTATTTGGTACCAATTTCTACAAGCCTGTGCGTGAACTCTATTCAACGAGTGAGATAACGACTGTAAGCTGAGTTGGGGATTCGAACCTTGGTCCTTGCACTTTACTTTCCGAAGCCTTAGTCACTCAGCTACCACGCCTGCATATATTTCCGTCTTGATAATAAATAAATAAATCTTGCAAATATGAGACATCTTGATTATTATGGCTTTTTATATTCCCTCCACTAGATAAGTCGAATATAACATCTAATGTACTTAAAGTTTGCTCAAAACACTTCCGATGGTTCTAACCTGTTAAAGTGCCCTAAAATTAAAGACCAATGCAGAGGCCTGTATGCAAATATACAAAATAAATACCCACTCCTATCACCGAAGCCATGTTGCAGAAATAGTTACATAAAAGACCTGAACCTTTGTTCAGGCAACTTCTCTGTACCTTTCTTATCAGCATCACCAATACACTATAATTGGGCTGGACATAAAACGACCTACGTGTTGTATTTAGCGCATATAGGGGTTACAGCAGCGGAGGGGAAACGTTCCACCATTCCGACTCTAATTATCATTAGGAATCGTGTTGGGAGTGAGAACAATATAAACATTATTGCATATTAAATGCCATAATATGTAAATAAAACATTGTTCTAATTAATGATAAATAGTATTTCAATTTGAAGATGGATCACTGAACATTTTTATTACATCATAAGTATTTCAACTTAAATATAACAAACACACAATAATATAGCAATTTAAATTATAACATAATCTGAAAATAATTACGTAATGACAACAAATCGCTAGACATCAGCTGATTCCTCACTCCAACACGGCTCTTTATGCCATATTTCGGCTGGGCTATATTTCAATCCCCACCACATGCCTAGTCCACCAATGGTCACCAAGAACAATGACCCAATGGCCAGGGCTTACCACTGAATAGCCATATCGTGACCTATCATCTACTTAAGAATCCATGACGACGAAGTGTTAAAGTGGCAAGGGGAATATAGGCACATCGGTCAGTGGTGGTACAAGAGTAATTTACTCTCTCACATCCACGACTACCTTTATCTCTGTAGCACCATTGTACTCATTAGGTCCAATCTAAACGGCCGAACTGTATGTCTTATGTTTGGTACTCATCAGTTTAGTCAATAGTACAATAATCTGTCATTTGCGTAGGGAAAGTAAGTGGTTTCCAGAGCACGTGTGTACACATGGTAACGTGTCATCCACAGATGTGACATAAGCGTAAATATTTTAAACATATTTTAAATTAAGATACTCAAAGTGATAACTGAGTATTTGTGAGAGATTACATCGGCTTTAGTCTCAAAAAAGAAGTATAACTTTATATCAGAAAATATTTATCAACGAATCGCCATTCATATACTACTGCGTCAAGAGATGAGATAACAAGACATCATTTGAACGGATTGAATCATTCCTTTTAACCATCATTACAAACATACAAACTAAACGTGGCTTTGTAATCGCGAACAAGCGATATTTTGGCAACTAAATTGCTGGAGGCCTCCAATAACCTCTGACAGGAGTAGAGTTTCAATCTGTCGAGAATCAACCATCAATCAGTGGTTCGGACTCCTTATAAAATCGGCAACTAGCTATTATGCGCAGCTCTGAGTTATAGCTGTCTTTGAAAATGTAAATCATGGAGCGTTAATCAAGACAAGATCCATCAGGGAGTTTGTAATTTCCATAAATAAATAGGGACCTTATAGTGTCCGGCAGTAGGGAAGGCCAAATGTACTTTCGTCAATACATGGTTCCCTCGGGTCGGCGTTGGCGGGGACTCATCTCGAGCCCAATCAATATTATAATTTAACACGGAATGCAAATTTCTTGTATGCAAAAACAGCGGGTCGGGGAAATTGGTGTGTAATTCCTTCTGTTTCATATCGTCCATTATCTAGTGGCATGAATAGCGATCGCTCTGCAATCTCTGACGTCATTCGAGATAAGCGACAGATAAGCCGGCATTAATCTCGACTAACCTCCGTAATCATCCGGGAGATGCTGCAGCGGCGTCATCACTGAGACTATATAATGGAATCTTGACACAGTAGAGGCTTGAGTGCTTCAGGAGCGTTCTAATCACAATTACCTTTGCTCCCAACAAACACAAACATTTATACGATCTTTACTAATCCACTACATCATTTAAAGGTTCCAAGGTCAACCATTCACCCTAAAAATTACAAGTAAATAGACAAAATTAAATTATTATTTTGATACAAATATCCTCCCAGCCACACATTTTCTGTAGTATTCTATGGACAGTACAAAAAGACACAAAAATGATCACGACAAACTTTTCGGGAGAGCGACAGTGGAGCGCCTGGCAAAAACTAATAAAACTGTCAGCCAAGAAATAGCACAACTGCGACAGTGGAGCGCCTGACCTTGAGGCGCTCCACTGTCGTACCCTCGTGGGTCCAATGTGACAAGGGTTTTGACAAGGGTTCGAAAACTAAGGGGTCTTGATATCTATGGTGAGAGTGTGTTTAACTTGAAAGCAATAGACATATATTTATTAAAATAAGCATACATGTTACAGTATTTACATAAGATCCGGGTTTGTTAACAAATTTTACACTTCAAATTACTTTAAAAATAAAAAAGCCTTCAGGTGTTGAAATTGTAAATATAAGCTACATTGAAATAAGCTGTTATAGTCCGATTCATTGACACGCTTCTAAGTAACTATTTTTCGTGCTCTTTTCTATTAAATCAAGGCTAAGCAGGTTGAACCGTCAATAATGTAATCATTTCAACAATAGCCATTAAATAATTCAAATCATTTAAACAAAGTAATAAGTTGATAGAACATCTGTTTGCGATATATATTTTCAGTTTTGTAATAAAACGAAATAATACCTTTAACATATACTGTTCTATAAAATTTATGTAAATAGAATCAGTTATCATTGAGACACATCCAATACATTATTTTCATACCAACTACAAGTAGATGACAGTCAAATATTTAAAATCTTTTAAGTCTTTAGATAGCGTAAATTATCAAAAGGCGTTTATTAGCGAGTGATAATTCAATATGCATAGCGTCAAAATCAAATTAAATTATAAAATATCTTATTTTGTCTTTCCAGTCTCAGAACATTTTTACACCTACACAATAAATTCTTGATTTAATTAGACTGATTAATAAAACTGATCACTTAGTTATTTATCTTCTTTCAAATGTAAAACTCTTTTTTTAATTTTTAAAACAGTTACACCTTATGTTATATCAGTTATATTATTATATTTTGGAAACAAGTTTATTTAATTTGATTTTTGTTCAATAATGCCTACCTTGTAGGTGAAATACCCCAAGCAAATAACACATTTATTTGAAAATTCTGATAATGTACAATATAGTACATTAAAGTTTTTATTATCAATTATGTCTCATAGAACAGTAAACAAAATACAAACAACTATGGAATAAAATTATCCTTCCTAATAAATCTAAGGTTTAGGCTTACGTACTTGGAAAGTTTTTAACATAGATCTCATTATATTAAAATTAATCATTTCTTCTTAAATAAAGTAACTAAACATTAAGCAACAGTTTTTCACAAGGAAAAACGATGTTTTTGTTTTAAGATAAGTATTGGAAACTATATTTAAACCACAGCCAGATGGTATCATGGCCGGCAGGATGTGATGTGATGAATTCATTGAACTTTCTACCCTTTCCACCCTCTTGTCTTACCGCTTGGAATGCGCCATTCCGTAAAATATGGAAATCCCCGAAGGACAACATTAGTATCACTAAGAAAAAATACCCCTCCTTCTAAACAGGATACATCCCCCCCAAGGGTATCTTACAGATTTTTGTGGAGTGTGTTTTGGTATTTATTAATAAAAAATATTCTATATTTAATAAAAATACTATGGCTTTGATGTCAGTACCGACATTCTTAGTCATTCCTTTGCCTTAATTGTAAAATGTTAATTGGTAATATGGCAAAAATTGTTGTCTACACGACTTTTTAAGTACTTTTATATGTTTTTGTAATTTTCTGTTCTACGGATAGTGTTGGCCAAATGTATTGAATCTACAAAAATCCTTCCTCGACCTTTGACTTTGAAACTGCTGCTATCACGTCTGTTGTTTTTTTTTTTTTTTTCATTTGTGCCAAAGCACTTGCAGGCACAACCAACAGTAGGGACTTACTCGAAACTACAAAGAGCCTGAAGAGTTTGGATAGTTTTGTGGGATGCTTGATGGTTTGGCTTTCCTTCCAGAAAAAAATGTACTACAGGGGATGCAGCTGCTGTAGGGATTGGCTCCTGTCGAAGCTTTATACCTACTATACTACTTCGACGTCTACTATTTGAGCGGTACAGCAGGAGAAACCCTAGACCAGCCATGTTTCCACCATCACTCTGGAAAGTGCATGAAGCGACTCTTTCCGACTCACACAGAACAAACAATATGTGTGAGGCGTGGAATAACCGATTTAAGAACTTAGAAGGCCTCCAAAACCCATCTAGGCCTAGGTGGACGGTTATCGAGGCCATACACCGAAATGACGCACTGGAGAGAACAGACGCTCTGCAACAAACTCAACCAAAAACACTGAACAGCTACAGCGTCGACTAAAACAGTTGTGTGAACGATATTTAGCTAGGGAAGTTATTATAAATGACTTTTTATCAAAAGTAGGAGAATCTATTAGATTTAAGTAGTTAACTAAAAGGAGGTTTGTAAATTAATAATGATTTTATATTTTGTTTGTTTTATAATATTGTAGCTTACAGATTGAATGTAAATAGTATTTTTTGTTTGAGTTTAAGTATTGTTTGTTATAATTTAGATTGTAGTAAATATTAAGTAAAAGTAAAATAGAATTTTTTGTTTGAGTGTAAGTGTTTTTTTAAATTTTAAGTTTTAAATATTAGTAAGTGTAACCCAAATTATTTAGTTTAAATTTAAATGTATATTTATTATTTTAGAATGTTATACAATTTACTAAGTGATAAAACTAAGAAATACATATTTGTCATTTACAAGCCTATTTGTAGTTATTGACCTTTTTTGTAACTTCAATTTCTTTGAAACCACTTGCCCAGTAATAAAATTAATATAATTTTAAAAACCCACTGCTTGGCTTTTACGAATTTGTATAAACTATGGTAAATATTTTATAATTAATACTCATGGGTTAAAGGGGCAAGTCATGATCAAATGAAGAGTGTCTACGTGTTCCTTTTACATAAAACTAAAAAGTATAAAGTTTATAGTTTTTGTTTAAAGATGACTATAAATACATCATTATTTTAGTCCTCGGGAGTTGATGTGGTAAACATGATGTGGCCCACCTCCGAAGACGAAGGTAGATAGTGTGCATGAACAAGGGTAGATGTTTTCTATCTGTACGATTATAAACTTGTTTTAAAACAAGTCTGCAATAGTTTAACCACTATTGCAAGTTTAATTCAAATAAAATGAAATATGCTTAAGAAACGTGATTAATAGTTTTGATTGGTCTTTTAGGATAACCCCTACAGAATCAATGTTACACTTACTCCTAAAAAATATGCAGTGCACTTAACAAAGTCAGTATGATAGTAGCCGTTGTGATATTAGATTGGTAGGTATTTAAAAGGCCCCACGAGCTGAGCTTGATAGCAGGTAGGAAGCAGGTAGAGTGCCGAGGACAGGTAGTTTTAGGTGCGACACAGGAGCGCCTCCCCACCCCTTTTCGGAGGCGCTCCTGAGTCGCACCCCTAGCGAAAATTATTTATGACAACCCCTTAGCCAGGTAAGAGGCGCTCCTGTGTCGCGGATTCAAACTTTTCATTACTCAATTCAACAGCTAACTTTCAAAATAAATACATAAAAACATGAGATATGCAATAAATAAAACTCTAAAAGAACGATGTATAATAAAGTGCGTAGTATTTCGTTATCTATTTTTAACTCAAATACTACAAACTTGTTAATATGTAGACAAATTATAAAAATACGACAAATTATAAAATCATAAAGATGTTGTAATAGTCTGTATTTTATTTCTTGTTGCATGGGAATAAAAACAACCAATTCTTATTTCCAAGGTAGGCTACTATTAGGCTTTCTTTTATTTACGTGTCAACATTTACCCACCCGCCCACTCATACACGTACAGTGGTATTGACCCACCCGCCCACTCATACACGTATAGTGGTATTGACCCACCCGTCCACTCATACACGTACAGTGGTATTGACCCACACGCCCACCCATGCACGTACTGTGGTTTGACAGACACCCAATCATACACGTACAGTGGTATTGACCCACCCGCCCACCTATACACTTAAAATGGTATTGACCCACTTGCCCACCCATACAGGTACATTGGTATTGACCCACACGCCCACCTTTACACGTACAGTGATGTTGACCCACTTGCCCATTGGTATTGACCCACACGCCCACCATACACGTACATTGGTATTGACCCACACGCTCACCCATACACGTATAGTGGTATTACCCCCCCGCCCACCTTTACACGTACAGTGATATTGACCCACTTGCCCATTGGTATTGACCCACACGCCCACCATACACGTACAGTGGTATTGACCCACACGCCCACCCATACACGTACAGTGGTATTACCCCCCACCGCCCACCTTTACACGTACAGTGATATTGACCCACTTGCCCATTGGTATTGACCCACACGCCCACCATATACGTACAGTGGTATTGACCCACCCGTCCACTCATAAACGTACAGTGGTATTGACCCACCCGTCCACTCATAAACGTACAGTGGTATTGACCCACACGCCCACCCATACACGTACTGTGGTATTGACCCACACGCTGAGACCCATCCCCCCACCAAAGCTGGTAAGCGTGCCAACCGGGGGATGGCTCAAAACAAGTCGAGCGATGGGATCACGGGTGGCAGTTGGAGGGTCAAAATAACACTCGGCAGCTGAGCAAAACTAATTTTACTATCAAGCAAGCAGAATTTAAATAAATCAAAAACGGCAGAGGGCCACAACATAAAAGGCAGAAGGCCACAATATAAATTTGCAATTAAATAAATAACAACACACTAAAATTTAACAATATAACGACAAAAGCTACCAAAACACTAACGCTACAAAAACAACAAACTCTACGAATACCAAAGTTAACAATTACAGGGCCTATGGCCTATCTGCGGTTGGGCCTGAGACACCCAAAACGTAAGACAAATTATTAACAATTTAAAAATGACCATTAAGAAACAAATTTAGATAACCCCAAAATAAAAGTGAAAATTTAGAAAACTTCTGGAAACAAAAATTTTGGTATCATCAATTAAGCCGGCAATTTGGCCCACATCCCTTGATTCCACCGAGGCCCGGGAGTAAGCCGGAATCCCGGGGCAGCTCCGAATTAAGTTAACTAAAAGCACAATAATCCCCTTTTGGTGAAAGTTTAAAAATTAAATAATTTAAAAGAAAATATAACACGGTACCGTTTTAGTAAAAAGTCACTTCACGACCTCCATAATACAATGAACGAAAAATATAAATAACAATCACTAGGCCTAAACATATAAATAAATAACATAACTTAACCATAGGGACCTAACAACTATAAAATCTAAAAGATATAACAACAAATAAAACTAATTAAATAACTAACAATAAATATAAATAAATATTAACATCAAAAATATTCTTTATGTATTTTTAAAGCTTTTCTTTTTAAGTAAATAAAAAAATATAAGTCCCCATGGCTGTTTCATCAATCACTGTTCCAGTTTAGGCCTAGGCCACAAATTAAACAGTTCCACAAACTTTTTTTCTTCTTTATATTTCCTGTATTTCACTGTTTTTCTTGGTTTATATATATATTTTTTTTTTTGTAAAACTTTAACAGCCCCCAGCTCAGCCGCCGGGAAACAAAAACATGGAAAACACTGACCTGAGGACAGGAGACTTATACCACAGAGATGTAGAGCGGGTAACGGGCGACTCCATGCTCCAACATGGTCCTCAGGCCAGGCTAGCAGTGCAGAAGGTCGGCAATTCCCCGACGGCAGGCCGAGGGTGAAACGTCCTACTCAAGGACCCTGGACTGTAAGGCACAACACACAGCACATCAAATACAGTCCAGCCATCACAACAAAATATTACACATAACCACTAAATATAAGTGTGCATGATTTCGCCAAACTTAACATGAAGAGACAAACTTATACATGATTGGAGCAACAAGACAGTGAAAGCTTAACTTTAGGCTATGGAATATTTAACAACTTACAATTTAACCAATTACAAGTTAACAAATTACCAAAGAATAAATTGCGTATATGAACTAAAAATGACAAACTGAAAACCAGGCTATGTAAACATGAGCAATAGGTTATAACATGAAAAGCTAAAGATAGGCTAGGTTATTGTCAAAGAACAAAAAATATGGTAAATCGGTAACTACAACTGTAGAAAGGCTCAATGAACATTATACAGAATTACAATGGAAAATAAAGGCAGATATAAAAGGCACTAACGGTAATTAACGGTAAAAATTAACATGGAAGCACATGGCTTTAACCTAGTCTGAGAAACATCTAGACAAAGAACACAAATTTAACAAAACCCTGAAAACACAACTAAGCCCGATTAATATTTTCAATGAAACAAAAGTATTTTCACCAAAAGGGTGATTAAATATTGAAACTTACAAAATGAACACTTACGTTTTAGTGTGTCTAGCTGGTCATAACGTAATTCTGCAGGCAGCACAAGACCACTGAACAGCCAGGCCAACCTGACCGAAGCTGCTGGAACCCGGAACGAAACGGAACTGGGCCAACGGCTACCAAAGTACGCAAAACGCAGGGCAAAAACGAATCTCAGTCAGCCTGGCAGACAATGACGAAAAAAACGAAACTGTACCGGTCAAAACGACCCGGTACAACGCCCACCCATACACGTACAGTGGTATTTACCCACCCGTCCACTCATACACGTACAGTGGTATTGACTTACCCGCCCACCCATACACGCACAGTGGTACTGACCCACCCATACACGTACAGTGGTATTGACGCACCCGCCCACCCATACACGTACAGTGGTATTGACCCACCCGCCCACCCATACACGCACAGTGGTACTGACCCACCCGCCCACCCATACACGCACAGTGGTATTGACCCACACGCCCACCCATACACATACAGTTGTATTGGCCCACCCACCCACCCATACACGTACAGTGGTATTGACTCACCCGCCCACCCATACACGCACAGTGGTACTGACCCACTCATACACGTACAGTGGTATTGACCCACCCGCCCACCCATACACGCACAGCGGTACTTACACACCCACCCACCCATACACGTACAGTGGTATTGACCCACCCGCCCACTCATACACGCACAGCGGTACTTACACACCCGCCCACCCATACACGTACAGTGGTATTGACTCACCCGCCCACCCTTACACGCACAGTGGTATTGACCCACACGCCCACTCATACACGCACAGTGGTACTGACCCACTCATACACGTACAGTGGTATTGACCCACCCGCCCACTCATACACGCACAGCGGTACTTACACACCCGCCCACCCATACACGTACAGTGGTATTGACTCACCCGCCCACCCTTACACGTACAGTGGTATTGACCCACTCATACACGTACAGTGGTATTGACCCACCCGCCCACTCATACACGTACAGTGGTATTGACCCACCCGCCCACCCTTACACGCACAGTGGTATTGACCCACACGCCCACTCATACACGCACAGTGGTACTGACCCACTCATACACGTACAGTGGTATTGACCCACCCGCCCACCCATACACGCACAGTGGTACTGACCCACTCATACACGTACAGTGGTATTGACCCACACGCCCACTCATACACGCACAGTGGTACTGACCCACTCATACACGTACAGTGGTATTGACCCACACGCCCACTCATACACGCACAGTGGTACTGACCCACTCATACACGTACAGTGGTATTGACCCACACGCCCACTCATACACGCACAGTGGTACTGACCCACTCATACACGTACAGTGGTATTGACCCACACGCCCACTCATACACGCACAGTGGTACTGACCCACTCATACACGTACTGTGGTATTGATAATCACATTTTTAGTATTATAATCTGGTAATTATACTTAACGTACTGCGCAACGTATAACTTTTGTATGTATCTGTTACTTAACAAGAATAAACACATTCATCTATGTAATATCTATTACTAACCATTGTCAGATCATGGAAAATGCGTTTGGTTTACTACAACTATGTCACCCGCGGGGCTTGGAAACACTTGTATACCTGTGTTCATGTTAGGTAGGCGCTTCTTGGAACATGGCGGCAAGTAGCACGGTTTTCGACAGGGTGGAAACTAGCATGGTGGGAAGTAACATGTCAACGCCAGTGTAATGTAACGCAACCCTTCGAACAACTAAAACGGGGTTCTTTACGCTAACCCCGGCCGTCTCTAATTATAAGTTTTAAATTCATACTTCAACATAAAATGAAACAGACCGGACATAATCAATTTCTTCGAGATGGCAAATTACAAGCGGCTTCTGATGAGTCGATTATGTCAAGGAAAACATGTCGACTAGGATTCCAGTGAACCGGTCGAGTTCAGCAGGTCGATTGATAAATGGCTCGCGATTTGACTTTTTTGTCAGAAGGTCTAGCGGTGATAGTTTCATTTCACTATCTAGCATCGCGAATGTCGACCGGAGTAAACGTCATCCATCTTGACCCGTCACCACGACGTTGTTGCCCCATCCTAGGAGTCTATGCCAACCAAGACTGGTTTAAGTGGTTAGTGGCCCACTTTTAAGTGGTGGTTGGATTGCAAAGAACCACAACCAATATGATATATCCGTACACGATCTAACTTGTCAATGGTGGAAGGATACATCCACCATGCAACTTGTCCATGGTGGAAGGATACATCTTGGCAACTTGTCTATCACGATTCCATTTTCTTGAAATACTTAAATGAAGAATAATTTTAAATCTATTACTCTTCATTATATTATTACTTACAAATTGTATATCTCATCTAATAGGAATATTTGTCCCAGTAATTTGACTAGTTAGTGAGGTCTGCTACCACAGTTTGTTTAAACTACATTACATTTGTTATGGGACTAAACTAACGCTCCACAATGGACAACAAAAACACCTGATAATACGAGACACAAAATGTAATATTGGATGAGAAATTTATCTGTATGCTTATAAAAGCAATGGTATTTTTTCTAGTTTTATATGTTTAAAATGTATTCAAAGTTTCAGGATATATTATGAGACGCAGGTAAAAATATACTACATAAATAACTATAAAATGGCTTATAACAAAGTTAGACTTTCTTTAAAATCTAGAGGTGATAACATTGAAATATACATCTGAGCATGGAAACAATCTGAAAGTTCCAATATAACACGACAGTAATTAAACCCATCGCCAACAAATAATTTACAAAGCATAATTAGTCGACTCTTGGAATTGTTTCTATGTGCAGAGTTATTTCAACAAAGGCCAATTTTTAGCACGTTTATATATATATATATATATATATATATATATATATATATATATATATATATATTTGTGCTACCATTTCACTTAAGTAATTGAAGGCTGATTTACCGTATTGGAATTTCGTGATGATACCACTAGTAATTTAAAATAAGTTTATATAAAATTAATTTTAAATCTAATCAGGAAAATCAGTTGCATTACATTAATTTTCCAAACAAATTTTATGTGAGTATAGCTGATTTAACGTTTCGGTTCAAAACTCAAGACAATATTTAATTTAAAAAATTTTAAATATACAAATATGTACTACGTTTCATTTATGTTCTACAGTAATAAAAACATTTTATTTGAAATTTAGTTTTAAGATAGTATAATCAGCCCCGGCTGTTAGACTAAAATAACAAACATAAGCTAACACAAATTTATTTTTTCCAAATTCTAATAAACTGTTTGATTCCATCGTAACACTTCAAACATTTTTCGTGTAAGATTCGCGCACTGTACAGAACGTCACATTCCACCACCTTATAGTTTGTATGATAGAACCTGTCTCATGGACCCTCGGCTACCTGGGACTGGCCAGGGACACCCCCCAGCACTGGCAGCCTCCTGCGGCTGTTTCCTTAATGAGTCACTTACTGGCATCCCCACTAGGTGAACTAACTTTTTTCCCGGATCACAATTTTTTAATTTTTTTCAAATATTTGAAAAGTACATAAAAAATAAGATTAACGATATAAAACTCAATAAAAATTGAACAATAATAAGGTGGTCTGTTTATTTGTATAGTAACAATAAAGTTGGTTTTGTGTAACGATATGACGATTAAATTACATTGGAATTGACAACAATTCTAATAAAATAATTTTTTAAATAGGCTTATGAGTAACATGGATTAGAAGTAACAATCGAGTTTCACGAGACAAATCTACGGTACCAACACTTGGAACATTGGACTTTTGCAGTGGAAGTCTGACTCATGATGGCTAAAATATTTCTGAGAAGTAAATTATTGCAAATTTACTGAGTTAGAATAATAAAGCCAAACACTGCGTTTTTGAGTAAACATTAATATCATAGGCCATTTTACCAATGTGAATCTAAATAATTGACAAGGATTTCAAAAATAAGACTATTCCTACTTTTAAGCACATTATATTTATAATTCAATCAATATTTTACAACTTTCACTTTTCACATGAACTTTAACAAAATAATCCAAAAGCACATCATATACATATTGAAGAAATGCTTAATTACAAAATTCGCTAACTAATAAATTAAATGAAAACACAGTGGCTTTTTTATTTACCACGATGTTACTGTGGCCAACACTCACTTTGAACTGAAAACTACCCTCACCCCTAGAAACTCGTAAGCAGTTGATTAAGCATTTTTCAGAAATAGATTAGCTACCATGAGTCAGACTTCCGCTGCGAAAGTCCAATGTTCCAAGTGGTAGTACCGTTATAACGCAAAATGCAGATTTTTCTCATGAAACTGGATTGTTACCTCTAATCTTTTATAAGCTTAGTTTAAAAATTATTTTATTAGAATTGTTGTCAATTCCAATGTAATTTAATCGTCATATCGTTACACAAAACCAACTATACTGTTACTATACAAATAAACAGACCACCTCAATATTGTTCAATTTTTATCGAGGTTTATATCGTTAATCTTATTTTTTATGTACTTTTCAAATATTTTATAAAAATTCAAAAATTGTGATCCGGGAAAAAAGTTAGTTCACCTGGTGGGAATGCCAGGAAGTGACTCATTAGGGAAACAGCCGCAGGCGGCTGCCATTGCTGGGGGGTGTCCCTGGCCAGTCCCAGGTAGCCGAGGGTCCAGGAGACAGGTTCTATCATACAAACTACAGTGCAAACACCAAGTCCAACAGTCTCTAGCAAAACTTCTGTCTGATTGCGCACGCATCTCTACAGGTTCATATTAACCTAGACGAAAGCCTATGACTATGGCGAGTAAATCGTGCAATAATTATGTCTAAGTAATTAGTTATTTTCTTGAATTTTACTTTTCTATTTTTATAATATTCAAAGCAAACTTTTAGAGATTCACCGTGAAAGTCATAGCGGTTAATCCATTATGAACACACGTGCCAGTATCCAGTTAACAAGTAAATTTTTCCTCCGTTGAAATCAAAAGCCTAAAAAGTAAAAGAATAAATATTTTATTTAGGTAGTAAAATTGATAGTATATTTGATTGAGTTAATGGACCTTTTAAAACCATTAGGGCATATAACTAGAATAATTATTGGTTGATATTCAAGTTTATTATATAATGAGCTACCTCTAGATCCTGGAATTTTACCAAGCAAATCCTTCACTTACTGGTTTTAATTAATGGGTCCCCTATTTAACTAAGGGTTGTGACTGAACTAATATAATTAGCTTTTCCTAATACTCTTTCCTATACATTTTAAATATGACATAGCTTATCAACTAACGCTACTCAGGGCCGGCGCGACCGTATAGGCGAACTAGGCGACTGCCTAGGGCGCCGACACTCCAGGGGCGCCAGAGAAAAAAACGGAAAAACCAGTTTTAAAGGAACACTTTTTTGGGGTAAAATAATTTACTGCAAATTTGTTGACGATAAAAGTAAAACAAAGAAGTTGAGTTTTAATTGACGCAAGGTATTGTTGGTGGGAATTGCAAAATTACGTCCTTGTGTGTGACTGTGAGTAGTGGTGTAGGCCTACTGACTAGTACTGACTGACTGACAGTGCAATACGCCACTTGTCTGTCTCCAAGGGGGTCGGCGGGAACGCCCCCTCCCCTCACCTAGTAGTTTGCATCGTCTCGTCTGCATTCTGCAATACAGCACAGCTGTTCTGATCTCTGGTGCGCTACTTTAGTTTTTCGCCACTCGAAGCGCTTGTGTAGTTTGAGTCACCTCAAGAAAAGCAGAACAAAATAAACGACATTTAGACTTAGTTGAGACTTGAGTGTTGGTTCATGGTGTTCAATAAACAGACACACTGGTAAGTAAATCCAAGTTTGTACTTTAGCCTTATCCTATTGCCATTGCCCTGTTCAATTTGAATTTACTCTTAACAACTGAGCGGCCTGTCAAACTTCCAGCAGCGATGGGATGGGAAGGGAATGAAGTATATGAACCATCGTTGTTTACAGTCTTTCAGAGTCAAGGTCAAGCGCTGGCGTGTGTAAGTTACGTGGGTGAAGAAGAGGGATGGGTGGGGAGGTATGAAGAGGGGCGCACCGGCACAAGAGTGTTATGACAATCTACTCATCCACTATGGTAGCGCGAGCGCCCCTCGCCCAACCCGTACGTTCGGCTTTATTATCAACAAGTAATTTCTTAGGACAGTATGTGTTCGCACATAAGGAACGTATCATTTTTTAATATTTTACCACAACTACTTATGTATAAATATGGAGTTGTAACGTTGGTATCCTCACCTTATCTACCACCCGGGGCGCTATTATTTTTAACAAAATTAAGACTTTTATTTTTAGTACTGGTATATTGTTCTTAACCATATTACTACAAATTACAAAAAATAAAAACTACCGGCAAGTTTGAAAAATAAATTATTTGTTGCAATAACCTACACCATGGCAATGTGCAGATAACTAATCGCGCATTTCTATAACTGACAGTTACGTGCATAATACAGGATTTTGAAATGGGAAAAGATTTACTTCCATAACAGTGCAATATTTTGATTAAAAAAATATTTTTTCCTGGTTATCTTTCATCAGGTTTAAATTAAAAATAATGTTGAGATAATAATTTTAATAGCTGCGTTTAATTTTAGGTAGATGTGGTGCATTTCAAAGAGCCATGGCTGATAGGAAAAAGAAACTGTCTGGATTTCAGAACCGCAAGAGGAAAGCTGAGGAAGAGAAATCAATTTCAAAAATCAAAGGATCGTTTTTAAAATACCTAAGTAATCGAAATGATGCAACCGAAGTCCAAATGTCGGAAGAACCACCTACCGTTATTATTGACTCGGGAAATGTATCAAATTTAAACACGGAATTGCTTTATAATGCTGAAAACAGTGCTGAACTATAACCATCAACATGTAGTGGCATAGAAGATGATAAAACTATAGTCGCAATACGCGAAGGCTATTCGGACGACCCTGCTTCGTGATTGGTAGTTGATGACGAATTACGCCTAGATGTACTGAAACGTGGCCCAACACAAGTAACAGATTATAATTTCCCTTTGGACAGTAATCGTAGAAAGTTTTCTAGTGTTCACTACAAACGTCGTCTAGTCAATGGTGAAATTATCGAACGCAATTGGTTAATATATTCTATTAAAAAGAATTCAGTATTTTGTTTTTGCTGCGCGCTGTTCCCTGACTCATCACATCCAACAGGAGTCATTAAACGCTCAGCTCTATGTACAGACGGTGTAAATGACTGGAAAAACATATCTGCTATTTTAGCAAGCCACGAAAAGAGCAAATATCACCTGATTAGCTATCAAAATTGGAAGGAACTCGAAAGTAGACTAAATATGAACAAGACCATCGACGAAGACAACTTGAGAAAAATTCGAGAACAAGAAAAATACTGGTATCAAATTTTGGAAAGGTTAATAGCGCTAGTGAGAGTACTAGGTACACAAAACCTAGCATTCCGTGGATCAAATGATACTTTGTTTGCCTGTAACAATGGAAACTTTTTAAAATTTGTTGAGTATTTGGCTTTGTTTGATCCTGTTATGAATGAGCACCTTCGTAAAATCCGAAACAAAGAGACGCATGTTCATTATTTAGGAAAAGAAATACAGAATGAGATGATTCAATTGCTCGTTAATGGTATTCAAGAAAAGATTCTTGATGATATCAGAATTGCAAAATACTTTTTTGTAGTCCTTGATTGCACACCTGACGTGTCTCACGTTGAACAAATGACTGTCATTGTTAGATTTGTTTTAATTTCCGAAGACAAACAATTTCATATTAAAGAGCACTTCTTAGGATTCATTCCTGTTTCTGATACGACTGGGGGTGGTTTGACAGCCGCTGTCTTGAAGAAATTCGAAGAAATGTCGCTTTCTGTAGACAATCTACGAGGGCAAGGTTATGACAATGGGAGCAACAAGAAGGGAAAGCACAATGGACTGCAAAAACGAATTTTAGACATGAATCCTCGTGCCTTCTTTGTGCCTTGCAGCTCCCATTCATTAAATTTAGTCGTCAACGACGCAGCTAAATGTTGTTTTGGAGCTACGGATTTTTTTCTCTTATTTGAACATCTCTACGTGTTTTTCTCTTCGTCAACTCAACGTTGGGAAGTACTTCTACGCCATTTGCCTTCCATGACACTGAAACCTCTTAGTGACACAAGATGGGAAAGCAGAATTGATGCTCTCGTCCCACTCCGTTATCAATTGAGTGAGGTACATAATTCCCTAATGGAAATAGCCGAAAACACTAGTCTCACAGCAAGCTCTGGCAATGTCTCCCGTCTAGAAGCTCAAGGTCTTGCAAAAAAAGTTGGAACATTTACATTTTTAACTTCCATTCTAGTATGGTATAACATTTTGTTCGAAATAAATTTAACAAGTAAATTGCTCCAATCTAAAGAATTCGACTTGGTTACTGCAACTCAACACCTTGACAAAACAAAGGAATTTTTGAAAAAATCCAGAAGCCATGATGAGTTTGAAAAACTATTAGTTGATGCTCGAAAAATCGCAGAAGAGATCGACATACCTGCTAGTTTTGAGCAAATTCCGCACCGAAACGTTTAAAGAAAAAAACCAGACATTTCTCTTATGAAGGGAAAGATGAAACCATAAAAGATGGAAAAGAAAGTTTCAAAATTAACTTTTACTTTTCAATCTTAGACGCTGCTATTAAATTCAGTTGATGAGCGATTTACCCAATTAAAAGAAATGGAATCAAAATTTGGATTTTTGTACGACATCCGAGCACTTGTGGAAGGATCAAGCTAGTATATAATGGATAAATGCAAATCACTGGAAAACTCTCTGACCTACAACGATGTTAAAGACATTGATGCCCCAGAACTATGTAGTGAACTACAAGCCATTTCAATACGCGCTCCACAACAGTCATCACCAAGACTTCCTTGAATTTTTGCTGAAATCCGACTTGAAGGAAAGTGTACCCAACCTGGTTGTTGCGTTAAGAATTCTGTTGACTCTGCCCGTGTCCGTAGCCTCAGGAGAGAGAAGTTTTTCCAAACTTAAACTTATCAAAACGTATTTGCGGTCAAGTATGTCGCAAGAGAGGTTGGTAGGCTTGGCAACCATTTCAATTGAGTCAGAAGTTGCACGAAGCATTAACCTTGGTGACTTGGTGTCATCGTTTGCAAAGAAAAAAGCAAGAAAACAAAAGTTTTAATTGTGTTCATTTATTAATGTTTATAAATTTTTGCTGTAACTTTTCACTGTTATCATTAAATAAGTGTTAATTAATCATTATTATTTTAGTTTGTTTTGAGCCTAAATTTTCAAACTTTGGTGAAGTTAACAATCAAATATGTTCAAAAATACGTGTTACGTATTAAATAGAATGCTGAAGAAATATTTTGAAAAATACAGACATTTAAGCATGCACTGACTTGTAAGGTCTTCATTTTTGTCATCAAAGTACCCATATTCTTTGATCCCGTGCTTAGCAGTCAAAAATTTCTGGATATTCTCTTATACAGGATTGTATCAATTAAAAGCTTACTTAAAAAGCTTATTTTAAAACAGAATGCCAAATTGAGTCGTGTTTGATATAATTTTCACTGTTTTTCTTTAACGTAAAATAAAAAAATAAAAGGTACACCCCAAATAAAATTAATACTGTATGTGTATGTGACGTGTAACTACGCTGTCACTGGTTTGGGTTTACGAGCAGGGACCATTATGAATGTGTTCGGAGTACAATAGGGGTCCACAAAATCAGATAAGATATTTGGGTCGTTGGTTTAGTGTACGGGTTGTAAAGTGGAGCTGGGATGAGGTAGTTTTTTATCACTATAAATATAAATAGAGGCGAAATAAAAAATTGTTCGCCTAGGGCACCGTAACCTCTATCGCCGGCCCTGACGCTACTGCAAACAGGCAAACCGAACGAAGTCGTGTCGATGATTTCATCCGAGCAATCGGATTTACTGCTAGTTCATGTTTGAACGTGCTGGAAGCTGCTGAAGGGACTCTCGCATATTTTCGTCATCATCCTCCAAGCATCAAGAAATGCTGGACTGAAGCAATTTTGTCCTTGCCTGAACGTACTGGACGATGCAGTGAAGAACAAGTGTGTACCTTAAACATAGCATTGTATTTTTCTGTTCAAGTCTGCCATTTCTCATGATTAATTTTGATACACTGTTTCAGATATCATAGGGCAGCCTCAAAGCTCGGCCATATGGACCACGGCAGCAGAATCTGCCTTTTAGTGGCTAAGAAGGCCACTACCATCTGGAGCTGGTGAATTCTGAAGGTTTGATAAATAAATAGAAACAATAAACAAGGTTAATATCCAACAGTGTCTTTTTATCTTCTTTAACACAACAAATTTTTTTATTTGGTAGTTACACACTTCAATATTTAATTAGACTACGTTGATTCTGTATGGCCCTTGAAAGAGGCTAGTCCAGGTGGCAAGTAAGTTTGACCTGGCAAATTCCAAAGTTATGAATGCTGTTTTTAAATGTGTTTAATTTAAGAAAAACTGACCTTTGTCTTATGAAGAACAGATTCGTGCTGGCCGGAAGGAACCAGATTTTCTTATCATTCCAGTCCACCCTTTAGAATCAAATACGCTAATTTTGTAGAACACGGTCAACGTTCTTCTTTTAAGATATTTATGGAAACCGTTTCTAATGACCGTAAAGACGACAAACAGACTGTTTTCGTAAAGACAAAACGTCCAAGTACAATGGGCGGTATTGTTGCGCACTCCTGTCGAATTCTTTCTGACAGGTAATCGCTGTACAGTTCTCTTCTACTATAGAACAAAAGGACAAACCACCCGGTCACACCACCGAGACCCGTTTCGAAGTGTCCAGGGCTTCCGGGTAGGTTAGGGTTGACGAACTACGAAAAAAGACAGTAGCGTTTTGGTGACAGGCGAAGGTTCCCGAACAAAACAGATAGGAGGGCTTTTCAAAGGAGACCATTAGAGAGTCAAAGGGCGTGAATAAACTAGACTTATTGTTCACGGAACCAGAGCCATACCGGGGTGGGTGACCCGGGCGACATCTTGTTCCCGGGAGACCTTGAGACTAACGGGCGAAGGTTGCTGGACAATACCACCAACTAAACGACAGGAGGATGAAAGGGAAAGGCAGTCATAAATCTGTATAGTTCGCGTAAAAGAAGACGAAGGAGAAGCTGTCGAAGCATTGTTTAAAAGGCCACGTGCTAGCCTAGCAGTAAACAAAGCAATTACGTAGGGCACCCTCTTCCGTCCACACATCTGCAAGTGTCAGTCAGTCAAGCGAAACTAAAAGTCAAATGGAAATATACAGACCTCTCTGAAAGTAAACTTTACAGTTACGGAAAGTGAAGGCGGACCACCCTAACCAAACAAAGGAGACCCCTGCGAGCCGAAACTAAATGCCCAAATACCCAAATGCCGTAATAACAGGGACGGTCCGTCAGGCTTGTCCGAATTAATTAAATATTTACTCGGCCATCTCGTTACGTCGGTGATGGCCTCCAGCGGGACGGGGTCAGAGGCTGGACTGGACTCCAGTCGGCTGCACCTGGCCCTGACGTGGACAAATTGTGGGTTTCGTCGACAGGATAACAAGTGAACAAGTCTTGAGCTTCAAATTGCTAGATAAGAGATATATTTGCCGGTTGAACTGATATATCTAATACAGTCAATCAACATATACACAATATAGGTGAATTCAAAGTGTATGAAGATGAAATCACATTTTCAAAAGTTAATTCATTCAATTACAATAACACGTTTAATAATGCATCATATTAAAAGTGCATAGTAATTGAATACTATGAGAGAGGATATCTTTAGGATCTTAACATTTTAAATAGTTGGGGGGAGATAGAGTGGAGCTGGTAGTCATCTTAACTTATGTATTTTCGAATCATGATTTTACAACAATTTATTTTTTCGGTGAAAGCTTTGAAGATAAAATGTCTTTCCGTCTTATTTCAAAATTAAAAGTATCTTATTTAAAAAGAAATAAGGTAGTTTGATGACTCCACACTTTGAGTTTATAGCAAAAAAACCCTCTTCATTATTTGTAACTTTATATGGAATTTGGTACTAATAGCAAAAATATGAATTTATTAGTGTTAAGACTGTGCAGTATCTAGGTACTTACGTTTTAAGTTTTTGTAACTGTCAAAAATGTGAAAGTAATATTGCTGAAGCAAATAATACTGTGAGTTAAATAAAATAAATACATTACTGTCATCACAACAAAATATTTCCCTTAAGAATGAAATGGTACCTTTGGATGTATTTCAGTCAAATATGATGGATGGATTTAATCACAATCGTTGGGTTCTTTTGTAAATTCCAACGTCAAAAAAACCATAGGCTATAGCTTTCTCGTGCACAGAAAGAATGGAGAATAAGAATATCTAGAAAGCGTTTAGACTACCTCTAGAAAGCGATCTATAGACAGACAGACATTGAGATCAGGTTTCGTATTCATTGGCAAATTATTTGGATTAGCTTAAATTTGCTTATATAGTTCAGCCTATGAAATTGAAGTTAAGTGGAAGATGAGCACTAAGTCTACCTCATTAACTAAAGTCACTTTTATTTTAATTTCATATATTATAACCAGCAATTGCAAACCATTTTTCTATAAATTAGGAGGAAATAAATCACAAATATTTAAAAGTCCTCCGATGATTAACGACTGAGTACAGTAACATCATTTGTAAACGCTTTTAGATTTAAAAAAGTAAACTTTGTACTCTGTGGAGGAACCACATACAAGAAGCCACCAAAAGAAATGTCACTCTCATCACGCCTTGTTTACTCTGTGAGCGATGCAGTGCTGGTCTCACGGCCTTGTGCCCAACTATGAGTAATCATCGAGCTCCTTGTTCTATCCACTCGGCCTGTAATCTAAAGACCGCTACATTTCCTGCACACTAAACAGCTAATGTCCATCCATAGTACACACATGAGTCAAGTCACCACAGGACCCTCATACCTTATTTACACTGTGAGCTGAGCATTGAGACCCTCTGCTCACACAGGAGCTAGAGTAAGCCTCTAACCTTGCTCACTGGAGTCTCAGACCTTATGTACACTATGAGCGGAGCAGTGACACCCTCTGCTCACACAGGAACAAGAGTGAGCCTCTGACCTAGCTCACTGGAGTCTCAGACCTTATGTACATTGAGAGTGGTGTAGTGATACCCTCTGCTCATACAGGAAATAATGTTAGCCTCTGACCTTGCTCACTGGAGCCTCAGGCCTTATTTACACTGTCAGAGGTGCAATGAGACCCTCTACTCACACAGGAACTGGTGTTGGTCTCTGCCTTGCTCACTGGAGTCTCAGGCCTTATTTACACTGTCCAGCGGTGCAGTGAGACACTCACACAGGAACTAGCGTCAGCCTCTGACCTTGCTCACTGGAGCCTGAGGCCTTATTTACACAGTAAGCGGTACAGTGAGATCCTCTACTCACACAGGAACTAGCGTGAGCCTCTGACCGTGCTCACTGAAGCTTCAGACCTTATTTATACTGTGAGCTGTGCAGTGAAACCCTCTGCTCACACATAAACTAGTGTGAGCCTTGTTCCTTTCTCACTGGAGCCTCTGACCTTATTTATACTGTGAGCGGTGCATTGAGATCCTCTGCTCAGACAAGAACTAGTGTGAGCCTTGTTCCTTTCTCACTGGAGCCTCTGACCTTATTTATACTGTGAGCGGTGCAGCGAGGCCCTCTGCTCAGACAAGACCTAGTGTGAGCCTTGTACCTTTCTCACTGGAGCCTCAGACCTTATTTATATTGTAGACGGTGCATTGAGATCCTCTGCTCAGACAAGACCTAGTGTGAGCCTTGTTCCTTTCTCACTGGAGCCTCTGACCTTATTTATACTGTGAGCGGTGCATTGAGATCCTCTGCTCAGACAAGAACTAGTGTGAGCCTTGTTCCTTTCTCACTGGAGCCTCTGACCTTATTTATACTGTGAGCGGTGCAGCGAGGCCCTCTGCTCAAACAAGACCTAGTGTGAGCCTTGTACCTTTCTCACTGGAGCCTCTGACCTTATTTATACTGTGAGCGGTACATTGAGATCCTCTGCTCAGACAAGACCTAGTGTGAGCCTTGTACCTTTCTCACTGGAGCCTCAGACCTTATTTATACTGTAAACGGTGCATTGAGATCCTCTGCTTACACAGTAACTAGTGTGAGCCTTGTACCTTTCTCACTGGAGCCTCAGACCTTATTTATACTGTAAGCGGTGCATTGAGATCCTCTGCTTACACAGTAACTAGTGTGAGCCTTGTACCTTTCTCACTGGAGCCTCAGACCTTATTTATACTGTAAACGGTGCATTGAGATCCTCTGCTTACACAAGAACTAGTGTGAGCCTTTTACCTTTCTCACTGGAGCCTCAGACCTTGCAGCTCAGTCTACATAGACATGGCCATTCGAGGGGGGGAAATAATATTCTCAATGACAGTAGAATAAGATTCTTACTCTAAAACAAACAATAATTTGTTGGTCATTTAAGAGTGTCAATCTTACAAAAATTGAGGATTAGTGTGTCTACATAACCGATTAAAATTATGTAGACTAATTTAAAGGCAAATGCAATAGTACCAGAAGTGTTTTTTCCTAAAAATTAACCGTTTAGTTCAACTGCATACAACAAAATGGGCTGAATACTAATTACATTTAATAGATTCTTTTGCGCTGAAGGGACATTCCAGAAGAAGATCTTACCCCAAAACGTTTCAAACCCGTATCTCTTATTTTATCATTCTATAGTTAGTTAAAACTCTTAATAAATATATGTTTTTGAAATAATCCTGATTTATGTTGGAGAATTAATAGATTATTAATTATAGAGATGTGAAAAAGAAACAAATATGTGCATGGTCTATTTTTAAAGGAGGGGTCAATAAATTTCTATGAACAAATGTAACTAACGTTAAAATTTTAAAGTAATGAACATTGAAGGGGGTTTTGAATATTATTGTCTATAAAAATATTCCTACATGAATGTCTCAGAAATTTTTTTAAAATGTGGTTTGCTGTTGTCTGGGAATAAAACCAGCGTGTTGTATGTGAGTGAAAGGGTAAATTATATAATAATAGACTTTAGCAAACTGATGGATGGAATATTCTGACTGTGATTTGAACACAGAAAGCCTCAGCTTCAACATGTATTCAGAGGTTAGGTTTTGACAATGTTTACTTCAACCTATTTTGGCTATTATGAAATTTCAACATACCAATAAATAAAAGCAATTTCCTCAGTATTACGAATCCCAAAATCAAGCATTTGTGTTTTTGTGCTAGTGATTTCAATAAAACCAATGTAAAAGGGGACGAGATTCTTCGTACAATTTTACTTCCAGGACTGATCGAAAATATTAAAAAATGATGTAAAATAACTAATTTTCATTGTTCTAGGCTTATAATTAGAGGAAACAAAATTCTTTATACTATAGAGAACTGAAAAATACAACATTAATGAGCAAAATATCAGAACTTGGAATAAATATATTTTTCGTTTGATACGTCCGTAACTCTCAGATACCTCAATTCTAAAAATCTTTCAAGAGCCACCGAAACCCTTACTCTGCATCTAGAACAAATTACGAACCCTTTTTGACAGACGGATATAGGCAGAGCTCTGAAGGCTGCACATGATGGTTGAGCAGGGTCTCCGCCTTGACATAACTGCCGGTCAGCTCGTAAACGGCCATTTTAGGGTCATCCAGTCGGAATAACAGGCCGTCCGACTGTGATATTAGCTGTGCAAATTCCAGAGTAGGAAAGCAGCGAGGACGGGCGCAAGACGGGTGGTGAGGAAGGGGGAGAGGAAGACAACAAGACAAGACGGCGGCTGACCCTGAAACCATTGAGATTCAGTGGAGTTGATACACGGACAGCTCATCAACCGAAGGAAATTACTGGTCCGCCCGCCACATACACCCCACCATTATCACAGGCTTATCGCGCGGTGCAACACACATGGCTTGGCTGTACCTCACGTACGGACACACGTGAAGAAAACTGCGTCGTTCACACTGTCGGTGACTGAGAGACTTGTATATTCCCAATTACTGGTCCGCCCGCCACATACACCCCACCATTATCACAGGCTTATCGCGCGGTGCAACACACATGGCTTGGCTGTACCTCACGTACGGACACACGTGAAGAAAACTGCGTCGTTCACACTGTCGGTGACTGAGAGACTTGTATATTCCCAATTACTGGTCCGCCCGCCACATACACCCCACCATTATCACAGGCTTATCGCGCAGTGCAACACACATGGCTTGGCTGTACCTCACGTACGGACACACGTGAAGAAAACTGCGTCGCTCACACTGTCGGTGACTGAGAGACTTGTATATTCCCAATTACTGGTCCGTCCTCCACATACACCCCACCATTATCACAGGCTTATCGCGCGGTGCAACACACATGGCTTGACTATATCTCAAATTGTACTCAGCCGGGTAATATTTAATGTAAGATATCATGCATTTTCACAAATATGTTACAAAAGCATAAAAGGTACAAAATCTGTATCGGCAAATAAAGTGTTCATAGAGTCGTGATCCTGGTAGGACCGTGTTTGCTGATATATACATATTGTACAGGACATAAGCAGTTTTAAAACTGTTTGTATAAGCAGAAGCATAAAAGTTGTTACCATTTTATTCTGTAAAGGAACATACAATCAAACACCATAAAATAAGCAGGGAAGTATCCACAATGTCGAACTCATATGACTATTGTTGTTCACAGGTTCTATTCCCGCTAGGGACTTTACATCTTTGATAAGTCTTTTACAGATGTTGATCTCGTCACCCCTTCCATATCTTGTCCCTAACTACTTACAGATTGCTCATGGTATAAAGAACCGGCGTGCGTTGTTCATCTGAAACAGACACTCCACACAGAGAGCCTAAGGATTATCAAAACGATCGAATAGATACAGAGCACAATAGGCCTCTGTATCTATTGATCCCCTATTTGGACTGCTACGGTCTGACATCCACGCTCAGTCCACAAACGCTCGACGCGCTGTAAAGCGGACAGTCCACAAACTACAGTTAATGACGTGACACTGTTTTGCACGGAGACGAGCAGTCTGCACTTAATTAATCATCTGTGGTCGTTACTTACCTGTCCTATCTATGTCATTTTTATTTATTTCTTATCATCTGAAGTAAAGACCAATAATATTATACTGTATTACCTCTACGTAAAACTTACAATAGAGATTCCCTGTTTAAAATTAGTGAGTTGACCTTTTTTAATAGTGATAAGTAATCGAACTTTGGTATTGAAGAGCAATAGTATTTCTCAAAAGGCACATCCCTTTCTGGTGGTCTGGAAAAAGAAGGATGAAGTAATAGCTCACAAGTCAACCTTGCCATGGCGGAGGGGGTGATAATAAACGCTCTCAAGTGACGCAACCGTTGAGGGAAACTCATTGAGATGGAATGTAACACGACCAATGGGAAGTCGCATGAGTTAGGTTGCTGGAAACTATTCAAAGGGGAATTTAAATGTCGGCTTCCTAAGCACAAACAGGCACACAGAGGACAGCTGGCATGGCTGCGGTTACAAATTGTGTCTTGTCTCAGCGAACAAAAGTGAACTAGAATAAACTTTGCGATAATCTGTTTACTGAAGATACGTCGGTAACTAGGGGCAAATAAGGTAATTACCTGGATGGCGGGACCGGTCCTGTACACTCTGGTCCGGCGGTACAGTCGCGGCTGAGACTGTTGACCAGGGTAGACGTATAGAATAGAATCTATTTTGACTTTCTTTAATACGGTTTAAGATAGGTTCCAATCAGCGGTAAACCATTAGATGAGTACAGTTTACACTGTATTTCCATCAACACGCTGATTGCGTATATTTCATTATAAACGTTGAAAAAGTATTTGCATAGTATTTGTAAATGTTTTAATAAAGCCTAAGTATTATACCTATTACTTTATAACTTTAAAAGGAATTAAACAATTGCAGAAAAAATAAATACAAATACATTTTTTAATCATCAGTAAAAAAAAAATATAACAGTCAATTGAGCCGTTGAGAGGAAAAGTGGAGTAAGTCAGTTTTTTTTACAAACCTAGCTAAATGCAGTTTTGGATTCCTGAAACCCTATTTCATAATTTGGAAAAGTGGTTTAAGTCAAAAACACCTGTTAACATCAATTTAGAAGGCAGTGAAAACAAGTCAATAATGAAACAGGTGATATGATTGCAAACAAAAGTGGTGTAAGTCTGACTTACTTCACTCTTCCCTGAGATCAGCTTGACTTACTTCACTATTACATGAGAGCTAGGCATGGTTATATGAGTAGACAGTTGATCATGGTCTCTTTATACTTATTAAATGATACATCCTAACCATAGTAAACCCACTTTCGCAGCATCTAAAGCTAAAGAAGACAGCAAAAAAGATGCCTTAAAGGTGTATGCTTTAACTTTTGATCTTCAAAAAGCTCTTGCATTCCCTACTCTAACATGCTCTGTTGCATACTATAAGCGAAACATGTACGTTTATAACGTTGGATGTCACGAGTTGTCAAGTGACTCAGCGTACATGTATGCTTGGGACGAAACGGTAGCCTCTCGTGGATCACAAGAAATTGCATCTTGTTTGGTTGAGCACCTTCGTAACAAAGTACAAGAAAATATCGACCATGTAATTATGTTCAGTGATAGTTGCGGAGGACAAAACCGTAACATAAAAGTGGCATTGATGTGCATGAAGTTTCTTCAAGAGGAAGGGAGAAGTGTTAAGGTAATTGATCAAAAGTTCATGACTAGTGGACATTCTTTTTTACCCAATGATGCGGATTTTGGAGTGATCGAGACATATTCAAAAGGGAGAATAATGAATGTGCCCCAAGATTGGTATGATGCAATCATAAAATCAAAACGAAAGAAGCCCTATGTACTTAAAGTTATGGGGAGAGAGGACATTTATTGTACGGAAAAGCTGGAAAAAGCAATCTCAAGAAGAAGAAAAAACACTCTGGGTCATCCAGTATCTTGGCACAAGATACAATGGCTTCGATACTTGAAAGAAGAACCATACAAAATCTTATACAAGGAAACTCTGAATGATGACAATGAGTTCTTTGCTATTGACGTTACTCTTGCAAGGAAAGGAAGGAGAGTGGACCACCTTGGTCTTATCCCGTTAGAGCTCTTGTATCCTGGGCAGCGACCAGTGACTGCAGCGAAGAAAAGGGACATGATTGACTTGTTACCCTACATCCCACCAGTCAAACATGGGTTCTTTACCGGTTTGATCGATGACTCAAGCGAACCAGGTACAGTAGATGAGACACCTATTATTGACAGACAGTCAGAATCGGAATCTGACGCTGAGTAAAGTGAATGTGAAGTAAAATAAAGTGTGTTTCTCAAGTATTTTGTTCTATTAATTCCATATTCATTCAAAGGTGTTTAAGGAAAAGTGGTGTAAGTCTACATTATTAAATTCAAAATGGTATAAAAATTTAAAAAAAAATTAATATTACCAAAAAGGTTTAAGAGGTAGTTGTATTAAACCTTAAATAACCTTGATATGGACAAAAAATTATTATTTTTAATACCTGTGATTTGCAGTTACCTTTCTAATAAACATCTAATTATCTCAAAACTAAGTAGCACTGACTTACACCACTTTTCCTCTTAGCGGCTCAATTGAAATTGACAGTATAAAAAATGATATAGTAAAACAATAATACAAATTAAAACAACAATGAATGGAAAAGAAGTAACTACAGAAACAGACGTCAAACCATGGTAATTATTATTACAAAATAATAATTATTATTATATTTGTAAACATGTTTTTGTATCATAAAACTAAGAAGCTGTTAGGCCAATATATTTACACACTGGCATGACGCCAAATAAAATAAAAATGAATATGAAGTGGTCGTCTGCAGACAACGCCATTTGTCACTTGGATAATTAATGAATGACACTTTTTATGAAACAGTCGGCTTTCACCCACAATCATGGTACAGATTCACAATCCATACTGCCTTGCATTATGAGGTTCTCTGTGTAGGAATAAACTAATAGAATTTTAACTCTAATCATTATATTTAATTCATAGTATGAATCACAGACAACTAAATGTACACAGATCATTTATAGTATTACAAAAAATGGCTAGTATAAATTTTCATCTGGTACAGACTGACAACCATGCTTAGTCCACAAACGCTCGACGCGCTCCGAAGCGGACAGTCCACAAACTACAAACAAATAGCAGAAATTATTCAGCATGGAGCAGTTATTTATCAGTGGTATGAATGATGTTTAACTGTCGGTTAGGTGCAAACATTGAGAAATTATAATGAACATGTTTTATCATTATTGGTGTAGTTTAAAGATTCATAACATTTTGGAATCTGCGGAAAAGAAAGAAACCAAAAACAAAGCAGATAGTTAATTAATTTAACATCAATGACATAACAATCTCTGCAGTTTTAGAAAATAACGATGATTGAATAATAAATAATGATCTATTTCATATTCAATAAAGGTACAATATACTAAACAAAATGATAAACTTAAGAATATACTGACCACAGTTACCAGTTTTGGTAGTCATTAGTAAAAGATTATTTTAAAATAGAAAAAAAATAATAATAATAATGAGTCCAGAAAGCTCTCTGCGGCGCTTGAAGACTTATATTGCTTACGGTTTGACTTAAATTTAATTGATTTTTAGAACAAATAATAAATTTACAATTATAAAAAAACAATTCTTACACCATTGGTGTTTAAAAATTTAAACATCTAAATTTAATTTGTAATTACTAATAACTATAAAAATTTCTATGGTCTAAATAAATGGTTCTATGGTTTCAAATTAAATAAATAAATCAATAAAACCAGATAGATATTTTTTACAATTATATACTATAAGACAAATTTAGCCTAACAAAAATTGATGTTGACTGCGTGGATGTCTACGTCAAGGACTGAGTCTCTGCTATGTTTTTAGGATTGCTTTTATCACCTAATGATTTAGATCTCAGACTCCAAAATGAAGTGGATGATTACGTAGTCACATACACCCGTAATAATCTAATTACTTTTACGTATTTTCAATAACCAAATAAAAAATACTAAATAAACTAGGGTCAACTCGCCTGCTTGGAAAAGGCAGGATTGGCACAGTCGCTCGACCAGGTAGACGCCATCGAACGAGGGAAAACGGGAATTTTATTATTCCCGTCAACTCTGCGTGGCAGTCATTTGCCCGTGATATAACAAATTTTTAAATTTAAACCTCACGTTAGGTTAGGTTAGGTTAGGTTAGGTTGGGTTGGGTTGGGTTGGGTTGGGTTGGGTTGGGTTGGGTTGGGTTGGGTTGGGTTGGGTTGGGTTAGGTTAGGTTAGGTTAGGTTAGGTTAGGTTAGGTTAGTTGCTTACTTCAATAAGCACCACAGCAGGGAATTTGCGGGGGCAAAAAAGTTCCCATTTTCCCGCATTCTGGCCACCTGGCTGCTACTACCTGGCCGGGCGGTGTGTGCCAATCGTGCCTTTCTGAAACTTACAGGTTGACCCTTCTTAATCCCCTCTAATGACTGTGCCAATCGTGCCATTCCAAATCGGCCAAAAATGTGTGCCAAACGTTCTACGGCCAAACAAACATTGTCCAATGAGATGAGTCTGCAATGGACAAGAGATCGATAAGGGAAGGAAAATTATACTAAGAAAAAATAAATCTATCTTTACACTTTAAGTTTGCAATTTAATCTGTTTAGTTTGCAATGGTTTGTCATAAATTACAGCAGATAGTTATGTGTAACCCCAAGTAAAATTTGCAATTGTTTGTCATAATTCAGGTTGTTACATTTGTGTCCCCTTACTTTTTCGCAATTTAAGCTAACGATAAGAAACTCTTAAGTAACATATTTACTAGACTTAAGTTGTTAGAGAACATTTTTGAGGAACATTAGTTTCTAGCCATAGCCAACAATTAGTTTTTACTTTTGGACCAAATTCATTATACAAATTGAGAGCAGTAAACCGCTCGTGTGATCCACTCATGGGTGCAATCCATTGGAAACCACAGTGAACAAACAAATTATGGTTATCGTAAAGTTGACAATGCGGTATTGTGTGGTACAGATTCAAGTCACAATGTATGCAGTCTATTACCATACGCGGCGCGCAGATCGCATCGTCGGGAGCAAGCAGCTCGGGCCGCAATCACAATCTCTGCAACAACAAATCACGTCGCAACCACTAGACGTACATCATCCGCAACAATAACCTAATGACTGGACCCGGATAACTCACCTGCTTGTTGGAGGATGCGAGCTATATTTGGCTCAGTGGTCACGTTTCAACTTCCTATCAATTTTAAATACTTTACTATTTGTTAGATAATGGTAAGCAAACGTATAAAAGTCACTTTCAAGTTCACGTGGGCCTGCAGGCCTGTGCATGAACTTTATTCAACGAGTGAAGTACCGACCGTTACCTCAGTTGGGGGTTCGAACCTTGGAAATTGCAATTTGCAGTCCAAAGCCATAACCACCGAGACACAAGCTGGTACTCCACACACAAGTGTTGAAGACTCTGTGCGCCAAGATTCGAGTGATGTGCAGGGGAAGAATTGAGTTTCAGACTTGTCAGCTTGTCGAAAATCAAACCAACACAGCGTAGTTATATTTATATGCTAATCTATATGTAGCTTGGTTTCCACATTTAGTGGGTTATTGATAAATTGACTTTTCAAAAAACAGTAGACCTTAGTAACAATGAATACATTCTTTCATCACACTCATTCCCCCCTCATATTCAACTAAATCTTGACGATCGGCTTCTTACCAATTTTCAAAAGTAGCTAAAAACTACATAACATTAGGAGTTAACTCAATATTATCAAAAAAATGCATAAAGTAAAAAACTTATAAATTTCTCTTGTCAATAAAATCACCATTGTTTTTGTACCCTTTTTATAGCTAATAATTTAGTAGCTTATTTGGGCTACTAAATTTAAAATGCCCGGGTTTTAACAGGATCTAAGTTTCCTGACTTCATCATTTACCATACTGGCAACCCTAATTGAAAGAATCCTTTTATTATAGGTCTTATCTCAAATATTTCACGAAAATGACACCCTTGTAGCAACCACTGCGAAGTTGCAGGAAGATATTTTAAACTCAGTTCGGAAGTGGTAATTCTAAATATCTTGAAACATTTATGTTGCTCTCTTTGTGAATATTTAACGAAAGCATATCCCAATATCATCTTTTATTATCACGTTCTTCTTGCTTTCTCTTCGTTTGACCTCCAAAAACAGTATTTTCCAATTTTAAGAATTGATTTAATTTAGAACAACTGATTGCCGAGCATTAATTGCTCTCTTCGATCTCCCTTTCCTTCAAACCCAGCTCAATCCGTCATCTTGTTCGGGCAAAAGTTCGATAGTGTATGCCAGTTTTAAGGCGTTAGAACTATGAGCCCGATCCAGAGAATGCGCTAGGTTTGAATCTTGGCATGGACTGAACTGAGAATGTATTTATCAGAACTGTGCCCCTCATTCTGTTTGAGTAAGTTCCCTGCACAGATCAATAGTCTATAAATAATGAACAGAGAAAGGTAAAAAAAATAAGACTTGCATCTCCTAAAAAAATAATAGATAGTCCTTCAGAAAGTCATTTCTGTGTCAGAGAGGTTTATGCTTCAGGTTGTGGTGTCCCCATAGAACTCTATATAACATCTAACAACAACCTCTCTACTATGTTGTTGTGTATATACTCTGTTATGCTGAATTGTATATTGCTAAACAGAGATCCACGTTAACACAACTTGAGTATATGAATCATAAGCCTCTTTGACACAAGAATGATTTTCTGAAGGATTGCCAATTTTTTAACATTCATAACCATTCTATTCATAAGTCTCTTTGGGTTATGTTATTATACAACAAATAATATCTAACTTACTGCATAAATGAAAAACTAGAAGTAGATACATAGGCTTAGCAGGATAATCATTTTTTACTGTAGCCACGCAATGGAAAATCCATTCAGAAACAAATATTCCCGTTTAAGTAAAACCTGGACTCTTGCTGATGCCGTACTAAATCTCCAATCATATTCAACTTGTTTTTAAGTTATTAATGAAAACAACACTGTCATTATATACGAAAATGAAAACACAATTCTCTAGTAAATTGACGCCGTCGTTTTTCACTACAGAAACCAATGCAGTACGTCGGATTTTTTTCTTGGCGCGCATCGCTCATTGCATGCTCGGCGGTGGCGTCTAATGAGGGCTTCGCCGCGTCGGGGAACTTGGCGCACAAGAAACGCAGCCGCCCCGCGGCCGCCACTCCATACCGGACACACGCGAAGAAAGAACCGCCTGGTATCAGCTTATAAGGTTAAGACCGCCTGTGAAGAAAGGACACTTCGTTATTGGTGGTAACATTTCAAATACCATCACCAAGATGAAATGGTTGTATTGAAACCAGGATGTAAAAAAAGGTCTACAAAAATATAGATCCATAAAAAAATGCACTGACACATTATATCCTAACAGGATAAAACTAGGCTTAAATTTCATGAGTATGGCAAGAAAATTCGAGCCACTAGTAGTTAAACGAAGTACACTGTTGAATTTTATAAAAATCGAAGTAGAGTAAAACAGAACAATTAAATGGATAGTGCAATAAAAGAAGATCTAAAAGCAGCAGGTTTTTAGGAAGATCTAAAAGTTTTCGAACAAGAACACATTCAGGTAAAAATACCGGAACACCCTGGTCTATTATATGAAAGAAAACTCCAGAAGAATTAACTGTAATTAAACAAGTTAGGGCAAAAACGCGCCCTCATCAAAACATAGTTGATTGTACTTTGCGTGATTCCATTAGGTTCAACTGAATATTAATTAAATTAATTGACGAAGAAAAGACAAATTTCAATTTGCAACACTACATAAATTATTACTTTTCAAAAGACACGAAGAATAAAGGATTATACTAAACGAGACACAAATAAATAAGTTATATAAAAATAAGTTTTGAGCTAGATGACTCCATTTTATGTATATCCTAACAACAACAAACGAAAGGGTTCACGTGAAACCATTCGTCTGCGGAATTTGACAAAAAAGGACATGAACACCAAGACAGAAATATCTTCAGAGAGACGGCCAACACAAATTCGAAACAATCAAGCACCAACTAAAAACAGGAGGAAAGTAGAAAAAGGAAAAAAGACAATCATACAGTCAAAGAATGAAGACATTTTGGGAGATGAAAAACTTTCAAATAAATGCTAAGTTAGGTCCCTCGTAGTCCTTTATCTATTTTTATAATAATAAATCTCAATAATTAATAAGTAATCTAAAATAAAATAGTGTTTCATAATTCAAGAGTAAAGTTTTTAATAATCTGGTAAACAGTAAATAAGTTAGTATTTGTTACCAAATTCACAATACGTAAATTGTGAATTTGGTAACACAAATTCATAAATAAACGTAAATAGCGTTTAAAACGATAGTTAAATAGCAGACATATATACCAAAATAAATCCAACTCTAAGTGGGAACAGAATCACTCCATAATAACCTACTTAATGCTTCAATCTCGACACCCTCCTAAACTGTAACTAATCTGATTCCCAACTGCCTCCCAATGGAATTAATATTTGACAAACGTAGAACATCGCCAGTGAAAGGGCCGACTCGTCAACACCGCCAATACAACAGCACACAATGAGAGATATCTGACTTGATATTAAATTTATAGACGTAAAGTAACTATTCTAGAGTATTTAAAAAAAATATTTTATATTAGGGGCTACTCCTGCTCGTTTCCCTAAGGCCTTGGTCTATGACTCGTGACTAAATTGACATCAGTAGACGAACCGTACTATCTACATTCTACAACATTAAAAGTAACACAACACATATTTGGTTTAGTTTTTGAATATAACTATTAATATTATTTTTGTCTTTTTAATATTTTTTTTCACTATAGCAAACATTATTCTTATTAGAGAAAAGCGCTTCTTTAAGGACTCTATATATAAATTAAAATAAAAACGTTGCTATGTTCTACATCAGGGTGGAATTAATGGACATCTTAAGCGTCTGCAGTGGTTGTCAGCCATGTTGGTTTTAAACAATGTTATTTTCGAACCGGACATACGCTCACGCTTATCTATGTCATTTTTAAACGAATTTTTCCAAACAAATTGCATCTGATCTAGATTTAAATTGAGTGTTGGAATTGCTTTGAGAATTATTACTTAGTTTTAAAGAAAAATATTTAGTTATAAATTTATTTTGACCTATATTTCAAGACTGGGCATATGTACTAAAAATATCAAAAGCAAACCCAATGCACAATATGATAACGTTAAAAATTACAACTAATAAACAACTTTTGGTCAATAAATAACGAAAAAATATGCATTTGCAAATAACATTGTTCTTACGGGGTTAAAACCAAATGACCGACAGCCTCTGTATACTTTTAAGGGGTGCCTGCAGTCCACTCATACTGAAGGTGATTGATAATCTGCGATTGAAATTAAAGAAATCCTACTATTTCAGCAGCTAAAATGTCCCCACTAAACATAACGTTACTATAGTCCGAATAAAATAACTTTGGTACTGGCGGAACGGCCACGCGCCGCTCGTCTAAATTAAAAATCTAAGTTTTAATTTACTGTCAAACTTAAAATAAGAAATCTATAATTATTAAAACTAATATTAAAGTGTCCGCCATGTTATATTCTTTAAGAAAAAATTATGCTGGAGATTTCACATGAACTAATTTGCTTTATATACTGATATTTGTGTTTAAGAACACGTCTTTGTTAGTGAAATTGCGCGTGAGTCATCTTTAACCTGTCACTGTAGCGAGAATAATAATAATAAAATAAAACTAGTTAACGACAAACGTTAGACAAAAGTTCTTTAAACCTAAATTAATTGTGTTATTTAAATGACACTGAAATCGTACTCTCGAATCAAATTTTTCTTGAACTAGGGAGAAAGTTTTAGTAGTTTTCAAAACTTGATTGTCAACAAGGCGGCGGTGATAACACAGATAGTTTATGTTAATTTCTCCCAACACTAGTATTGGACTACCCCATGTTGATACTATTCCCAGAGCTTGTGATAAAATTTCAAGTGTATTACCATGGTTCCTATAAGTTCAAGTAATGTACCAGTGCTTTTTTTCTAATTTTACCTGCATCACACCAATTTCACAAATCATATATGTACTTTCAATTGCAATAGAACTGCAATCTACGGAACAGGTTCAATTGTGGATGATATAAATCAGTTTTGCAGAAGATGCCAAACCTTTCCTTTTTATGACTTTGTCTACTAAAACTTGTAATTAATGTATAGCTAATTAGGTTGGCATTTTGATGCTGGCTTGTATAAACATAATTCTCTGTAATAATCAATATATCAGAGTCAACTTTCTGAAGATGAATAATTCTTTCGATTCTGATACTTAGTCTGTAAACATTTTGATGTAGTATTTTTATACGCGTATTTTCTTTTTGTAGTCTAGTCCTAGTGTTTCGATTTTTCGGTAATATGCGAATTTCCGCTGTTGAAATCGACCACTTTCAGAGATGTAACTCTACACTTCACTACTTTTACAACAAGATATTGTATTTTATAAAGTGGCTAGTAAGAGCATAATTACCTCCGAAATTATATTTACTTCTTGTGATCATCTGTAACGTTTGTATTTAATTTATTGTTTATTTTTTTCTCACTTTGTTATGCCAATTCGCGGTGAATAATTTTTACACCATTTTCAGAAATATTTAATCTTATATACCCGTTATATAAGCACGACACAGTATCAGCACTAAACCATATAATTTGTGGTTAGTAAAGTTTAAATAAATAATAAAAGAATTACCATGTTAGATGAGCGTGAATAGCATGCAATATTAAAATATCATGGAAATAGTTGTATTTTATTTTGCACTTGTAAAAAATAAATATTCATTTATGGAAGTAGACAAATAAAATAAAACATGAACTGCAGAATTGCCCCTTGGTGTGTATACTTTGTTCAGAAACACTGATACAATAAAACAAACTTGTAATAAATCGCAGAAAGAACCTCATCCGTATAACTGGAACACATGCAATAAAAACTGCGCGATAGAGTCGTTCTTATAGTCAGTAAGGGGGGAATAAAGAACAAAACATCGGCAACGGGGAAGGGAGTAAAGTCATGAACCAGGAGATAAGTCAACAGGCCCGGGGGAATTGGTATGTACTGAAGCATGACTTGTAGCGGGTCTGTAGATCTATCAGGCGATGGTTAGAGTACACAGACCGGAAGGTTGTTTGGCAGACTCTCATTGGCTCCAATACTGCCTTAACACACGGGGTGAGATTAAACATACAGAACGTCAATCCCGACTACTGTGTAACTGTGACGTTGGTATGTACTGCACCATGACTTGTAGTGGACGGGGTGAGATTAAACATACAGAACGTCAATCCCGACTACTGTGTAACTGTGACGTTGGTATGTACTGCACCATGACTTGTAGTGGGTCTGTAGATATATCAGACGATGGTTAGAGTACACAGACCGGAAGGTTGTTTGGCAGACTCTCATTGGCTCCAATACTGCCTTAACACACGGGGTGAGATTAAACATACAGAACGTCAATCCCGACTACTGTGTAACTGTGACGTTGGTATGTACTGCACCATGACTTGTAGCGGGTCTGTAGATCTATCAGACGATGGTTAGAGTACACAGACCGGAAGGTTGATTAGAGGATGAATTTTAAAACTTTTTCCTCGTCCATTTTAAATAAAGTAGTTAATAAATATCCCGATAGCAGCCGATCACAGCAGTTGTTACCATTCGCTAACACGAACGAAAGAGCTTAACTGTAATTAAGTTGGATAGGAGCAACGGAGGTTTTGTGAGGACGTATTCCTCCCAACAAACAAAGCTAGTCTCTACTAGACGTCATACATTCTTTTAAATGTTTAAATAATAAAAGTAGAGAAATGTATAATGTTTGGTATTTAAAATTTATAAAATTATTTTCAAAATACAATGAAATATCAAAAATTTTTAAAAAACCATTGGACACTTTTATTAGAGTTTTAAAATGAGATAATGGTCTAAATGGTATTATAAAAGTTAACGACATAATATGGTTTGATGTTTAACATTGTTTCCATGTACATGACTGCTAACTGAAACAGTGAGAGCTTAAATAACGAATGTGAACAGTTTCTTATTTAATATTTAGACAGGAATTAACGTTTAGTTTTAATTGTTTTTATGACTATTCAAGAGATTCACAACACGGTTTGCGGGTTTTTGTAAAATAAAACATTTCAAACGTATGAGTTTTAGAGAAAATATTATAAGTAACATAAGAAAGACTACTATAAGACTACCAAGGGACAGCCACTGTAGAAGCAGGATACCTATAGGCCACTCAGTCGGGCTGACAAATGGGCCGGCCGCGGTGAGGGAACACATCTTGGGACAGTTAGTTTAATTTATACAAATGATCCAACCACTCTCCGTCTTGTCACTCGATGAACGAGCATAAACGAACTTGAGCGAGGCTTGTAGAACAATTAATCGAAACGTCCTAGTAGAAGAGCTTGGACGATGACCCCGGAGAATTCGGCCCATCTATCTTTCTCTGTTGGCAAAATGTGTGCCTTGTTTTTCGGGTCTCCAGATCCATCACTGGGCCCATTACGGACAATGTCGCCGCCTACTCCACCCACAGGCCGACAGGCCTCCGCGTCACCTCCGCGGCCTCGGCCATGACCGGACTGGAGTTCTGGATTTTGTCTGTTTCTACCGAAAAATTAAAACGATATATACAGCCTCTGCGGCTGAACTCTTATGCAAGAACCTTATAACACAGGTCATAATTAGTGTAGATGGTTAGCCAACAGATAAAAATACCCTACTTATTAATTAATTCTACATTGCGAGCATAAAAAATTAAAAAACAAAAAACATACTCACACGTCGATAGTACTTTAGTATATTAATTTCACAGCCTCAACATATTTTTTTTTTTATAACTCAGAGAGACGTTACATTAATAATAATAATAATAATAATAATCTTTATTGTCATAAGAACATAAATGTCATTGACAAAGTCATAATTGATGCAGAAACTGCCACGTCATACATTCTTTTTGCTTAAGTCAATAACTAAAATAGAATATACTACAGGTACATTAATAACATATATAACAATCAACAGCATCAATAAAGAAACAGCACTGGTAATCACATGCATTTCAATAAAAGTGTGCATTCATTAGAATTGAATAGGGCACTCGTACTTAGTAAAATGAATAATTTATAATATAACATGAATCAGGCTGTCTTGAGATGAAGGATAGAATAAATATTGATAATTCGTTTAGAATAAACATCTCTAAATAAAAAATGCGTTCGTACCCATAATGACATTTGTAATTTTAATGAAATCAGTTATTAAGGGTAGTAAGTTCTTAATTCTGACTAAACGGCATAAATACAAAGAAATGTCTCTCCACATTGTTAAATATCTGATTCTGGATAGAACGTAAGGAAAATGTATTTTTAATATAATAATTCTATGTACCGGTAGTTGAGGAAATTACGAGCAACTAGCTGAGGAAAAGCGAATGAGAACTCTGAAATAGAGGGGGTTTCCACTTAATCATATAACTGTAATTGTATTGTATTACATATACAGGGTGTTCTCAAACTACATTCCGAAACTTAAGGATATGTATGATTCATTGGGTAAAAATAAGAAAAATCTTCCTATAAATATAGGTCCTAATATGCTTCGTTTGCAATACGGCGATCATTTTCGTATTTTCATTAAATGATATGTCATTTCATAAATCCTTTTAGTAAAGTGCTCAAATTTGGAATGGAGGTACCTGGTATGCTTCTTTTTAAGGGTATAATAGTATTATTTTATAGTTCTCAATATTTTCAAAATGGTGGCACTTAAAAACCTTTAATTGTAAATTATGAAAAGACTAGTAATCTTAGAAAAAATTCCCAAGGTATAAAAAAGTTGCACAATGTAATAACAAATCTATCAAGTCCTAGTTGAATAAAATCCGTTCATAAATAAACAAGTAACACTAATTTAGGCAATGCGATGTATGCTCTGTTTCATTTTATTAGAAATTGAATTACTGATTTTAGTAGAAATTCTAATCAGCTGATGAAGTAAATATTAAACAGCTGATATTTTAGCACTTGTATCGCAGAATAATCATTGTTGATAAATTAGATTTTTTTAAATAGTTTTTGTAAGTTGTAATATAATAATTGTCTCTCCATTACTTGTTTTCAAATAATTTTGTTAGTATCTTTGTGATTAGTTTCTTTTTGTTTATTTTTATTATTTGTTGTCTAAATAATGGCAGGTAATTATTATGCTTACTCAAACATTGAAAAGGCCGATATGCATTTGATGTATGGTCTTGCAGAATGGAACAGTTATGAAGCTAAATGGCTGTATGAATTACATTTTCCTAATAGAGTGGTCCATGTCACAAAACGTTTCCAGCCAAACATGCTTAACTCAGTGAATCTGGAAGCTTTTCTCGAAATAGAAATGACACTGGGAGACCATGATCAGTTAGAACCGTTCAGTTGGAAGAAAATATCCTTAATTAGATAACAAATCGTCAAGAAAAAAGCACTAAGGAAATAAGCTTACAATTTCAAACTTGAAAACACACTGTATGGAATATTCTGAAGGAACAACAACTTCGTCCGTACCATGTTCAAAGGGTTCAAGCTCTCTTGCCAGACGATTATCCACGCCGGATTAGGATTTGTCAGTGGTTTATTCAGAACTGTGACGACTTAAACTTTTTAAGTAAAGTCCTGTTTACAGTCGAGGCGAATTTTCGCCGAATTTTTGTAGACTTACACAATACGCACATTTGGGCGGATGAGAACCCGCACGCCATAATGCGGCACCGCCTTCAACACTAATTTTCTCTAAATGTTTGGGTCGGTATCTTGGTGAAAACTTGTTCTTTTGTTTCCTTCCTCAGAGACCTAAAGGCGAGCGTTACCTGAATTTTTTTGACAACTGATCTTCTAGCCTTGTTTAGAGAACGTTCCACTACTTGAGCATACGGATGCATGGATCATGATGGATGGGGCACCAGAACATTTCAGTCGGGATGTTAGGAATCACATTGATAATACATAAGGAGAAAAATTGATTGGCCGAGAAGGTCCAGAGCCATGGCCTCCAAGATCACCTGATCTTAATCCTATTGATTTTTTCCTTTGGGGACATCTGAAGAGCATAGTTTATTCTTCTCCAGTAGTTTCAGTTGAAGATCTAAAACAGGGCATTGAGAATGGGATTGAGACTATTCGGCAAAAGCCTAGACTGTTAGGAAGAGTGCAGCAACCTATGAGGAGGCGCTTAGATGTGTGCGTGCTAACCGGGGGCCGTAACTGTGAACAGTTCCTGTAGTTATTGTTATATCCAGTTTTCAATTGTAACATATAGTTTATGTATTAGTTACTGTATTATCTTGTGTTGTGAGTTATTACAAATGTTACTACGTCTTCAGTATTTTGTGAGTAAAATTCTAACTGTCAGTAACGGCAATTTTCAACTGAACATTGTTGCCGTTGGCGAACTAACAGAAACAGAGCGTACATCGCATTGCCTAAATTAGTGTTACATCTTTATTTATGAACGAATTTTATTCAACTAAGACTTGTTAGATTTTTTATTACATTGTGCAAACTTTTTATTTTTTGCGAATTTTTCCTAAGATTACGCGTATTTTCATAATTTACAATTAAAGGGTTTTAAGTGCCACCATTATGAAAATATTGAACACAATATAAAATAATACTTACACCCTTAAAATAAGCATAACAGGTACCTATATTCCAAATTTGAGCAATGTACTAAAATAAGTTATGAAATGACATACCATTTAATTAAAATACGAAAATAGCCACCATATTGAAAACGAAGCATATCAGGACCTATATGTATAGGAATATGTTTTCTTATTTTTACCCAATGAATCATATCCTTAAGGTTCGGAACGTAGTTTGGGAACACCGTATATATGTACTGTTTACGCTGTAGTTGTTAATAGTTTTGCATGTTAAACTAATATATTACATAACTACGTCAAGCATTCGGTTGTCCATTGCTCGATATTAGTTGTCTTACATTTCTTTGTTACAATTAATATTTCATTTAGGTAGTGAACAATATTTCATAATGTACACACAAGCACTATAAATTTGAATATCTTAAAATTTGAATCGTCTGATGATTTAAGAAGAAAGTTTAACAAAGATGTCAAGTTTTATTGGATTCCCACAAATTTTATATGTATCTTAAGTAAACAACAATACATCATGATCGATTGTGTGTGAAATTACTCAAAGATTGTGCATGGAGTAACGACATTATTATTTCAGGGAGTTTTGAACCCTAGAAGTTAATTCTACAGAATAACAACCCAGACAATTTGATTGATCTGAACCATAGACTCATACTCCACAGAATAACAGCCTTGCCAACTTGGTTGAGTTTGAATCCTAGAACCATACTCCACGGAATAACAGCTTTGCCACTTAGTTGAGTTTGAACCCTAGAGACATGCTCCACGAAATAACAGCCTTGCCAACTTAGATGAGTTTGAACCCTAGAGACATACTCCACGGAATAACAGCTTTGCCAACTTAGATGAGTTTGAACCCTAGAGACATACTCCACGGAATAACAGCTTTGCCAACTTAGATGAGTTTGAACCCTAGAGACATACTCCACGGAATAACAGCTTTGCCAACTTAGTTGAGTTTGAACCCTAGAGACATACTCCACGGAATAACAGCTTTGCCAACTTAGTTGAGTTTGAACCCTAGATACATACTCCACGGAATAACAGCTTTGACAACTTAGATGAGTTTGAACTCTAGAGACATACTCCACAGAATAACAGCCTTGCCAACTTAGTTGAGGTTGAACCTTACAGAAATTCTCCACGGAATAACAGCCTTGCTAACTTAGATGAGTTTGAACCCTAGAGACATACTCCACGGAATAACAGCCTTGCTAACTTAGATGAGTTTGAACCCTAGAGACACACTCCACGAAATAACAGCCCTGTCAACTTGGTTGAGTTTGAACTCTAGAGACATACTCCACAGAATAACAGCCTTGCCAACTTAGTTGAGGTTAAACCTTAGAGAAATTCTCCACGGAATAACAGCCTTGCTAACTTAGATGAATTTGAACCCTAGAGACATACTCCACGGAATAACAGCCTTGCTAACTTAGATGAGTTTGAACCCTAGAGACACACTCCACGGAATAACAGCCCTGTCAACTTAGTTGAGTTTGAACCCTAGAGACATGCTACACGAAATAACAGCCTTGCCAACTTAGATGAGTTTGAACCCTAGAGACATACTCCACGGAATAACAGCTTTGCCACTATAGATGAGTTTCAACCCTAGAGACATACTCCACGGAATAACAGCTTTGCCAACTTAGTTGAGTTTGAACCCTAGATACATACTCCCCGGAATAACAGCTTTGACAACTTAGATGAGTTTGAACTCTAGAGACATACTCCACAGAATAACAGCCTTGCCAACTTAGTTGAGGTTGAACCTTAGAGAAATTCTCCAGGGAATAACAGCCTTGCTAACTTAGATGAGTTTGAACCCTAGAGACATACTCCACGGAATAACAGCCTTGCTAACTTAGATGAGTTTGAACCTTAGAGACATACTCCACGGAATAACAGCCTTGCTAACTTAGATGAGTTTGAACCCTAGAGACATACTCCACGGAATAACAGCCTTGCTAACTTAGGTGAGTTTGAACCTTAGAGAAATTCTCCACGGAATAACAGCCTTGCTAACTTAGATGAGTTTGAACCCTAGAGACACACTCCACGGAATAACAGCCCTGTCAAATTGGTTGAGTTTGAACCCTAGAGACATACTCCACGGAATAACAGCTTTGCCAACTTAGATGAGTTTTAACCCTAGATACATACTCCACGGAATAACAGCCCTGCCAACTTAGTTGAGTTTGATCCTTAAACACATACTCCACGGAATAACAGCTTTGCCAACTTAGATGAGTTTTAACCCTAGATACATACCCTAGATACATACTCCACGGAATAACAGCCCTGCCAACTTAGTTGAGTTTGATCCTTAAACACATACTATACGTGATAACAACCCTGCTAACTTACTTTATTAGTTTTTACTTATTAGTTTTTAACTCCATAATATATACAGTCAATAACCAGTCAATGGTGTTGAAAAATTAAAATCCTGTCTCTTCAGTGGATTTGGAGAGGACTGCTGGATGGTGAAATTGCGTGGCCATATAACATCAGACAACAGTGCCAATTGGCTCGCGGTGCTCCGACACTAATAGCAGTGATAAAAATTAATTACTTTCGAGGTTAAAGAGCCCACAAATTTGCACCCAATTACTCGATGTAATGTATAAAAACAAGGTCAGCTGCCTTCTGCCTCACCTGTTACTGTGGAATATATTGTGTGTAACGGAATTTGTAAACTTGGTTTTCTAAACTGATAAATCTAGTAGCAAAAACATTGACTATACCAGTTATGACGTTACAGTTATTCTTACATTCTTACATATGAGACGCCGACACAACGTTGTTGGTATTTTAAGGCGAATATGAATGGTTATATGAGTGTAGGATGAGTGTGGGTGAGTGTAGTCTGGTTACTAACTGAGTTCAACTGTTCCTCAGAAAGGGCAATTTATTAATATCCCAACAGCCAGGGCAACTAAGGGACCTACAGCTTTACGTGGAATCCGAACCACGTAGTGCTGGTCTGATTTTCAGCTAATTGACAAGCCTGATAGTCAGTTATCTCCCCACAAAACACCCGCACAATGATCACCACCCAACCTGGACACCCCAGACTTCTCTAGTAGTGTCCACGCCGATAGCAACCATCAAGCGGACGCCATATCGGTATTAAGAGAACCGAGCATCCAACCTATCGCCTACAATCTCCCAAACACTTTGTCCCCATGTAGCTGAGTTACAGCACTGCGCCACCAGTGCCGACATAATTCTAGAGCAGTTAAATTTTATAATTTAAACTAGGTCAACGAAATTTTCAACGGTAAGATATATTTTTACTTGTTATAAGGAAAAACATTTGTCTTATGGAGAATAGGTTTGTGATGGCCGGAAGGGTAATTATATAGAACAGGGGCCTTGTCGATTTTTAGGCTAACATTATTGATAGGTTAGGTTTGGGATTGTGAGGTTAGGTTAGGTAGGTTAACCTAAAATCGAACCTAACCTAACTAAACCTAACCAAACACTGTCCTAACAAACGTTACCTACTAATATAGACACATTTCCGGCGCTAACGTGCGTAATAGTGGATTGCAAAAAGCTTGCCATATTCGTGATCAGGGCATAACTCCGCACGGTGGCACTCGAGGTGCGACATGGACTACCTGTGTTAATCCCAGCGACCCAAAGGGCTATAAAACTGGCACTCGAGGTGCGACATGCCACCTCAGGTAGCCCGGCGAAGGGTTGCGGGGTTGTAGACGCGCTCTCTCTCTGTGTCCATAAATAAATAAATAAATATATATATATATATATATATATATATATATATACATACAAAAATAGACCTACCTATATATACCTAACCTAACCTAACCCACCCACCCTCCCATACACGTACATTGGTAGTAATTGTATTGGTAACAATCGTTAATCATGTGTCTCATTGTATGGCTATAGGTTTCAGATAATTTTATCACTGTAAATATATCAACTATTAGCCGCCAGACCAACACGGCCACACTGCTAGCCGAAGCGCCATGTCGCACCTCGAGTGTTAGTTTTGGGTTCTCTTTAGCTGCATGTCGCACCTCGAGTATCCAATTATGACCCGCAGGTAGTCCATGTCGCACCTCGGGTACCCCCCTCCGCACAAATTGATTACCCACATTGCAATAGTTACGGAAAAAATATTTTTCTGTTTTTCCTTATTTCGTTATTTTTCCAGCTTTTCCGCTAAAAAAACTATCATAATATTGTTTTAATGATGTATCTAAAAACTATCATATTATTGCTTTAATAATGTATCTAATATGAAAAAACTCGTGTATTAATAATGTCATCAAAAAATTCACAAGGCCCCTGTTATACATAATTATCACAGGAAGTCAGCAGAATTTCTGATTACTCATGCACTAAATGCGTAAATAGAACCAGATTTAATTATAATTATGAAATGTTCTTGGCACTCCGTCTGCTTGGTTTTATATGACGCACGCATGCGTAAAGACGGTACGATACATCGTCGACCTAACGGAGTACTTAGTCCAGATTTACAGCTCCAGGACCACCGTCAATTAACCGCCAATTAGTTAACATTCCCATGGTGCCCGGAAGGAGTATTTTAACATCTCCTTACCGGACCGGAAGCCGGACGACGAGTGACTTGTAATTTTGTTACAGTCGGTTCCTTTGTAGTGGCGTCGATTAATTTCGGTCCGCCGCGAACAATGGGGTGATAATTCATAGACAACAGTCCGCACACGTCATCACCGTAACGTGTGGGTTGATATGACGTATACCGACTCGGATATGTTACTTTAACTTCATTTATACTATTTCCTGTGAAAGTTTCATATAAATACTGCATTTTTTTGAATGTTCTCTTTTTATTATTTTTTTTTTTTAACTTCACTCATCAGTTATGTTAAAAAAACAATACCAACGAACGTGTTTGGGTGAGTGGGAGGGTATTTTCACCATACGTGTGTTTGTTGCTACCACCATACGTGCATGGGTGGCAGGGTTGATATTACCAACGTACGTGTTTGGTTGGGCGAGTGGGTATTACAATTGATTATATAAACCTACATAGATAAACCATCTAATAGGAATATTTGTGGCAGTAATTTTGTTATTTTGTGTGGCCCGCAACCACAGCTGGTTTAAACTGCATTACATTTACATAGGACTACACTAGCGCTCCACAATGGACCTCAAAAACAGCTGATATTTTGAGACTCAAAATTTAACATTGGATGGGAAATCTACTTGTGTATAAAATCAATGGTATTACCAACATATGTGTTTGGGTTGGCGGGTGGGTATTACATTTCAGCACTACATTTAAGAGGGGATGTATTATGAGTTGAAGGAATAAGGGATACTGAGGTGAAAAAGGTTGAAATAAATCATTGGTTGAAATAATTTTTAGCAAATTGACCTTTGGTAACATATAAAGTACGAAGTGACGGAGGAATGCTGTAAACATTTGCTTGGAGACGACTTCACAATTAATGTAAACAAATGTTTAGTTCCAAACGAATATCATCATTTAAATAAATAATGTGTAGACATTTGCATGAACTTTATTCAACGAGTGAGTACCGACCCTTGGCTCAGTTGGGGATACGAACCTAGAACATTGCCATCCGCAGTCCGAAGTTTTAACCACTGAGCCACCACGCCGCAAAAGACTTACTTTTCTAATGATTATTTTACTAACAGTTCAAAAGGAAACTAAAAAAATGGTGTAATCTTACTTGGTATCCGTACAGATGATTACTCAAACATAACGTTAAAATATAATGTTTACTTTATGTTTGAGTATAAAGTTAACATGTAGTTAACCCACCCGCCCACCCATACACAGTGATATTCACCCACCTGCCCACCCATGCAAGTACAGTGATATTGACCCACGTGCCCATCCATACAAGTTTAGCAATATTGACACACCAGCCCACCCATACACGTACAAGAAACTAGCATCAAAAGAAATAAAATCACTTTTGATGCTAATTATTTGAGTTGGTCTGGCAGTAATATCCTATCAATTTTTTATACAGTACAGTATATAATTCTGATTCCCATCACAACATATTCAGACTTTGAGTCTTACCTTTTTTACTTTTATAATTACTAAACAAAATTATTTTCCCTTGATTTTTTAGTTTTATTTCAATATTTGTTGAAAGTTTTTTACCAAATTAACAGCAAGCGTACATCAGCCTAGGAAAGATTCATTCCAAGTTCCACGTAAAGTATAAGAAACAGCTCTCCTTCTTACAGTAACAAATCATGATCCTATAAGAGTCTGCAGAAGCTGTCAGAGGCTGTTGGCCATGTTGGTTTAAATACCATAAGAATATTGTTATTTTCGAACCGGACATACGATCAAAATCAAACAGTTATAAAAATATGATCCGATATGACGGATTTCTTCCCAAACAAATTGCATTTGATGAAGAATGAAATTGCCCGTTGAAATTGCTTTGCGAATTTCTATTGGTTATATAGAAAAAATGTAAACAATTTTTAGTTTGAGAATAATTAGTTTGAAAATATTAGTTTCAAAACTAGGCGAATGTATTCAAAATATCAAAAGCAAACCCAATGAGCAATGTAATAAAGTTTTTAAATTATACCTCATACACAACTTTTGGTCAGTAAATAACGAACAAATATAGATTCGCAAATAGCATTGTTCTTATGGGATTAAAACCATCATGGCCGATAGCCTCTGTAGACTCTTTAGGAGATATCATAAATGGCATACTCCTTCTTTCTCTTTGTAACTTCAAGTTCGAGTTCGTGTTTCATAAGAATGCGGTTAGTTGGTTACTCTCCTGCTTTTAGACACTTACATTAGTTGTATGTTTAGTTCTTTATACACTTTCAAACACTTACATTAGTTGTATGTTTAGTTCTTTATACACTTTCAGACACTTACATTAGTTGTATGTTTAGTTCTTTATACACTTTCAGACACTTACATTAGTTGTATGTTTAGTTCTTTATACACTTTCAGACACTTACATTAGTTGTATGTTTAGTTCTTTATACACTTTCAGACACTTACACTAGTTGTATGTTTAGTTCTTTATACACTTTCAGACACTTACATTAGTTGTATGTTTAGTTCTTTATAAACTTTCAGACACTTACATTAGTTGTATGTTTCGTTCTTTATACACTTTCAGACACTTACATTAGTTGTATGTTTAGTTGTGCATACACTTACAGACACTTACATTAGTTGTATGTTTAGTTCTTTATACACTTTCAAACACTTACATTAGTTGTATGTTTAGTTTTTATACACTTTCAGACACTTACATTAGTTGTATGTTTAGTTCTTTATACACTTTCAGACACTTACATTAGTTGTATGTTTAGTTCTTTATACACTTTCAAACACTTACATTAGTTGTATGTTTAGTTCTTTATACACTTTCAGACACTTACATTAGTTGTATGTTTAGTTCTTTATACACTTTCAGACACTTACATTAGTTGTATGTTTAGTTCTTTCTATGGGCGTTTTTAACGACGCTTTCGTCTGAACTTGTTATCATTTGACGTCTTTAGAATTGTTCCATATTTCTATTGAAATCTTCCAGTTCTCAAAGAATTAAGTAGCAAAGGAACAAACCTTTGTATATTCTACAACTTGGGCCTAATTATCCAGCCAGTGGTTTTAAGAAAGCAAGTGGATCTGAGAGTGGTCATTCGAGGAATGTAACAAACATTCTAAAAATACAAGTTTTCCCCCAAAAGTTTGAGATGCCCGTGTAAACAACTGTCTGGTATTCATTTTGTTTTTGCCTAGTCAATATGTATTTTGTCCAATGTATTTTAATTAATTAATTATTTTTTTAAATTGATTTCAGTTTTATTTATGTCTTTATAACGCTGTTCAAGATGAAAACGTTTAATTTCGTTCCGTTAAGTGAAGACCCTTTGCTTTACATTCAGCAGATTATAGTTTTATTGCAAATATATTTTCTTATAATGTTTATAGACGTGAGCAACCACAAAGTTGTTATTCCAGGTTGAAACGATTTGCATCTGTCTGTCTGCTTATGTTACATCTTCCTCAGAAGCATATTTTTAAAGTAGATGTTTTTATGAGGAAAATATGCCCTTAATTAAACCCTTCGTTATTGCTTTAAATTTGAAAGAAAGTACAAAATTGTGGTTATGGTTTGAAACAATTATTTTTTTTATATTTTATATTTTATTTTCCATGCAGCACATTGATTAAAGTACACCTACACCTGCTCCGTATTTTTTAGGCTATTTAATTAGATATAAAATCATCTATATAAAAAGACATGACGAAAATAAAATTGCAGCTGAGGCAATTATTAATAAAAATAAGGAAAGAATTACTCTTTCTTTCTTTGCTTGCTTTAAAGATAAAAACCATACATAATTAGTAATATAAGATATATTCCTTTAAATTACCCAACTGATTTCCAGAAAGAATTTTTTATTGAACAAAATTAACCAAAATTTATACCTAAAGGAATGCTTCCTTTAGAGAAACTATACATTAAAACTTAAGAAATTAATATAAAACAACGATCATAATGGAAACTTAACATAAACTTTCTTGCAACGTAAATTTCTTAAAGTGTAATATAATTTTTAATGAAGGACGAAACAGGATGACTATTCAAATAAATTTAATTTGAGCAACTTTTTAATGCAAGGTATGGTACAATAAGCACGCCAAAAATTTTTTACCTTGATTCAAATAACTAACATTTATTTAAATATACCATCCATTTAAAATTTATGACTGAAACAATGATATTTAATCTAAGTTTTTTTATCGATAAACAGATATTATTTATGTAGTATGCAAAATGGTAGAGAATTTTAAATAAAAGTAAATTGAGGTTGTATCCATTTGTAGCAGTAAACGTTTGTTCGGAGGCAACTGACGGATAGAGTCCTGTAATCTCTTGTAGAGCTCTCTCATTAGCCACCTATGGTGACAAAGCGTATCAATTATGGAGTTAATGACAATTTGCACACGGCACGTAGGTCTACTCAATCAATCAGCGCTTGGCTAATGATGACGAATGGGCTGCTGCTTTACCACTGTAACCTACTGTACTGCTCCTGGTTATGTTACAGCCTTATGGGTGAACTGCTTTACCACTGTAACCTACTATACTGCTGCTGGTTATGTCACAGCCTTATGGGTGAACTGCTTTACCACTGTAACCTACTGTACTGCTGCTGGTTATGTCACAGCCTTATGGGTGAACTGCTTTACCACTGTAACCTACTGTACTGCTGCTGGCTATGTCAAAGCCTTATGGGTGAACTGCTTTACCACTGTACCTTCCGTACTACTTCTGATTTTGTTACAGTCTTCTGGGTAAACTGCTTTACCACTGTAACATACTGTACTGCTGCTGGTTATGTCACATCCTTATGGGTGAACTGCTTTACAACTGTAACCTACTGTACTGCTGCTGGTTATGTCACAGCCTTATGGGTGAACTGCTTTACCACTGTAACATACTGTACTGCTGCTGGTTATGTCACATCCTTATGGGTGAACTGCTTTACCACTGTAACCTACTGTACTGCTGCTGGTTATGTCACATCCTTATGGGTGAACTGCTTTACCACTGTAACCTACTGTACTGCTGCTGGTTATGTCACAGCTTTATGGGTGAACTGCTTTACCACTGTAACTTACTGTACTGCTACTGGTTATGTTACAGTCTTCTGGGTGAACTGATTTACCACTGTACCTACTGTACTGCTACTGGTTGTTACAGCCTTATGGGTGAACTGTTTTACTACTGTAACCTACTGTACTGCTGCTGGTCATGTCACAGCCTTATGGGTGAACTGCTTTACCACTGTAACCTACTGTACTGCTGGTTATGTCACAGCCTTATGGGTGAACTGCTTTACCACTGTAACTTACTGTACTGCTACTGGTTATGTTACAGTCTTCTGGGTGAACTGATTTACCACTGTACCTACTGTACTGCTACTGGTTGTTACAGCCTTATGGGTGAACTGTTTTACCACTGTAACCTACTGTACTGCTGCTGGTTATGTCACAGCCTTATGGGTGAACTGCTTTACCACTGTAACTTACTGTACTGCTACTGGTTATGTTACAGTCTTCTGGGTGAACTGATTTACCACTGTACCTACTGTACTGCTACTGGTTGTTACAGCCTTATGGGTGAACTGTTTTACTTCTGTAACCTACTGTACTGCTGCTGGTTATGTCACAGCCTTATGGGTGAACTGCTTTACCACTGTACCTACTGTACTGCTACTGGTTATGTTACAGTCTTCTGGGTGAACTGATTTACCACTGTACCTACTGTACTGCTTGTTACTGCTGCTTGTTATAAGGGGTAGTTCATTGTGGAGACACCTTTCTTGCTATATCCTACTGCAATTTTGTTTGCCAAGTAACAGTTTTTTTTATTTTTTTTATTGTCCTTGAAAGTGTTAATGTTTTGTGTTGACTTTAACTGTCAAGTACTGCATGGTGAAGTCATCATAACCGTGATGTTCATTTATTTAAGACACCATCAATAAACATACTATACATTTTATTATAACCCAATAAACAAATAATTTATACGTGCCATCCATGTTTTAGTTCCGTTCTTATCTCAACATACACTTGAATGAAATTATACAGTTTATTTATCTGTAACAGATTCCTTGAAAAATGAATAGTTCCGAAATTTTATGAAACCTGTAATTTGTTACTTAACTTACTAAATAAATTACTACTTCGATGCAATTCTTTATTAGCATACTATGGTAAGTTAACTATGTAGAGAACATCATATTAACGTTGGAGAATTAAGTTATGTTGACTTTAGTTTAAATTTTATACACATTTATGAAGACCGTTGTATTCGTCCTATCCAGGAGGGAAAATATTCAGGCAACAGATGAGAGACAATCACTACAGAACATGTCGTGGTCATATCACAAATAAGCCTGACAACCTCACCTTAAGCGAGGCTGGTACACCTTATCTTCATCGTGCTACACCGGTCCACTGCAACTCCCTTATCCCAGGCATCTCCCGACCACTAAATTAAACGAGTTCAACGTACATCAGTCAACGGAAAACCGGCGAGGCGTCAACTCTTAGAATTACCATAAGAATGCAATCATTCAATCGTGAGACTGGAACATAAACGCGGTTTGAGGTTATGTTAATTCTAAACATTGTTACCGATCTGGACTAGAGTGTTGTAAGGTCGTATGACGACAGGGCGATGAAGCTGAGGTCAGAATGTCGATTAAAGTCACGCGGTTTTACGATGTTTCCAACACGTAACCGCGGAGCCGATCGACATCTTGGGTGTTCTATTACGCACATGGTCCAGATATATGGCCTCGTACAAAGCTAATCCAGAACAAAGTTAATCAGTCACGTCCTTCGGAAACAAAAAGTGGCAGTAAAAAAGTGACTTTACAGTGGAGCATTAGCGTTAAACCAACATAAATCAAGAAAATAAAAGATCGGAGAAACAAAAACACAACGGTAACCAATCAGAGAAGCGTTCATTTCAACTGTAACAAAAGAAACTGTCTTAAGGAATAGAGGCAGGATTACGTGATGAATTATTGACAAAGTACAGCAAAACCACTTACCTAACTGATCCCGACGACAATTTTAATGTTTAAAAAGTCTCCTCACGGAAAATTGCACAGTTTATTACACTTTATTTTATTAGTTTGGCTGAATTTATTATTTTGCAGATGTGATTGGATGAAATTGCAAGAATATCATAACACTTTATTCCAAAGTTTTGAATAATGAACAGTCATAATCAACAATTGACACGAAATGACAATGTGGCAAAATAAGAATTTGAAAAGCAGCTAAGTATCTGACGATAGTCTATATAAATAATAAAATAAATATCTTTAGGTAAAAATATTTAATTTCTGGCTGACATATTAACCTAGCCTAGATTCTCCAGTGCATTTCAATATATTCTCTTTTATTATTCATCATTAAGTGTCATAATCTGTTATGATATTCTTGACTCACATCGTAGAGATAAGGGCGAATATTAGGCACGAATAAGTGTGATGTTTGATGTAGTCCTAATATACGTCCAGTAAGATTGGGATAAAATTAAAAATAATAAAGAAACAACTGATTTGTAAATTTCTTAAATACGAAATTTTAAACATAAAAACAGCTGATTTTTATTTATAGTTATGAAATATGTAGGCTGTCTAATTAAAACATCAAAATTATCTAATTGGTTGCTTGACATTTTAAAAATTACTATAAATGATTAAAAACATTAAAAGCTTGAGTCCAAAATCAGACTCTTACAATCCTGATTGCCTTCATTAAAAAAGATTCACTGAAATCCGTTCAGGGGTTGCCTCAGATACCCAGTGAACAAATATTATATTTTAAATGTCTAAACTAGATCCTCGAATATTTCAATTGTTTTAAAATTAAATAAACTTAATTAATTACTTAAATATTCCGAGGTTTCTAAAGTTAGCTATATCAAGACTTATAATAACAATTTTAAACTTTCTTCCCCAAGACTTCATTAAAGATTGCCAGTTTCCGTTAGCAAATCTCCACCCCGTAATCAATCTGAGTTGATAACAACGCGCTGGGAAGTTCAGTGTTGGACGGTGTATAAATCAACCAAGTTGGCGAACTTGGGTGAATTAGCATGAACTTGCAAGTTGAGGGGGTGTTGTCGCGACAGCCTCAGCCCCTAGGGCGACAATTATACAGCGGGTATTATGCTAAGCGATCTCGCCGAATGAATATTTATGTTAAATTAATGTTAAACAGTACTTCTACTTGCATTGGCGATGTGCATGCACGGTATACCGTTGCTTACAAGCATGCTTGCGTGCATCTGCAAGCCGCGACAATGCACATCTAGTACCGGCCATTCGGTTATTACCATCGATGTTTAATTCACCGATATCTTTTACCGGCGGGCTTTTCAAAGAATCTTTGCCTTTTAAAATACCAGCAGGCATTATGTAAATAGTGTTGATTGTAAATGACAATTTTGAATAGCAAAATAATTTACTTAAGAGCATAATTGCTTTTTAAATTAAAACTTAGACATTCCTGAAGTCACGTACCTCTTTTACGAGTAACACTATGGGAAATTCACGGTTTAAACTCATATTATTTCTATATAAATAATGGCTAATAAAGTCAAAACCATCCTGTGAGATAATGTTTTGCTGTAGCGTCCAAATAGTGATTTTTTGAGAATATTAAATCTAATAAAAAAGCAGTCCGGATTATATAAAAATTAAAAATGCAGAAGATTCGTACAGAAACGCCAGCAAAATTTTGCAACTTTTGACAGTGCCGTTCGTCTACAAATCAGAAACCATTCTTTTTTGTATGTCAAGATACGCACTGACACGCGGCACAGACATACAAACAATACCAGAGGGAGGGGAACTACCGAACAGAGAAACACAGTTGCTTGTTTTCCAACCTTTCGTGCAGGTGTTCATTTGATCAACGCCGAATCAAATGTGCCAAGGTGCTCAAGCCTCGTCTCAAAGGGTTCTTGATATCGACGGCTTTTTGTAGTATGGACAAGTTACTTGCACATGTCTGGGAGACCGTGTATTTGGAATAACTCACATCGGAAGTGAAATTGCTATCCACTTAGGTATACATGAGAATGCTAATGTACTTTGTAAGTATGTAAGGGAAATTGTACAACATGAATGGGAAATCTATCATTAGTTTACGTAGGTTTACAATTGCATAAATACAATGTTATGCACATTGTATTTATGCAATTTGAACATAGTAATGATAACGAAAACGTATCTAAAAACTCATTGAAATAGGATGCAAATATCATTCTGTTACCGAAAAAATAAAGTAATCTGAAATCTCTAATTAAATTCAGTCCCTAATTAAACCTCTAATTTGTGTACACAAATTCAGTTCAAATACTAACTGAAAGAACATTTTCCATTCCTAGTGCAGGCAGAGAAAACGTTGCAGGTGCTAGGTGATCATATGAATGGTACAGGTAACGGTTGGCTGGAAGTGCGGCAATAAAAGCAAGGATGCGCCTGCGGTCACCGGTAATACGGTGTGAGGTGCAGCCAACCAAACCGACGTCGGATTGCATGTTGTGGCGGTCCTCAAACTACATACAGCCAGGGACAACCTCACTTGATTGTTGTACTGTCTCTAGCAGTACCCAGCGGTCACCAGTACTTGACGCAATTAGCTAAACTGTCAGGTAGTGGTGTAGCTAAAAACGTGTCTACAATGTTTAGCGTGTGCCAAAATTACGAGCTTACAGCATGCAACTCTGGCAACTTCAACATCTTAGGTAATTCATCCATGTTAATGATTTATTAGTTACAACAAAGGATGTTCTCACATCATCATATATTGTCATTGATGAGCTCCAGTGCAAAATTCAATTCATTCAACAAACAAAAAGTGACAGTCAACTGTTCAAAATAGCTTTTTGAAGGCCCAAACATCCTGAATATATGAGGAGAAACTGTGATGAACTATATTCAACTTTCAACGTGCTGAGAAATCTGCTATAATCTTTATAGAAACAAATCAAGTACTCCAGGAACGTCCACACCATTCATGATATGAATTTCTTCATGACAGCTTTAATTGCAGCATCTCAGTAAACCTAGTTCCTGATCCAAATAACAATGGTATACTCAAGGTGACTTCGAATCAATTAACCTGTGCAGTGTTAACATCAAAATACCAGGCTATCCTTATAAAGAGACTCAAGTTGCTCCTTGGTTTGGATAAAACACAATTTACAATTCAGAGAAGATCAACTTGGAGTCTATGATCTTTATGTTGACACTACTGACGTTGTTACCATAAAAGAAGAATAAAGGATTGGATATTAAATGACAGTTAATTACTTTTTGTAGCTGAAAAAACATAAGCTATATACCAATCTTAGTTGTTTTAATAGAAAAATTAATTAAAAAAACTGGCATAACTGTATAAACTTGCTACTTTAGGCCTACATCAGCCAAGGTATATTTACTATACAGAATCAAGAATGACAATAATTCAAGACATTTCTCAATCATCTGTGAAACATTTTTTGCGGTCAGTAATAATTATACTTTTTCTTCTGCTCCCTGTGAATGCCAAGATATGAATGTGAACATCTCAATGGATTCTGCTCCATCTTCAAGTATTAAGTACCACTGAATCATTGTTATCGGCATATAAAATATTGGGATTGCACGTACGTACATTAATCAAACAAATGTTCATTTGTCATCGGTTGGATCTACAAAAACCTCTTGCCGAACAATGCAAACTTGTACTAAATAGAAATTCTTCGCAAGCGGGCATTAGAGGCCATTAAACCGTAACACTCGAGGCCAGTTCACTCGTCACTCTCAACAGGCCGAGGGAAGTGACTCTAACCAGCCGCGGAGTGACGACTGACTGACAGCCGGCAGAGTGGAGAGAGACGTGCAAATAAAACAGAGCGCCGGGCACGCACACTAGGCTTTCGCCCTGGGCTCACTAGTACAGAAACGATCTTAAGTTTTCTAAATGTTATATCTAAAATCTACTTCTAATATTTTAGATAGCAAATAATACAGTATACAGCACAAGAGAAAAATAATAGTGTTTATGATCTGCTGGTAAACTGGAAGTCTGGTAATAGAATCTGCTGATTTTACCAATCGTGTAATATAATAGTTATTCTTAGATTCTTAAATATGAGACGCCAACACAACTTTGTGCGTATTTCAAGGCGTATTTTAATGATTACATGAGTGTAGGGTGAATGTGGATGACCTGTGTAGTCTGGTTACTAACTGAGTTCAACCTGAGAGTGTGTACATTCACTGTACGTGTATGGGTGGGTGGGAGGGTCAGCATTACTGTACGTGTTGGGGTATGTTGGAGGGTCAACATCTCTTTTAACAATTTATCTCTTTCCAACTGTCCAATTTTGCTTGAACTTTCTATTGGGGAATGCTCACAATTCCCAGCTGATACGATGCAATAATAAACTTAACATGCATACTAAAACGATTGATAATAAACTCAACAAATGCTGATTTATTGACAAAATCTTGTAGATTTGTTAGAATTTCTTCAATCATTTATGCGTCTTCTGGCCATCAGAAATATCTTGACCTTATCATCAGCGAGTGTTGTAAAGACAGAAATTGGAGTATGACCGAAGGAAAGGGTCGTGGGATGGGGACAAACACAGTCTAATTGAACAGCAATAGGTCAACTTCGGCGACGTCGTGACAATAACGTTGAATGGCCGTTGATAAACTGTAATGGCGAGGGGATCCGAAGATGATTGGGGCACGACTGACACTGACCGTTGTTGTGTTCTTTTCCCAGAGACTTTATCCAGTATCCAGGGTGCAAGCCTGTCATAGCTTCCGATGGGATCATTGGCACTGACTGTTGTTACTTCTCCAGGACGATCTAAACTATCCTAAATGCATGCCTTTGCCAGTGTTTCCGATGGTGAAGAACGATTAACACTGACTTTTGTTGTTTGTCAGGAGAAGTTAATTACAACTCAGGGTGCAAGCCTCCTCTCAATGGTTTCGACGAGGAGGAATGATTTGCATTGGCTGTAACTGTCTTTCCAGAGACATTATTCTATATCTTGGCTCCAATCACTTTGACATTGCTTAGGATAGGGAGGTACGATTCGCACTGAACGTTGTTGTTATACTTGTTATGTAGTAGGTGTTATATACTATCTAGAGTGCAAGACTTGTGTTACTACTTTGGAGGATGAACGATTGCTACTGACTCGTTGGATGTAACTGCTCTGCAGAGTGGTGAACGGTTGCCACAGACTGTTGTTGTTTGTCTAGAGACGTTATTCACTATCATTGGTGCAAGCCTTCTATCACTGCTTTGGAAAGTTATGAACTATTGCCTCTGACTATTGTTGTTTTTTCAGAGGCGTTATCTACTATCCAGGGTGCAAGCCTTCACTACTTTGGAGAATTATGAATTATTGCCACTGACTGTTGTTGTTTGTCAAGGTACGTTATTCACTATTCTGGATGCAAGCCTTCTTTCACTTATTTGGGGTGTTATGAACGATTGCCTCAGACTGTTGTTGTTTGTCAAGAGACGTTATTCTCTATTCTGGATGCAAGCCTTTTATAACTGTTTAGGAGGGTTATGTGCGATTGCCACTGACTGCGGTTGTTTTCCAGAAGTGTTAATCACTATCCTGGATACAAGCCTGCTATAACTGCTTAGGAGGGTTATGTGCGATTGCCACTGACTGCAGTTGTTTTCCAGAAGTGCTAATCACTATCCTGGATACAAGCCTGCTATAACTGCTTAGGAGGGTTATGTGCGATTACCACTTGCTGTTGTTGTTTGTCAAGAGACGTTATTCTCTATTCTGGATGCAAGCCTTTTATAACTGCTTAGGAGGGTTATGTGCGATTGCCACTGACTGCGGTTGTTTTCCAGAAGTGTTAATCACTATCCTGGATACAAGCCTGCTATAACTGCTTAGGAGAGTTATGTGCGGTTGCCACTGACTTTTGTTGTTTGTACTGAGACGTTATCCTAGGATGTCATACTACTTTGACCAACAACTTTAAACACATATTCAAAATATTTTGGTGTACACTTTTACATAGTAATCGGGCAAATCATTTTCATCAACACTTTTCCGTTCAACATTCTATATGATATTATGCTTACTTTTGACAGATGAGCCATAATCTAATAAGGCTTTACGTTTATAGTGGAGCAAACATAATCTTTCAATGAGAAGTAGAACTTCATGATGATATGTTGGGGAACACAAGTAACAATGAACCAACATTGAACAGATCATTTTGACGGTGCACGAGCTGCTGAGAAATGTAAACACAAACCACCCCACTGGAGAAGAGCTTTGTGAGTAGCACGATGTACTGAGAACGTAAAGTAAACATATGATGGTGCAAGATGTACTGAGGACAATAAAGTAAACCACAATTCTGCTAAAAACCTTGTGATGTTTTTCGATCTGCTGAGAGACTTCAATTAAGCATAAACGCCGCTTATGTAGGAAAGCCTTCCTGGTGTCCTGACATGATGAGTAAGGTAAAGTAAAAATAAACCAATCTTCTGCAAAAGAAGTTTGCAGAAGGTGCACGACTTTCTGAGATCTGTTAGTTAAGCAAACATAAACCATCATTGAGAAGGAGAAGCATTTTATGTACAAGAGCCCTTGTGCACGATGTATGTACTAAGGAAGGTAAAGTAACCATAAACCATACTACAGAAGAAGAACCTTTTGATGATGCACGATGTGCTGAGAAGATTGTGCGTACCTATGTCGTATAGGCATTGCAAACGACCCGGCCGAGGCCGTAGACGCTCAATTACCCCATCCTACAGCCATTAGCCTCGCTGGGAAACTAGATTCGTTGTTTGTTATCGTCGAACGGGTGACAGGTTGTAATTTGGCGGGGGGCGCCGCGCCTCCTCCCCCTCGCCATCAGACGTTTCCGCCGGCCGGCCGCTCCGCCCGCTCGGCTATTCTCTCTTGTTTGTTTCTTGAGTAATTAGAACGCGATGAACAATACTGTCCAGGTGGAGGACTGAATAATTAGTTAATTTATCCATTATCAAACGGGCATATAAAATGCGAATTGTGGAAATATCAATATTACATAATAGACACGGTTCAGAAAGAATGTAATTTGTTTATTAGGAAGACGAGAGAGCCGTCGTAGAGTCAAGTCTAAATAATTACTACTCATATGTCAATATCGAATTTCAATAAGCCGGTAGCGTTCATGCAACGTTCAATTCTTGCTTATCACTGTTAATACAGCACTATGTGTACAATAGCGGCTGGTGTTCAAATAAATGAACAGTCACGCTACTTACCGACAACACCACACTATCTGTACAATGGCGGCTGGTGTTCAAATGAATGAACAGTCACGTTACCTATTGACAACACCACACTATCTGTACAATGGCGGCTGGTGTTCAAATGAATGAACAGTCACGTTACCTATCGACAACACCACACTATCTGTACAGTGGCGGCTGGTGTTCAAATGAATGAACAGTCACGTTACCTATCGACAACACCACACTATCTGTACAATGGCGACTGGTGTTCAAATGAATGAACAGTCACGTTACCTATCGACAACACCACACTATCTGTACAATGGCGACTGGTGTTCAAATGAATGAACAGTCACGTTACCTATTGACAACACCACACTATCTGTACAATGGCGACTGGTGTTCAAATGAATGAACAGTTACGTTACTTATCGACAACACCACACTATCTGTAAAATGGCGGCTGGTGTTCAAATGAATGAACAGTCACGTTACCTATTGACAACACCACACTATCTGTACAATGGCGACTGGTGTTCAAATGAATGAACAGTCACGTTACCTATCGACAACACCACATCACTATCTGTACAATGGCGACTGGTGTTCAAATGAATGAACAGTCACGTTACCTATTGACAACACCACACTATCTGTACAATGGCGACTGGTGTTCAAATGAATGAACAGTCACGTTACCTATCGACAACACCACACTATCTGTACAATGGCGACTGGTGTTCAAATGAATGAACAGTCACGTTACCTATTGACAACACCACACTATCTGTACAATGGCGACTGGTGTTCAAATGAATGAACAGTAACGTTACCTATTGACAACACCACACTATCTGTACAATGGCGGCTGGTGTTCAAATGAATGAACAGTCACGTTACCTATCGACAACACCACACTATCTGTACAATGGCGGCTGGTGTTCAAATGAATGAACAGTCACGTTACTTATCGACAACACCACACTATCTGTACAATGGCGGCTGGTGTTCAAATGAATGAACAGTCACGTTACCTATCGACAACACCACACTATCTGTAAAATGGCGACTGGTGTTCAAATGAATGAACAGTCACGTTACCTATCGACAACACCACACTATCAGTACAATGGCTACTGGTGTTCAAATGAATGAACAGTCACGTTACCTATCGACAACACCACACTATCAGTACAATGGCTACTGGTGTTCAAATGAATGAACAGTCACGTTACCTATTGACAACACCACACTATCTGTACAATGGCGACTGGTGTTCAAATGAATGAACAGTTACGTTACTTATCGACAACACCACACTATCTGTAAAATGGCGGCTGGTGTTCAAATGAATGAACAGTCACGTTACCTATTGACAACACCACACTATCTGTACAATGGCGACTGGTGTTCAAATGAATGAACAGTCACGTTACCTATCGACAACACCACACTATCTGTACAATGGCGGCTGGTGTTCAAATGAATGAACAGTCACGTTACTTATCGACAACACCACACTATCTGTACAATGGCGGCTGGTGTTCAAATGAATGAACAGTCACGTTACCTATCGACAACACCACACTATATGTACAATGGCGGCTGGTGTTCAAATGAATGAACAGTCACGTTACCTATCGACAACACCACACTATCTGTACAATGGCGGCTGGTGTTCAAATGAATGAACAGTCACGTTACCTATCGACAACACCACACTATCTGTACAATGGCGGCTGGTGTTCAAATGAATGAACAGTCACGTTACTTATCGACAACACCACACTATCTGTACAATGGCGGCTGGTGTTCAAATGAATGAACAGTCACGTTACCTATCGACAACACCACACTATATGTACAATGGCGGCTGGTGTTCAAATGAATGAACAGTCACGTTACCTATCGACAACACCACACTATCTGTACAATGGCGGCTGGTGTTCAAATGAATGAACAGTCACGTTACTTATCGACAACACCACACTATCTGTACAATGGCGACTGGTGTTCAAATGAATGAACAGTCACGTTACCTATCGACAACACCACACTATCTGTACAATGGCGACTGGTGTTCAAATGAATGAACAGTCATGTTACCTATCGACAACACCACACTATCTGTACAATGGCGACTGGTGTTCAAATGAATGAACAGTCACGTTACCTATTGACAATACCACACTATCTGTACAATGGCGACTGGTGTTCAAATGAATGAACAGTCACGTTACCTATCGACAACACCACACTATCAGTACAATGGCTACTGGTGTTCAAATGAATGAACAGTCACGTTACCTATCGACAACACCACACTATCTGTACAATGGCGACTGGTGTTCAAATGAATGAACAGTCACGTTACCTATCGACAACACCACACTATCTGTACAATGGCGGCTGATGTTCAAACGAATGAACAGTCACGTTACCTATCGACAATGAGATTATTTAAAAGTGTAGTAGGTATAAAGAAAAACAAAGAATTCTAAACTGGCATTCCGTAAAGTTATCTGCAGTTGAAGTAAGCCATGGTTGTACTTCGTGAGAAGTAGAGCCAAAACAGAAACAATAAAATATATTGGTGCAATAAAAAAGACCTAAAGCTATAAGTGTAACAAAAACTGACATTTCAAACAAGGACACATTAAGACAAAAGATGTTTTGTCAGAAAGTTGGTCAGAGGAAAAAGAACGTGAACAACTTTGTACTGTGAAAGTAAGAGAGCTCATTCTTAAAGTTTGAGCACACAGGAAACCAAGCTACCTGTACTAAGTGTGGTCCGATTTAGCTCGTGCGTGAATTAAAATAAAAGATTTTAATACAGCTATATAATCAATAAACTGCCTAATATTAGGAATACATAAAAAAACACAACGAGTTGTCACTCCTCGCCGATAAGGACATAGAAAATAAAAGTGAACTTTGTGGGGGAAAAGCATAATCTTATGACGTAGTTTGGATGTCGCAAAAACTTTAAATTAGTAAGTGAAGGGAGCTATCACAGGCAGATGACACAGAATAATTTGAAATGAAATTGGAATCTTCTTACAGCTGGGTGTCTTATAAACAAGAAACCCAGTTCTAGTGTACCGTATTATACCATCCTTGGCAAGTTCTCCTTCCATTCGCTAAGACATATCCATTATAGAAACATTATTATTTGTATGAGTATATACATAAAGAAACTTCGAAACTTATTTACTTTTGAATTTACGGCCCTCAACCCCTAAAAAACTTAGCACTATTTTTTTACCTAAACAACTTTATTGACTTGAATGTTATTGATAATTGAGTATCAATTAAAATTCAAGTCAATAACATTGTTTAGGTGAAAAAATAGTGCTAAGCTTTTTTTATTTTATAGAAATAGTGAGCTTTTAACAAAAGCTTAGGTTTTTGTTAAAATAGTCTGGTTTAAAAAAAATTACATTTGTATAGAATTTTTAATAGTTCATATAAATAAAAAACATAAAGATAAACTTCAATACAAGATAACGTTATATTAACTAGTTTTTTAATTAATAACGAGATATTTAATAGTAAATATAAACAAAAAACATAAATAAAGATAATTTTCAGTACGAGCTAACGTTTTATTAACTAATATTTTAATTAACCTTACTATTATATAAAAATTATATAATAGTATTATATAAAAATTATATAATAGTATTATATAATTTATTATTTAATACTATCATATAATAAATTATATAATAGTATAACACACACACATTATTATATAATACTATTATATAAAAAATGTGTGTGTGTGTGTGTGTGTGTGTGTGTGTGTGTGTGTGTGTGTGTGTGTGTGTGTGTGTGTGTGTGTGTGTGTGTGTGTGTGTGTGTGTGTGTGTGTGTGTGTGTGTGTGTGTGTGTGTGTGTGTGTGTGTGTGTGCGTGTGTGTGTGCGTGTGCGTGTGCGTGTGCGCGTGCGTGCGTGCGTGCGTGCGTGTGTTTTTGCGTTTGCGTGTTACTCAATCATGCAAAAACTACTGAACCCATTCATGAGAAATTTTGCATGGACATTCTTAGGGTATCTGCTTAACACATAGGCTTATCTTTAATTTGAAATTTCATCAGGAAACCACCCCACGGGCTCTAAGACGTATTAGTTCTTACATTCTTACATATGAGACGCCGACAAACGTTGCACATATTTTAAGGCAATATATAATACAACTAGGGGACACCCCTGCACGCTTCGCGTGCCAACCCCGACGCTCGCTACGCTCGATACACCTCGGCCTTCGGCCTCGGCATGTAACTATTCAATACAAAAATCGGTATATTAACTATATAACGTAAAATTACAATATTACATTTCGGTACAGTATCTCACTCACACTAATTGCTTTGCCACCTATTTAGCTATTTCAAGAGTGTTCATTTCATTTATTTTTGTTTAACAGCTGAAGATTAAACTCATAGTAAAATATTAAATAGTATAATGTCAAACATTCAAAATAGACATGTTTATTTATTTACAAAACAGCTGTTATTAATTTACTAAAATTAACCCAATGTTATCCTTATGGACCAATCTTTTAAGGGTGCTTTATACCCCTTAGGAGTATTTTATCAAGATGAAAATACTTTAGTTGTCCTATTTAAGTTCTAAAGAAACAGTGTACAAAATTTCAGCTCTCTACCTACATGGGAAGTTGGAAAATTAGTGATGAGTGAGTGAGTCAATCAGTGAGGGCTTTGCCTTTTATATATATAGATACAATAAGGCAATGCAACCCCTATGGCAATACCAATTTGACCATTAATTGTTTATAATAGTTTCATTAATCAGCTGTTGGAATAAATAAACAACTTACATAGTTCTGAAGTAAATAACGGACCAAACCTAAACAAAACGCACGGTAACTGGAAAAGACGGTAGGAATCACGAGACTGCGCAGTAGACTGTGTCGTCACTTGAGCGAAATACTGGTAACTAAATCAACCAATCGCATGGAAGCATTCAGCTAAAAATAGAAGGCAAGTTATTTACCACTTATCAGCTGGAATTGTAAACTATGGGAATTAGAACAGTATTTTTTTATTGCTATTTCGCCCATGTAACTTTATAGGAGATGCGCGTGATACCTATCGTCTTCTTTCCTAGGGGTACCGTGACAAGAACGCACTTTTGCATTATACAGATGCCAGTAGGTACATATTTTGCATTACTGAATGCAATAAGCACAATATGAATCAACGAAACCCCGTATGAAGGACGGGTGCTGTGCTTGTAACGAGATAAAACTCGTAATTATATATTGTGATTGTTGAACTTTTTACTGTCGTTAATGTCTGATTGACTTTGATTAAAATTCTTCATAAATAATATACAGTAATACTAACATCCACTAAAAGAAACTAACAGATATTTTACAGTTTACACCTTAGACTTATTATCTTAATTAATATAAACGAAAATAAATGAATAGGAATGATCTTTAGCTGTACAGATCGCGTTAATTTGCATAAATACAAATTCTTACAGGACTGTTTACAGTTAGGCTTAAGGACCATAAAAAAGCAACACGAGCAATGTTGGTGTAAGACGAGATGGAGAAATAACTCTTAAGTTTGAGACTAAAATATACTATAACAAGGATATTTAATAAAGAAACAAAACTGTAAAATACATATATATTAAGACCAAAGTGTATCATTATTCTATTGAAAAATTAAAAATTATTACTAATTTTGTTTGATTGTAACGTATAAAAATATCGTTGAAAGAAATTTGAATAATTCAGTTTAGAAACCAGTGAAAAATTTAATGGCAATTCAAAAGAAACCGAGTGAAGGTGAAAAATTAATCTTATATTTAAAACTCTCAGACGCGATTACTTTGTGTATCCGCTTTCCAATAGATATATTCATGAATTGACATTTACGCAGACACTGCAGCATTTAATTCAGCCTACACCAAAAGCCAGGCCTTTTTGGAGAGGTGTTACAATTTGAATGCGTATACCAATCGCACACTACAGTGCAATAAGGCTCGCACCTTCAGGATTACGATGTGCTATTTTGTATCCACTCCACCCCCACCCATCCTGCAGGCAAACTTTTCATTTTCTATTTATTCACCCTTGGGCAATTCAATCTTCGATTCGATACGGTGAAAGTACTAATTTGGGTCTATTATTATAGAGTCTTCAATGGACTTCGTTCACATACCTTATTAACACAATCGGCTGTTATACGTTCGTTTTTTACAGCTTGTTTTATCAATTGAAATTTCCTTTAAATAGGGTACATGTAAAATTTAGTAATTAATTTTGATAACGCTTTAAGATGTTTTTCAAGAGAGAGTTGTAATATTTCAGACTAATTCGTAGTTTAATATTTTTTTTTTTTGAAAAATAATTTTTAGCATTGGATTGTTCATGATTGGTAGATAATATTTGGAGATTTATATTGCTTCAAGTGTTTAAAGAAACAAACACAACGTTCTGATAGTTGTAAAAAACTCCTGTCGTCTTTAGGTATTACTTACCACCTATGTCGATAAATAATCAAAACTTGTTTTTTCTTTCTTGATTTTTCTTTATTTTCTTAATCCATAATAATTTAAGAAAATCTTAAAGAAAAATTCCTTACTTACAGACTACGGTTGACTGTTAAGAAAATCACGTGTCCTTACCACACATAACACTTGGAAAAAATAAAAGTGAAATACAAAATATGAAAATGTTCAAGAATACACAGAGCATGTTATTAATTAGAACAAATGTTCAACTTATCCAACCCGCATTCCAACTGCACCATGACGGGGGACTGGTTCCCACCAATGACTACAGATCTGTAGTCATTGGTACCACTAAACTCATAAGATTATACCACGAAGGTCAAAGACAAACGTCGTGTTTGTTCCTTAAAGCAACCGAAGCATGGGAAATCTCCAATATTTTTCTACCAATAATGTTATTTTAGTTTTTCGTTCCTCTCATAAAATAAAATTTAATTATCTAAATATAATCAAGATATGTTGCTGGAATATCAACATGTTTCTTATCCTAAATTCTTGTTTTACAAAAATTACGTCAAGAGAACAATCACCAAAACAATTAGAAAAATATTATCAAATATGTAACGTTGCAAATAACTTAAATATAAAATGATATTTTTTCCCCCTAAATGCCACCAATCTGTTATTGATCTCAGAGTGGAAAAAACAACTATCTTAAAATTACAAACTACAGTTAGTATAAAAAGCGGTTAAATTAAATTTAGGAAGATTTGTGGATTCAAGTGACTTTTAAAGTATCTCAAGTGCGGTTCCACCGGGTGAACTATAAATGGGGGGGGGGGGGGCTGTCCATGATACTAAGAACTACTAAGCTCCGAAACACGATGTCCCGAGTAAATCACTCAACACTTAACTCAATCTAGTTATGTACCTGGACGATCATGGCCATAATTGATGTCACGTAACTTGCTTGGATTTTAAATAAGTATGTTTGAGCGGACGTAGTCTTTTTTACAAACTAAGGTTGATTCTTACATATGATATAGCGCATGGTTAGTTGTCAGCTACCATTTTTTAAAAATATCTCTAAGCTGTGGTATATATTTGAAAATAACTGTCATGTGATATTAATAAAAAATATCAAGTGATTTCCTAACACAAAGCTAAATCCTATCCATCAAGCCATTTACGACATGCTTCACTAATTCTATTTATGCTTGCTAGTCCCTCCGTAAAAAAACGCAGGGGGCACGCTGTAACTATGTGATCCATTGTTTGGATATAATCCCCGCAGTCACATCTAGTGTCAATCCCCATTTATCTTTCTAGTAGTTACATCTACTCACGCTTGTTCGGAAGCGACTATGACAAAGAAAATGTATTAATTAATATTCCAATGACATTTGAACAACAGATGATGTTCATCAGCTAATCGCTCTCAAACACTTTTTTTATTCTATTTGGGATCGAACTGGATGTCTATAAAAGCTCATGTAAGGCTTTAAATAACAACGCACTTAACCAATTACAAATTAAATTTAAAAATATTCTTAAATGTCATGGTTTAAATTGTTTATAAAATTAAATGTTTACTTTAGTTCATCCAATTAACGAGATGTACATGATATGGCATTCGCTCAATAGTCTCCATCGACGTACACAATACTAGAGAAGTCTGGAGAGCCCATGTTGAGTGGTAGTCCGTGTACTGGTTTGGGGGAGAGAACTAAGTAAAGGCTTGTCAATTTGCTAAAAATCAGACTATTACTACGTGGTTCGGATGCCACGTCACTGTAGTTCTCTTAGTAGCCATGGCTATTGGGCTATTAATAAATGGCCCTATCTGAGGACTAGTTGAACTAAGTTAGTAACCAGACTACACATGTTATTAACACTCATGTATTGATTCATAATAACCTTAAAATACGCACAAAGTTGTGTTGGCGTCACTAAGAATCTAAGAAAAATCTAATTGAACAATACATGACGATTATATTCAATTCAATCCAAGATTATATATTGGATAAAAATATAATTTATTTAGAAAATCAAATTTGATAACAGTGACTAAACTATTTAATAGTATATTTTATAACAAGAGTGGAAAATGGGATTTTGCATGTTCGAGACCATATGTTTGAAGTGCTAGACTTGTCGAGCACTTCAATTGGTCGAGAACATGCAAAACATTTTCACTTGAGTTTTGAACGATATTTTTCACAGCACTACTGAATAAAAAATGTTGCATTTCAGTTGGCGAAACGATAACAAGAATGTTTTTAAAAGCTTTTGAAGGTTATTAAGTTGTTGACAGGGGAAAATTTTCGAACGTAAACAATGTTACTTTCGACTGTCAACAATAGACAGCTGTGTTACTTTCGACTGTCAACAATAGACAGCTGTGTGAAATATGACGTTTCGCTGGTTATAAAAACTTAACGAAAACAGCTGAACTCATGGTAGTGTTGTGAAAAAATTATTACATTATAAATCCAATACATAAGTTATACGATAAATTTGATCGATTTGTATTTAAGATTGATTATTTTTAAGAATGAAGATAACAGGCATGAAATACTTTAGCGTATTAAAATTTTAAATAATACCTTATGTAGAATATTACTATCCTGGAAAATTGTTGTTGGAATATTATATATCCATTATAACTGCTAGAATAAATAGTATGATTACTACTTGTAAACGCTTTTATATACAGTATAACTATGTAAGTTATACAGTTATTTCTGATCTACTTTTTAAATGTGAATTTTCATTTTGTCCTTTCAAAGCAACGTGAGCAGTATACAAATAAGGGAGAAACACCTGGAAACAATGACCATACAGCATTAGATACCTTAAAGAATTATAAGATGAGGGGAAAAAGGAGGCTGAGTGTTGAGGGCAAAATGAGCTGGATTATGGGGCTGTAATTTTTCATAATTTACTTACCTTTCCTCATCCGACCACAGATGAGGGGCTTACTTCACTGTTATTTCCCCTCCTTTAAGTATACATAAAAAATATACATTCCCTGATGTATTAAGAAGGGATTTATATTTAGATTGGACTTAAACCATAAAAGGGGTTAAGCATTTTTCTTGCGACGAGATGGATTTGTAATCAAGAAACCTTGGGAACAAAATTAAGGCTATATTAAAATTTAAGGAATTATTTTTACCGAGATATACTTCAAAACATAAAAAGTTAAGAATTATTCTTAGCATCACCTAATAATTATCTAGATCTTTGATTTTACAGTGTGTGAACTTTAATGTTAAAAATAACGGTTGCAAAAACGTTCACTTTACGTAAATAAGTCTATGTTAACCCGTAATAAACCAGCGTTAACTTATGCTAACAGCAAAATAAACAATAAATAAATGCAACAACCCAATCGGTGTTGAGACAGACAAACGGTCACAAAACTAACCTAGAATTGAATTCTAAAATAGTTATAATTTTTCAGAAGCTAAAACAATAACTTTCTGAAGTAATGTAGAAAATAAAAAAAAAAAGAAAAAGAAAGACAAGATATATAGTAAGTTTTACAAAAATTACAAAAAATACTTCTTTGGAAAACAGTGTATTCCAGTGTATGAACTTTAGTGTCCTGAAATGAATAGTGGGATATAGTGATAATAAATTGATATCCGGACAACGATCCCAAATTATCAAAAATTATTTACGTGTTTTACTTGTGGGGACAGTTCGGGCTAACTGCCCGACCCTTATGCGATCTGAAAAGGTACGCCATATGGCGAAGGCAATCCGTTAGACTTTCTATTTTTTAAGAATATGCTAAAGGTATTTTTTTTTATAACAAAACTTTGAAAATCTAAACCGCAAACAGAGTTTATCAACTCGCTGCTAAGTTTAAATGCAGCTTTTGTACATCATTATTACATCATTAACGGTTCAACTTATTTAACCTCGAATTAATAGGACGATGAAATATAGTTACTTAGGAATATGTTGGACCAATCAATATTGAACCAATACAATAACTAGGCTTAACAAAAATTATCTAAAATTACATGAGAAGTAAAATAAAATAATTTCTATTGAAATACCATAAAATATGATGTGTTCCCTTGCAGAAAGTGCGTTGTTTATTATCATATTAACATTAACATGCTTGCAATATTGTGTTACTCGAAAAATGGAGCTATAATGGTTTGAGAAATTAACCAATATCTTCATTTGAAATGAAGATTTGTAGTTTGTTGTTAGACTTGTAGTTAAGGAGGCAGCCAATAGCACTTATGATATAAAATGTCACTGTATAGTAATGGTTAAAGCTCACCTAAACATTTATCAAAAATCTTATTACTTTTTGTATAAAAATATCTACAGTTAAAAAATTGATCCTTTGAGCTTACCATTCATCCTTCAGCCCAGAGTAGAAAAGTGCTTTTTCAGTAGATTTTTTAAGTTGACGAATAGTACAGTAGTTTAATAAATCTACTTTCAGATCCATTAAACTCCTATTGCATATGTATCTTACGTTAAAGCTACTTTGGCAAAAGAAAACCAACCAGGTAGAATTATTTGTTACTTGCCTGCGTAATATTGCCATTGTTCGCCCCTTATATTTGTTGAAGGTAAAGTATCCCAACCAATTTATCAATTGATGCTCGTTGTCTGGGAATCAAAAAAATTCTAGTGATTCCTTTTCCATATGTTAATATCAAAATGTAATATCAAAATAAGTTTACAGCTTTATTTCAGAACATACAGTTTTAACTTGGATTTTTTAAAAAAAGAAAACAATCTTCTAGTGTTCCTGAGACATATATTATCTAACTTTTTGGTTTATTTTTCTATACCAATAACTGTTGTTATTATTTAATATTTTATTTAAAATAAAACAAAAGAGTTACAAGAAATGTTTCATATTGCATTAGTCATACTTGTCAACTTGTCCTATAAAGTATTTTAAAATTTTGAAATACGTATATTAAAATTTGTAAGCGAGAAACGTTTGCAAGTGAAGTAATGTTCAACCTTAAAACACGGGCATAAGCTGATGATAACTGTATCTGACTGGTAGCCAAACGGGAAAGGGAAGTCAACTACAAAGACAGTTCAAATCCCACAATGCTTGGGGGACGGACGGACATACGACATCTTCTTAAAGTCGACGGAGTTGCAAGTACAGTATTTCCAAAGTTAACACCATGTAGAGGGTAAGAGGTCGTAGACTTGACTATGACAAAACTATTAAATAAAAGCACAAGTGACTTCTACACCATCAAAACTCGCTGTCAACATTCTGGTACCGATGCTGATGTAACGGAAAGGATGAGAAGTGACTCAATTGACCTTCTGAGAGAGAATCAGCGGATAATCGAGAGGCTGAGTCGTGAGGGAAAAGCTGCAGCCTTGACTTGTTTGTCTCTTTCTCCCCTTACTGCACCTGCATTCTGCATAGAGTACCGTTTCTTCTCGACCGAAGGCCACCGGGGAAATGTCTTTCACTGCATATTGTTGTATCTGTGTCTCGGGTACAGTGCAAAGCATTTCATCAAGACAAGATCAAACTAAGCAGTATGAAACACTGCGATTCTAGATTATTTTAACATATGACACCTTTAAGGGTAGGGGGTTAGTGTGAAGAGATTCTGGTTACATCCATTTTTCTGTAAAGGATTAAATGAACTGAGAGTCTATAGTTTTTGTAGAACTGATATTTTGTAGAATATAAATGTTAAATTTTCTCAAGTCAATCAAAAATGTAGCTCCACTGTAAAGCCTCTGAAGCGTTCGTTCATTAACCGATTTTAGCGCTTAAAGTGTTGGCAATAGTTAAACATAAATATGTTAAAAGTGCACGAGATTTCACGGTTCATAAACTTATATGGCAGAATACAGACCCTTCTTATCTGATTTAGCTTTTGTGTCATGTTTTGCCTGAACAAAAATGTATGCACAGTAATAATTGTGTATGGAAGTGTTTTATATGTAATGGTATCATAAGGTATGTATTGATAATAATTCAAGTACAATTTGGTTGTTTAAAAATTTAAATTGTAATGATAAAACCCTAACATTTTAATTCAACAATATGGCTAATAAACAGAAAATACAAACGAGAAACAGAATAATGCAAGTTTAATGTATCAAATGTTTTATTTATTTGTTTATTTTAATATACAGCTCACTATTGTGTATAAACCATTAATGAGCAGTCTTATAAGATAAGATAGATAAGGGTAAATTACTCACATCCGATTTTCATGATTTAACTGTTTATTTAAATATTTCAGTTGTTCTCGGTGTTTTATTGCTGTTTGGTTTTTCAATTTGCTGGTGTTTTTATTTCTACTGCCGGTAACTGTAGCAGTGATTTTAAGTACGTGCATTAAAATAAAAGCACCCAAGCAATCAAATTTATCCTTTAACATTTCTAAAAAATAACATATCAACCGTATTTTTTATATTAAAAATACCTTAAATATTGAATTAATTGTTTTAACATTGGTCTTAAGGAGAATAGGTACAATATGGCCTTATCCGTGAAAAAGGATCTAAGTACAGTAATTATTTTAAATCAAACCATATGTTACCACAACTCACCAAATTGAGGATCCAATGTGTTGGATCGTTCAATCCTCTGCTTTCAACATACCTGAAAACAAGAATAGTAATGAATAAAATGTAAAATGAAAAAAAAAACACTAATGAATCTTCAGACGTATTCATAATTATTTGTTTAATAGATAATAATAATAATAATAATAAAAAAGAAAATGTATCATTGTGTCTGTTTGTTACAGGGAAAGGAGTGCCTATGGCCAGGACGAAACAAAGTTCAACACAGTTGTTAGCACAAATTAAACCAGTTTACCATCAAACCTCTTCTTTTATTTGTCTGTAATTCGTTCCTACGCCCACTAATTTTCAGAACAGAACACACGAATTAATAGGCTACTATCGGAGTTTTATTGCACTCATCAATAATATGAAGGTTAAAAATGATCTGTTCATCAAAAATCATCTTCCAAGCAAAATTATTATCCAATTTACTATTGGTATATAGTTTCATAACAAATTTCAACCGTGAAAGAGTTGGTCATGTCACAAAACTCATATTTATTTCATGTACAAACTATTATGGTGATCTGGTTTGCCATCCTCAGACCAGTGGGAATGACTAGGTATGAATTAAATATCAGAAGTAAAAAGTAAATTCTCAGAATAACCTCATCAATATGTAATTATTAGAATTAGGGCTATCCGTCATAACGACATTTACTTAAATAAATACATTTCTGAAATTGTTTATTTATTAATTTCTACCCCACCTCGCCTTGCCCTCCTCAAAATTGTCGTTCGTGGCTTTCATGTTGAGGTAGGGGATGACGAGTTCCTATCAGTCATTCCGAAATCCCAGTCCTGCCCGTACTCCGGCTTCACTCGCGCCCAACGCATCGTCGGCCAAGGAGGCTCGCCTAATAGGCTCGTGAGGATATTTTCGTCCTGCGAGACTTGTGTGGCGACCACCCTGGAGCAAGGCCTGTGCGTCCTGAGAAGGATGTACAGGGTAGAACCCTCCAGGAACCAACTTGTCCGCCCTTGCCCTTAGTGCCATCTCTACGGTCACGGACCAGGAGCTTGCGCCCTCTCTTCTCTTCTCTGCTGCGTCAGCGGCGCTACTCAGGAAGGTACGGGACCGTGCTTGCACGAAGACCACGACCTTTCGAAACCCTGCTGTGCCACGTGCAATCGCTTCGACCATTACACGGGGCAACGTCACTGTCCCCGCTATCCAAAGGACCCAACACCTGCCCCGACCTCCTACTCCCCAACGACCCTAGATTTTCCCTCTTGGTCAGGATAAATCTACCCAACCAACCCACCATCCACCTTGTGACCCTTCATACCTCCCCTTTCTTACCAGAACACGCTGACCTCCTGGCGCAGCTCCGACAGTCCAACGACGGCCTCGTTGTTTCAGCAGACCGGAACTGCTACAACACGACTCTAGGCGACAGATTCACAACACGAGAAGGCAGAGACCTAGTCGCTCTCATCACCGCCACTGGCCTTTGATATTTTCCACACCCGCTTTCCCGCCCACGAGACGGAGCACCCCACATCTCCCGACAAGCTTCTGATGTCCTCGTCCATCGCTCCTAAGGCATTTAATTTCTTCACAGGCTACAGCATCGGCTCAGACCATATCCCCCCTCCACCAATGGCCATTGGCCCTTTCTTGAAACTTTTTAAAGGGTTTTGGGGGCATAAACCCTAGTAAATGTAAAAGTAGTGTTAAAGAAAACAGACACAACATCAATCAACCTACCACCCGGTATTCTTAGCTCTGGCATTACTTATGTACGTCCAAAATGTATATGCCCCATCTGTATTAGGATTAAAGTGACGAAATGTATCAACAAAGCCTTCGCTTAGTAACTATAATGCCTTCTCTCTCTTCATGAGTAAAACCTGCCGATTTTGGTTGTTTTTGGGGTTTTCAAATCTGAAACAGAACCATGTACAGTACATACCATCCAGTATTTCTGGCTCTACAGTTTCCGATGTAGTTCCAAAATGTATATGCCCCTTCTTTGTCTGGATACAAATTACGGATTGTATCGACAAAGCCTTCACTAAGAGACAAATGTCTTCTCTTTCTTGAGGCGTGAATCCTGCAGTCTTGTGGTTGGTTTTAGGGTTCTTTAAGTCTGCAAAAGATTATTGTACACATTACGGAGTTGAATTGATTTTGTTAACGGTTAGTTGATACATTGAATTGTTGTCTAACGGTTAGTTTTTCGTCATAAAAACAACACCCGATTCATCAAAAGAACAAACCCAAACGTAATATAATAAATAACTTAGGTTTTGTTTTAAGCATACCAACGTTTTTATAAAACTAATTCGCAACAGGAAACTGGAATCTTGATCCAGATATGATCAGCCCATATCAAGGTGTCTTCTTAGACGTCATAGCAATCCTAACCAGCCTTTTTTACTATTAAATTGAAAATCAGGCCCCATTTCTTTTAATGTTAAACGCAAATAAACTACTAGTAGTAAACCATACTCTTAAAAATAAATCTCAATTACACTATAAAATAAATCATAGCTCAACTATAAAATAAAAATGTGTAATAAGCTAATCAGTCCTTAGCTCTTGTAGGTATTTCAATTTTTTTGTTTAGTGGGGAAGAAATGTTTAAGAAGCATGGCTAGGTGCATTAAAATTAACTAGAGGTTTGCAACCCTTTTTCCTGAAAATATTTGGATATTTTCTTGATTAGCACATTAAATGTTGGTAGAAATACAACACAAATGAACACCACACAGCAAACAATACATATTTGTTACAAAATAATTAATCTTTCCCATCTTTTATGATCTCTTAGGTCTGAGGAAGACCTCTACACTCTGTTCCATATCCCCACCTTGCATGAGTTCCTCAACCAACTCAACCAGAACTACCTTGCCAAAGCCACTGATTCCCGCATACTGGCAGGGTACTTTACCGAACCCTACACCACTAGCCAACACTTCATCATCCACCACCTGACTCACGGCCGCTTTTGATCAACCACCTATCTCTCCCCACAACCACTAGCCACCCTTCACACGACTCATTACAGACGCTACACTGACATAGTCCCCTATCGCCCACTCTCCATCGCTTAGACACTTCTCATTTCCAACCCACCCTCAGTCAGCTCACTAATAATTTTCATTTTCCCCATGTTCTTTTTCTGTCTGTTTACGAGGCCTTTTTTTCCTCGGGACCTTTTTTCCAGAGACCCGGGTTGCCTGCTTGACTCGTACAGTCATGATGATTACTACCCAACACCCTCTACATACCTATCCTAGGCTGAAGAGGCCCTAGTGGCCTACAACAGCCGTAGCTCTCTGCTACACATTCACGACCTGCTTGCCTCGTAAAGTCATGATGATTACTACCCAACGCCCTCTACATACCTATCCTAGGCTGAAGAGGCCCTAGTGGCCTACAACAGCCGTAGCTCCCTGCTACACATTCACGACCTGCTTGCCTCGTAAAGTCATGATGATTACTACCCAACGCCCTCTACATACCTATCCTAGGCTCAAGAGGCCCTAGTGGCCTACAACAGCCGTAGCTCTATGCTACACATTCACGACCTGCTTGCCTCGTAAAGTCATGATGATTACTACCCAACACCCTCTACATACCTATACTAAGCTGAAGAGGCCCTATTGGCCTACAACAGCCGTAGCTCCCTGCTACACCTTCACGACCTGCTTGCCTCGTAAAGTCATGATGATTACTACCCAACATCCTCTACATACCTATCCTAGGCTGAAGAGGCCCTAGTGGCCTACAACAGCCGTAGCTCTCTGCTACACATTCACGACCTGCTTGCCTCGTAAAGTCATGATGATTACTACCCAACACCTTCTACATACCTATACTAAGCTGAAAAAGCCCTATTGGCCTACCACAGCCGTAGCTCCCTGCTACACCTTCACGACCTGCTTGCCTCGTAAAGTCATGATGATTACTACCCAACACCCTCTACATACCTATACTAAGCTGAAGAGGCCCTAGTGGCCTACAACAGCCGTATCTCCCTGCTACACCTTCACGACCTGCTTGCCTCGTAAAGTCATGATGATTACTACCCAACATCCTCTACATACCTATCCTAGGCTGAAGAGGCCCTAGTGGCCTACAACAGCCGTAGCTCTCTGCTACACATTCACGACCTGCTTGCCATGTAAAGTCATGATGATTACTACCCAACACCCTCTACATACCTATACTAAGCTGAAGAGGCCCTAGTGGCCTACAACAGCCGTAGCTCCCTGCTACACCTTCACGACCTGCTTGCCTCGTAAAGTCATGATGATTACTACCCAACATCCTCTACATACCTATCCTAGGCTGAAGAGGCCCTAGTGGCCTACAACAGCCGTAGCTACCTGCTACACATTCACGACCTGCTTGCCTCGTAAAGTCATGATGATTACTACCCAACACCCTCTACATAACTATACTAAGCTGAAGAGGCTCAATTGGCCTACAACAGCCGTAGCTCCCTGCTACACCTTCACGACCTGCTTGCCTCGTAAAGTCATGATGATTACTACCCAACACCCTCTACATAACTATACTAAGCTGAAGAGGCCCAATTGGCCTACAACAGCCGTAGCTCTATGCTACACATTCACGACCTGCTTGCCTCGTAAAGTCATGATGATTACTACCCAACACCTTCTACATAACTATACTAAGCTGAAGAGGCCCAATTGGCCTACAACAGCCGTAGCTCCCTGCTACACCTTCACGACCTTCTTGCCTCGTAAAGTCGTGATGATTCCTACCCAACGCCCTCTACATAACTATACTAAGCTGAAGAGGCCCTATTGGCCTACAACAGCCGTAGCTCCCTGCTACACCTTCACGACCTTCTTGCCTCGTAAAGTCGTGATGATTACTACCCAACGCCCTCTACATAACTATACTAAGCTGAAGAGGCCCTATTGGCCTACAACAGCCGTAGCTCCCTGCTACACCTTCACGACCTGCCTGCCTTTATTTATTAATAAAACACCGATCTTCACGATATGGGCAAATATAAGTGGGGAATGTATTTGATGAATGCTGCTGATAAAAACCATTGGTCCTAATTAAAAACTACTGTTCTTCAGAAAGAGGCATTTATTAATCGTCCAAATATCAGGCCATCTAAGACTTACAGCTTAGCGTGGAATCCAAGCTACGTAATGTTGGCATGATTTTCGGCTTTGATTGGATAAGCCTGATCCAAACTTTGTCTGCCACCTATAATAAGGACAACTAAAATTGTCTCCACTTGTGTCCACGTTGATCACGCATTAAAAAGGACTGAGAAAAGGCCTTTGCTAACCTAAGTGGTTAGCACTTATGCTTCCCATGCAGAGGATCAAGGGTTCAAATCCCGGGAGGTCGACTCAAATTTGTAATAGGAATTCGCACAGATGTCCCTCAAAAACTTTAAAAAAGCCACTCTGGCGTAAAAAAAAAAAAAATGAAAAGATGCCAATAATCTTTACCACACGTAGCCCAAAAGAAGCTGACTTACAGGACTAAGCCAAAAAACCAGCTGTGATTAGTGTTTACTCAAACATCTTATGCTGATGCACATTGTTGAACTTAATTTGAGCTGAATCTATCGACAAATGTGCACTGCGTGGCCAAACTATTTGTCCCAGTTTAAAGTGTAATACTATATGTGGCCCGAGTACTTTCTGTGGTACTACACTGCCCTAGCCGGCTTGCAAGGCTATTCGAGCAGAGTTGAAGAGCACAATTTATTGGAGCACGCCGAAGCTATTATTAGTCTCAGCACCGCCAGCGCTGATCTACAACGTCATTTACTTTCTTTACAAACATTTACATTGTAATGGGACGTCCTCCCACTAAACAACGGCACAACTGATCACAAAGTGCAAAGAATCGATTGATCGATCAGTTAATTCGATGGAAATTGTTCGTTAGAGGCTGTTTTGGAACAATCGAAAATAAATTAGCATCTGTAAACATAAAATGCTCTATGTGATTATCTACCAGAAAATGAATTGATTAAACTTCAACTGACATAACTTCTGTTCGACTAAACCAATACACACGCGGACTAAAGGGTGGCACCGACGATTTTAAAAGTATAAAACTGATTTTGTGCATTTAAGTCAATATTATATACGGTAATAGCCTAAAGAAAGTAAATAAACCAAATGGTACGGCAAGGGTATCCACTACTTCTGGGCTCCACGTGAGGTCTTGCGCAGAGCTGACAGTTTTTCCTATCTAATGAGCACATCCATGTTTCCTTCTTTTATAGTTTAACTATTGTCCTGGAAGAGTAGAATCCACAGCATCCAACAAACCAAATAGTGTTCCAGGGAACTCGTCATATCCGTCTTCCCTGTAGTAGTCATATTTTGTCCCTCCTTCCAATTGTTCCATCGCCTGATCAGCCCGCGTGTTACAACCAATAAACGTGCAACCATCAACACCTTTTAGCACATCTATTTAGTGACATGGAAATTCTTGCCTAATCCAAGGTTCTGCCGCTCTTCGGTCATTATTCGCTATGAAGCCAGTCCATGTAAATTTTACCAGCGCTAATTTCAATTCACTAATTTAAAATAAATACATTAATCTTACCTACATTATAATTGATCGGAAATATTTAATTCGTTTTTTATGAAATATATACTGGCGTTGTCGAAAAATGTATTGATTAGAAAATTAATGTGAAATTTTTTTCTTTTTTTGTGTAATATTTGTTTATTTTCTTTTTTTTTACTGTGGTTATTTGTTTATTTATTTTTTGTTTTGTTAACCTTGAATCTGTGATATACCCGAATATTCATCGAATTCACGTTCAAACATTCAAATCAGTTACACATACTCTAAAATACAGTTCTCGGGTTGATTTGCTTGAATGCTTTGAATTTGAAAAAAATGTATGAAGGACGGACCGTATTATCTACACGTTGCTAGGCCTGAACATAGATTGGATTACTATAGGCCAAAATGTAATAAGAAATAATTTTAATAGTATTCAAAGCATATTATACACAATCCTGAATTATTTATATTATACTGTAGTATCTAATACATTAAATATACTCCAATAAGTGTATTTATTATTTTATTTACGTAAAGGCCCTCAATCAGACCACGTGACATATTTTCTACACTTTTTGGTAAGTTGACTTTTCGTTGTGCCCTAAACATCGATCTAAATCTTGATTCACTATTTCTTCGTAGACTATTTCTTTTATATAGACATATATATTAAGGTTCCTTCCCATATTACCCTCAGTTCAACTTAACAACAAAAAATCGTTTTACTGAATAAGGTCCTATTTGAAATGTTAGTTTTCCTTATTGATTTTAGGCCTCTTTTTTTGGCATAAACCTGTTCAATTTTTCCGTTTTTGTTATACTTCACATTTAACAAAATTGTACACTCTTTTTTGTTAAACAGAGGGTCTAACTATCTTAATACGCCCATTTTTCATGTCAGAATGTATGTCACTGTATTCTTTTAAGTCTGTAGTTTTGAAAGCCAATATTTCATTGCCCTAAAATCTTTCTAACGATCTTTCTATGTATGCCTTATGTGAGATCCTTAAAGAGTCAAACATAAATATTGTTCTAGATATGTCATTGCGCACAAAATGTTAAACTCTTATTTAGAAGTTAGAAGTATATTATCCAGGATGTCCACAGTTAATGGGCCAAGGATAGACGTTCGCAAGTGGCGATGATTCTGAACTGCGGAAGTAATAAGGCGTGCCGGGACTCGGGATGACATTTTACGAAGCATAAAACGGTAGCAGGCGCCGGCCAGCAGTAAAAATGTCAACTGGCCACTTTTCACAGATGGAGGTCACAACTGTTAGAATGTAACTACGAATCTAAAGCTTACAGATATTGTAAGGATGCTCACCATCTTCACCACTGAAAGATTTATGATTGTTGTATACGTCAAAATCAAGAATATAAAAAAAATCATGTCCTGTAAAAATATTGAATCATGTAGATTTCAAATAATAGGTGTCAGCATGACAATACACCTATTATTAAATTGTGCTTTCTTCTGTAAATACGATTACCATAACCCACAGACAAAAAAATAAATAACCAACATCGCTTTCTTATGGCCACATCGGACGGTTCGGTGGCGGTTAGAAATAGATTATAACTAATGTACATATTTATAAATTTGTTATACAAATTACTAAGTTTATCATTCAGGATTTAAAAGGGAATATGGGAAGCAATGACGACAACGGTGCTGACCCTGCGATTCACACGACGAACTGGAGAACTACAGTAACTACTCGATACCCATTTAGCACACTGTAACTACTCGATACCCATTTAGCACACTGTAACTACTCGATACCCATTTAACACACTGTAACTACTCGATACCCATTTAGCACACTGTAACTACTCGATACCCATTTAGCACACTGTAACTACTCGATACCCATTTAACACACTGTAACTACTCGATACCCATTTAGCACACAATTGGATGCGAAATCTACACGCGACCTGCCAGTATTACATATATTGATCATTTTGTGTGTGTGAAATCGTCTAAGAATATAAGTCAGTGAGTCATTCGTCTTCGACTCTTCAATAACGGACCATCGGACTATATCTAAATACAAATACAGTCATGAGTAGTAAATTAGAAAAAAAACTTTCATAGTAATTGCGTCAGGATTGGAATAAATTAATGGTATGTAATGACGTAGACTTAAATATGCTGCATACGATTTAGAAAATATTTTGACATGTATACTATGTTCCAACTCTTAATCGGTTACCAAAAGGGCAGTGAAAACCAAAATAAACCCTTGATAACCATTCATATTATTCCGTCCATTAGACATAAAACAAACTAAGTATGCACCTAAGAAATTAACCGTTAACACATTCCCACGTAATAAATATAATAGTTATCAAAATACTTGAAAAAGTTTTTAAGAAACCTAAATTTAATTATTTTAGAAATAAAATTAACCAAGCATCAGGAACACGCAAATTCGAAATCACACCCCGTCAGGGGTACCAGCAGCCACATCCAAATTCACACCCCGTTAGGGGTACCAGCAGCCACATCCAAAATCACACCCCGTTAGGGGTACCAGCAGCCACATCCAAATTCACACCCCGTTAGGGGTACCAGCAGCCATATCCAAATTCACACCCCATTAAGGGTACCAGCAGCCACATCCAAATTCACACCCCGTTAGGGGTACCAGCAGCCACATCCAAATTCACACCCCGTTAGGGGTACCAGCAGCCATATCCAAATTCACACGCCATTAAGGGTACCAGCAGCCACATCCAAATTTGCACGTTGTCAGCTGACACCTGCGAGCCAAGGTACACTATCAAACTCAACACAACAAAATTAATACAAAAATATATGTTTATCATCTTGCGTCTACAGATTTTTCATTTATTTACTAAAACTTGTGAGTCCCTTTTTACTAAACAGATCTTTTTTCAAACTTATTTATAACTATATCAGTGAACATTCAATGCAATAGTTCCTTGATTTTTTCAAGCAGTTCATACATTTCTTCTTTTTACGTACATTTTTCTCGATATACCATAACTTCCTTGAATCACCTTGAACTTTTCTCTATTTGATATGTTGATATTACTACTCTTGTGGTTCTATATAAAGTATACTACTTTCTCTACATATTGCATATATGTAAACAACTAACTCTTAATGAAGTACAAAACTGACACAACATCTGTTCATCATTTCCTTACAAGCAAGTACTCCGTGAAACCCGAGCGGTCTTCACAGGAGTGTGCCAGTAAATGGTCTATTCTGGTAACTTTTAACTACTAGGCTTTCCTAGGCTTCATCTTGTCAGTGTTGTTTGTTTCCGTCACTTTGTTCTGTGGTAAGTGCTGTTTTTCTCTACTCCGTCTTCTGGACAGGTACAAATAGATGGATTTAATACAGGGTGAACACCTTCAGAATGCCAAAAACACGTTTGTCCAGCTCGCTATGATTCACTTTACAGAAACAGGTCAGTGACCAATTACATCATCTTCAAGACTTGCACGCACACAGACTATATGTGCTTTCTTACCAACCGATAGATAGACTCTTTTATAAGTATATACAAAGAAGTAAAACAATAAGTTATTTTCCACTTAAAGTTTAAGTTCCCAAAATAATTTCTATAGTGCCGGGTGGTTGCTCAGTGCGTTAAGGCTTCAGACTGCGGAGGGCAAGGTCCAATATTCGAATCCCCATATGAACTAACGATGGGTTCTTTACTCGTTGAATAAAGTGTACGCACATGTGTACAGGACCATGTTAATTGGCGAGTGAAATTAAGTTTTAAAAAAGGACAAAAGAGATACATGTTACGCATGAAGAGATATGACAATAAGAAATTATCAATAACACTAAGTATTTGATAACGTTAATTTCCCAGTTTGTGCTCTTATACGATAAATTCATTTAAGAATATCTGTATATCCTCTAAGCAGTTTATAGATGAAATTCCTTGTTACTAATAAAAAGGCTGTTTAAACATTTCTAAATACGTCACAGAAGCAAACGTATTCCGTCAAAACACACTAGGAGCGATTAATTTAATACACTGCAGAAATGAATCTATTAAATTAGCAACAACAAACAAAAACACGTCACCGTTCTCGTCAGATCTAGGCTATCTCTAACAGTGGGAAGTGTCAACGTAAAACTCCGCGCGGGTGAGAATTTGAATGCGTAATGAAAGATGATGTTGGAGCGATAAAAAGGATGAATGACGGACACGGAAGGAGGCGCTAATCCTGCGGCACCTTAACCGGATGTGACAGCGCAAATCCCCTTTACCTGAGATTATATATCATCGCAGATGCCTTATCAGCCGCGGCTTTTCACTAACCAACATTAACGAATACAAATCATTCCGGCCGCCGGACTTCTCAGTCATTACGACAAGAGCGAAGCTGAGCAGCAGGACTTTAGGACTGGGATATCACAAATTGATTCTTGAAGTATATTGATTGCCTCTTTGGCGGTTGATCAACGAAAAGGAATTAATTAACGGCTTGTAATCTGACTTTATGGAATTCCTTCCCTTACTACTTCAGAGTAAGTTTGTTTTTATAATCACCTCTACCGCACGACGACTATAAGTTAGAATTTGATTGGAAGGAAGGATTTGTTTTTTTTTTTTCAATGAATATTGAATTAAAACGAAAGTATCTTTAAAATGTCAAATTAATAATATTCGTAATTTCAACGTTATAGCATGGAGAACATTGTAGATACCGTATTTATAATAACACACATTCAGAGACAAGAGTGCATGATATAAATCTAGGCGCATTTTTTACATTAGTTCACTTTTTAGTATGTGCCTGTCAAAATGCTCGTTGACAAGTTTAGTGACGTTTAGACATTCAAACTGCCTTCACTTAAATGTTGATAGGCAGCATAACATTCTAGAACATAAAAAGTTAATGGAAACAATTTGAATAATAAAACAAACAAAATAGAAAAATGAGTCACAATTTTCCCCCAGTTCTAATATTTTACACCTTGTAAGAGATTATAGCAAAGCACATAAAAATATCCAGTAATATGATTTGATATATCCTCAGCAATTGGTGGAGGGGGGTGGTAGAGTGGATATATATATACACTTGGAAATGATGATAGGGGTTAACATATCTTTTAAAGCAAAGTATAGGCTAAATATATATTTAGAGTTATGTGGTGGATATGCATCCTGAAATATGATTGGATATATGCTAAGCCAATGTGGCGGGTGTTGGATATAAAGTTAATGATAGGGATGCATATATCGTCAGTAAATCTGCACAGAGGTTGCATGAGATTGGTTAGAAATATTTTATTTGCATAAAAGCATCACCAAAACTGTTACAAAAAGTGGGATAATGTGTGCACAAGGATCACTACGGTAGTAGACGGTGCACAATACTATCCTTAGAGAAAAAATTGGGGCAGATCAATCCAGCCCTGCCATACAAATTAAAACGCGTTTTATATTATAAGGAACTATAACTGTTTTTTATAATCCAACAAAACTCAAATAACGATATACATTATCAACAAAACTAAAATTATTCTTTTAACGATATACATTATCGTTAAAAGTATTAAGAAAAAACACACACAAGTCTTTACTAGTTTGTAATAATTTTCTAACGAATTTAACTAGGAATCTATTAAGATCCATATTTTTCTTCATATAAAATCAGTTGATATAATCTTCTATAAAAGGCATAGGCCTACTGTTGGAGAAATGTTGACCTTACAGTGTATGTGAATAGAGCATTCTTGTCTGTTTCTTAATCTGTTGCCTATCATAATCCTTGGTTCGACTGACTCCAGTTGACTCGCTACGTTCTCAAAGTGATCCTGGCAGGAACAGATCGCACTTTAATCCAGTAATGCATAATACGTCCTACTCGAGGTGGGAATAACTTACCGCGTGACATCATCCCAGAGAAATGACATGCTGAGGCGTAAAACCATTCTAGTTGGATTCCATCCGCTGCAGCGGTCATTATCTCCTACATATTTATGAGCTTCGTCACTCATGATCATCAGCATTTAGTTAGGTGATTAAAATTAAATTTCGAGAATTCACTAATATACACACGTTACTTACTTCTGAGAAACTAGAATAATTTTGATTGAATTAATAAATATAAATTCCTAAATATCCCAGTTTCAAAATAACTAGTCCGACCTGGCTCGAAATAAGGACAGTATTAGATAGTACTGTCTACTCAGATAGCAATAAGGACAGTATTAGATAGCAATCTACTCAGGATTGCTGATTTACGGATAATAGCTGACATAACATCAGATCATGTTATGAAAAACCGCTTCAATTCATGTATTACTATTACACACGTATAGGCCCAACCGGACTACGTAACGAACAGTCAACGCTGTTTTGACGAGTTGACCTTTATTTGTACTTTACCAAATTTCATTCTTACGGAATGAGCTATCGTTATTTAACTAACCAAGTTAGGTTGTTCTACACAGTCCGTGTTTTACAGCCGTGTAAAAAGAGCAATATTCAATTCAATATCGTTCTTTGATAATGATGTTTTTCCAAAACAACGCAGAGTGGATATGGGGCTACATTTGTCCATAACCTTTCTACCACCACGCATTCCAAGTCAGAGCAGTACAGACATGTAAAAAGGGTAATGTTAATTTCAATAATTGTACTCTGATAGAGGTTTTGGTAATGTTCGTTTAAAACAACGAAGAATAGAAACGGGTCTACATTTGTCCGTAACACTCCTATAACCACAATTTCCAAGACAGTGCTGTACGTGACACCTGACCAGCAAGGATAATGTATATAATCATGGGCACAAGTGGGACACCGGGTCACGGTCTGGTCAACGATGTGACGTCAACGAGCCGGAGGGGTGGCGATCTGTTACGAAATAACTGTCAATTAACTATCCGTGAAATTATGTAAAGTTGCATCAGTGTGAGGACGCTGCGAAAGTGAGTGGGGGTGGTCATGAAGATAAAATCTTGGTCGGGCATGATCTACGCGACCGATTTACAGCCCGGGAATGCAGCGTGGAGAGTGAATGCCTTATAGAGGCCACAAGATCACTTCCAACTTCACAATATGGCACTATAAACCTTTTTAACGCCGTCACAGCTTGAAATTAATTTGAGTCAGTCAACGTAGTGATGACTTAATGAAGTATTCTTTCAATCAAAATAACATAAACTAATTTTGTTAGTATCAACATTTAATATTAAAATACAGACATTAAGATACATGTAGAGATTAAATATAATAATAATAATAAAACCAATATATTAAAAATATACTAATTTATCAACATAATTAATTAACTAATTTCTGATTCTCAAATTTTATTTTACTTTAGTTAAGCTACTTTCATCTAGTAAGGGTTATCCTTTCATCACTTTTATACCAAAAGTACTATTATTGTATAGTGTAGGATATAATATATAAGTACTACTTATATAAATAACGAATAACATATAATAACATAATAAACATAATGGCATTAAAATCGTATATCAACCTCCCTTAAAAGAGCGAAAACAAATATTGGCTAATCTACTCTCAAACCACAACATTTTAAATTGATGTTAGTTTGTACAGATCGATGAAATTCGAGAAGAAACATTAGTTAGGAATACATAAAAATATGTCTACGATAGGGCTTATATAGGCCTAAACTTATATAGGCTTACTAATAAAAATAATTTTAATTTTGGGACTGATAAACATGTCCATGAATAAAATCTGATTTTCACTCAAAGTGAATAGAAACAGGAGTGGTGAAGTATCTTAAAATCTCAGATATTATTTTCATACCATAGCAAATACAAATTAATTTGTGTGCGGTACAAAACTGAGAGGAATGTCGACATGTACTATATCTCAATATTGTCAAACTGAATTGTATTTGTTAAACAAAATGCAAATCTTTGTTAAACACAACTTTTTTATAAAACTATCTCTTCCTATTTCATAGTACAGAATGTCTGTAAAATGTATACCCTAAGCATAAAACGATCTATACACGAAAATCTTTTTCTGTTTTGTTTAGTAATTCTATACTCGACACATAAGTGAATAGTAGTTTCCTGATTACTCTGTTAGTTAAATTGTGGTTTAGTATTAAACTCACGATATTTAATGTCTAAAAAATAATGATGGTCAATTTTCGGTCTTTAAAAGGTAATTTTTAAAAGAAAACTAAACATAAATTAAAGTTTCCAAACTATGAATAATTCAGGCTTTAGTTTTAATGATGTATTAAACGAACTTTTTAAATTTAAACCTGTGTAGCAAAGGAAAATTGTTTAGCATTGATTTTGTACAGCAACGCAGAATGGATATATGCCTACATTTGACCGTAACATTCCTACCGCAACAATTGGTGTTTTTAACCAACAAAAACACCGTCTTAAACAGACCCTTCCTCCTGTTGCAGCTTGTCATTCGCCACGCTCACCGGAGAAACATGATCATGTTGTGGGCGGGTTAAATCAACGTTAATGTCCTATGTGTGGCGACTGGTCTAGTGAAGCGAACTGCCAACACTTCGCATGGGGTCTGATTTAACGCGGTGATATCTTCATTCGAGGGCGTCCAAGTCCGACAATTGGTCTCAAGGTCACCGAGCTGTCAAGGCGACTAATGCGAGTGCATTTTGCATCTGCACCCGCGTAGGAGGTATTTATGGGTTCGTTACCACGGTCTGTTCTGTTCTGGTGTTGCCAGGTGATAGCGAATCCTGCAGGATACATGTCTCGACTCCCACACCGCCATAGAATACGGCATCCTCGGCCAAGCCTATCCCACTTACTCAGCACTAATAACAACTCTGACGAAACATACTAAAGCACGGACCACCAAAGTGTTCCTTGAATGATATGCAAGGTGATAGCGAATCCTGAAGGATACATGTCTCGACTCCCACACCGCCATAGAATACGGCATCCTCGACCAAGGCTATCCCACTTACTCAGCACTAATAACAACTCTGACGAAATATACTACTGCACAGACCACCAAAGTGTTTTTTCAATTATATGCAAGGTGATTGCGAATCCTGCCGGATACATGTCTCGACTCCCACACCGCCATAGAATACGGCATTCTCGGTTAAGCCTATCCCACTTCCTCAGCACTAATAACAACTCTGATGAAACATACTAAAGCACGGACCACCAATACCGAAGTGTTTCTTCAATGATATGCAAGGATGTCTCGACTCCCACACCGCCATAGAATACGGTATCCCCAGCTAAGCCTATCTCACTTACTGCTACTGTACTACCAAAGTGTCAGTATGGCTCTTTGTAAAATCGCTGCCTTATGCCAGCGATAGGTAACTTCGGCAAAATGTCATGTTTAACATAGCTTTACTCTCTAGTGGTACCTTCAGGAGATAAAATAGATAAAGCTAAACTAAGTGTGGGTAGTCCTGCGTATTTTGCTCCAATGACGGCTATGTGCTGACAAATAATCGAGCTCAATAGAATTTCAGCACGCTCGGTTCAGTTTTTAAGGATTTTCTATAAAAATCTAATATTAATGATAAGGTTATTTATTTATTTCATTTTACACGCTATAAATAAGGCTTGGATACAAATAGAAATCAGCATTAATAAACCTATCAAAAGGCTTACTCCAGATTAAATAAAAAAGTGCAACGTCCTTCATGCCGTAAATAATCATCAACAACATTTAGTAGCAACAACTAACAACAACATATTTATTAATATAATAAATAATAAGAATCATATAACAACAAATAACGATTAAACATTAGAAAATACTGACAAAAAATGGTGATTGTATATCTCAAAATGGCGCGGAGTGATGTTTTTAAATTTTTTTTCTTGTATCAGTATACTCGTATTTAGTGGGTTTCACATTAAATGTATACTTATAATTAATAACAAATATACAATTTAATAAAGTTGGTTTCTTCTAAACATTTTACTTAGATTATACAGGAGTGGAGTGGCTTTCACTTCAAAACTATAGTAATTAATCTAATCTTTTGTAAAAAAAAACTCGTTAAAAATAATTATTTAGATTTGATAACGTAAAAGGGCCCTTTAAGTTAATTAGAAATATTCTCATTAAAATAATATAGTTAACAGGATGACGTTAAAAAATGTGCATTTAAATGCAATTTTGATTAAATATAATATGTTCTTAAATGGACTAAATAAAACATCCTCTATCAAAGGCACTTAACGGAATAGTTACGTTGTAATAGTAATTTATTACAGTGTATCATTCTTCGTTATGCTGTACCTAAGCATTGAAATTATATACACTTCTCATCACTAAATAAAAGGCTTTTTCTGGATATATTTAGATTTACTTCCTAAAATTATTATCAATTCATTTTATAAAATCAATAATTTTATTAATTTATAATTGGGTTTATGTTGATTTTATAAAATGGGCTGATAAGATTTTGGATTTTGGAAGCGAAGTATATCCAGAAAAAGTCTTTTTATTTAGTAATGAAAAGCTTATATAATTTTAATGCTTATAATATTTTTATGATCAAAACAAGAGGCAGTGAAAAACCATTTTACAATACATTTAAAAACTAAATCCTGACATTCATATGTAGACCTACATTTCTGTTCCATATTACTTAACAAGAACAAACATGCTTGCTGTATGTAGGCCAACAATGTCTTAGCTACAAGAACTCACCACAGGCAGTTTTATTTATTGTACTGGTGAAAAGCGAACCGTATAACAAAACAGAAAGACAGACGAGAGGCGCGTGGACCACCCGAGCGTTAAAGTCAACAAGTGCCCGCGTCTACCCAACTGAACAGATACACAAAGTGGGACTTGACTCTAAAAAGCCTACACCATCTCTCTCCCTTACGGGTCGAGTTGTTTACATTCTGTTAGCTAGAGACAACTGTTACATAGGGCTGTAGATACCAAACTGTTAGACTTCATGTACTTTTATAAAAGTTACATGACATTATTTATGTGTCATATAATGAAAGGTTTAACGAATAAGGTTTTTTTTAACTTAAACGATCCCAATATTTAAAGGAGCTTATTAATATGTCCTTTATCTAAACATTTTAATATTCATTGTACATAGCAATTCATATACTAAAGGAAATAGCAATTCATATACTAATGCATTTTTTTTTTTTTTAATTCAATTTAATTGTCAACCGTTTAGCATTTTTAACCAAACTACATGGAAGTTATTTCTTTGGCATTTTTAAGGTGTTTAAGTTAAACTTTTTAAAATCGTTAATACGGTATATATTTATGTATACATTGAATAAAATATTTACAGTTAGTATTCTTTTTACGCCGTTTTGTGAATGTATTATTAGTACCTCTAAGCAGACTAGCCTTGGAAAGATTGTCCTTAAAATTCTGTCACAATTGCAGGATAGTAGTAACAGCCTGTAAGATGTGCCTTGGTTAAAATTCAAATATATTATAATTTTATATATTTTGCAGTGTTATAAAATGAGGTTAGTTGTGAATAATGATTTAAATAACCATAGTTACTAATCTAGTGTTTTTGAGAAATACATTGGACCAATGTAATATTTTGATTAACGTTTTTTATGTTACTAATTTGTATTTACTAAGTATACACGTGCAATATTTTTTGTAATGACATAGAAATTGGTAATATTAATTCTCATTAAATAAATATAATGTTTATTTACTTTATAATTAATTTAAAAATAGAAAGATTAAATTGCGCTTTACATCCCCATGTCTTAAGCTAAGTCTATTTCCATTGTCTAAAAAAGTACACTGACTTAAATTCAATTTCTTTCGGATGTTTTTCAAATAGTTTGATTGAGATCTGTGTGTGCCATTTTTTAAAATGTTAATTAGTTCATATTTATGATGCATGCAGTTGCAATTTGTTTTAATAACAAGCTGTAAAGTGATATCACTTAAAATTACATATAATTTATACATTTTAATTTCAATTTATTCATTATGAAGAATGAATGGATAGTTAGAAAAGAGAAAAGGGTTTAATAAAGCTACCCACGTAACCTCGCGTAAACTCTTAGAATTGAATAAGAAACAAAAGACAACTGGATATAACTGAAGCCAGATAACCCCTTTAATAGTAAAAAACTTAACAAATATTTTAAAAAGGAATTAAGTCATTTTTGTATGATGAAAAACTTCTTCCATTGAAAAAAAAACAACTAAAAGAACAGTATTTTACTGTTGTCTTAAAATTTTTATTAAAATTTTAGTAGTAGGCCTACTGTTTATAACAACCTTAATTACAAATAGGAGAAATAAGAGTGAAGAAGTGTCCTATCAGTAACTAGTCAAAAAATTAAAAAACATAATTTTTCGTAGGCTTAAGCGGCCAGTGTCATTACTTATAACTAAAGCTTCCGGCAACGACCTCCTCAATGTGTTATCTACAATATTTAGATGTTTAAATATTGTAGTTAAGTAGTTAACACCTTGTCCCGGTCGTTACCGGAAGCTTTAGTTATTAGTAATAAAAACATATTTCCTGTTTCACAGGTACAATTCAATCCACAATTATGTTAATCGTCTAGTATCATGATGCTGATTTTTCCATCACACACTTAAATGAATATAAAACCAATCGATCTGATAACTAAAATCCTTATTTCTGTAAATAAAAATGAATTTTTGTCTGTCTACCTGTCCTTTTGTATAATTACACCTATCAATCGATCGTCACGAAAAGTTTCTGGTATAGTTTTATTCACTCCCGACTCTACTCACCGACCCACTGGCCATCAAAATATCAAGTTCAATGGTATTTTGATGGAGTTATTTTTGTTCATCTAATTAATCATAAGCTGTTAAATAAAATAAATTAAACGAAACCTTTTGAAGCAGGCTAAGTAATACCATTGATTTTATACGCATACCTGCCAATAGTCTATGCCTCACTGAGGGGTGGTTCTCTACGCTTGCTTACCCTTCTCTCTATCGTTCTCTATAAACCATCACATCAATATAAAAGCTAATCCTGCTGTCTTTCTCCTAGATAGCAAAGTTTGTGGTCTAAAAAAGCGTATAAGTCTACTTTAGGGGGATGCAAAGTAGTATAATCATGTCAGAATTAATAGAAATTACTTTTAACATTTCACAATGAAAACCAAATAGGCAAGCTTTTGAGTGTTTGTTTTTTGTATTAGCTGTTTGAAACAAATTATTAAATTAAAGCCAATGTTACTCTTATGAAAAGAGGGCTATTTATACCCCTTCGACATGGAATGTCAAGTAATCCTTTCTTATGGGATATCTATGATTCAAAAAGCTAACTTCCCTCAACATTTTATCAAAATCTGTTGAGTGGTTCCGGACACTTCGTGACGAGTGAGTACATCATTTTTTTGGATTTTATACATTAAGATGATTAGTTGTAGTGCTTACCAATATGTAACATTTTAATCAAATATAAACATTACTGTTTATAAAGGTATACCTTACCATAGCACAGGTAAACAACGTATCTCAGGTGTGTGTACATTTGTTTGCTATATTTCTACTACTATTTTTAGATTTTCTTTCATAGCCTACTGATTGGAACTCGTCGGTAGTCTATAATACATTTCAAATATGAATTGTGTCTAATATTTTGTTGTCTGTCATATAGAAAACATTTGCTGACAAATATCTCAATCAAAGACAGTTTGTTCCTTGTTGCACAAAGATCCGACAAATGAGGATTATTTTCCAAGGTATACATTCTCTAGCTTAAATACGGGTTGTTACACATGAGTGTATCAACTATTAGTTGTGGTGACTTGTTACATCCGCCCAGTCGTGAATAGGGCCAGATATACACAATACATGTCGTTAGGGCAAGCACACACACCCACACGTATTGACAGCAGTTTTGTGGGCCGAGAACAAGAGCCCTTCTGTCGTCTTACTGTCCTGTGACACTTGACTGTCTGTGTGGCGACTGAATCGAATTTGATTTAGTATCAGAACTGCTGTAAACTATTTCCATTCTATTTTAAATTGAACTTTCTAAACGTTATAGAAATCGAAATTTGAATTTATGAACTAGATAGGATGTAAAAGACTTCATTTTATATATGATGTTGGTAGGCGACATGGCATGAACGGGAGCTGTTAAGGGAGTGAATTTAGGGAAAGAAAAAAAAAACGAGAAATTTGAGCCAAATGATCTACTTATCCATGTATTTTATCTTAAATTACTTTTGAAATAGTTTATGGATAACATTTTATAAAAATACTACTTGTTTTATAAGAGGGATGACTGGTCCGAAGTCAAAAATATTTCAAAATCAGTACTAAAACTCTTAAGAAGAGAAAATACTTCTATTCGACAAAATTTAACTAATGTTTCGAGTAAAAAAGAGATAAAATGCACAACGTTGAGAGGGAAGTCATAGAACGGGTTAATTAAAAATTAACTAATTAATTATTTAACACAATTCAAATACACAGGGGGTTGGTTTATGAAATATGAGATGCACAACAGAACTTATCACAAGAACATCAATGGCAAAGGAAGGGTGCATTAAGAAGAAGAGATTATTGTTACCAGAAGAAGAGGTCACGAGAAAAAGTTACAAAAAATACTAGTAAAGTGTTACTTCAGAGTTAGTTTTTATTCAAAACGAAAACATAGACGTTAAGAAAAGAATAAACAAGGGAATGTACTGGAAGAATAGAAACAATGGAAATATGGCTATGGAGAAGGATAGAGATATAATATGGGATTTAAAGAAGAGACAAAGAAATTGTTTAGAATACACAATGAGATGGGATTGTGTTGAGAACGGCTATTGAAGAAAATAGCAGAGGGAAAGAGGAAAATATCAAGGAGAAGATACAAATTGATCGATGATACCAAGAATGGAAGGGGATAAAGTTACACAAAGAAAATAGCGCATAAGAGAGTAAGGGTGACGTATTTTATGTGGATCTGTCAGGAAGCAGAATTACCAAGACACAACAGTGTTGATGATGATGATATTCAATCAAGACAGTCAAGCAATTGTCATTGTGCGATTACTGTAGCGAAATCACTTTCAACTGAGCAATTATAATTTTGGTTCAAATTACTATCACAATTGATTGGTATTGTGCCCAAAATAGTTTTAGTTGAGATTGTTGACAATTGATATTAATTGAGATTAATTGTTTATGAAATGTTGCTTGTTATTCAGTATTACAGAGTTTAAAATATGTTATTGGTTACAAATTAGGATAAGTCTGAGTATTTATGTATTTATTGATTTTTGTTCATGTTATATTTATTCATGTTATATTTATTATATAGTCTTGTGTTTTTATTTTTGGTTTCTGTCATTTGTTATATCTATGTGTAAATTGTTGATCTAAACACGCCATTTTTATGATGAATAATGCGTGTATTGTGGAACTGTTGGACTGAGAGATAATGAACTGCATGTGCATATTTAAATATTATAATCTTAATGCTGCAATGTAATTGGTGTTGTTGCTGTTTTGTAGCATTATAAAATAAATAAATAAATAAATAAAATGATGTGAAAGTAAAAGAATAAGATCTACGCTAACATATGAAAACCACAAAAAGTATATTTTTGGATTTAGACCAAAAACCAAAAAAGGACTTATTTAACCAAAAAAGTGTAACTCACCTTCTTTTATAGAGTTCTAAAATTATAGTTTTAAGGGGAACAAACAAACATGCAGTTCTATTGGATTATCATCAGAATCCACTATCAACTTTCTACTAATCATAAGCCAGAGATCTAGTTGAATACTGAACGGCAAGTGTAGAGTGGGGGGGGAGTGAAAGGATGGAACACGTGTAAGACAACACGAATACATATTCAGATTAGCGGACGCAGAGTGCTTCTGGTGAAAATATGGCGGTAGTGCAGAGTGGAGGGGGATGTTCATAAACACATTCCTAGAACAATGGGAGGTAACGGTGAACAGGGCATAAAGACAAGGAGCATTGCTCCAATTCACAACCAGAACAGAACAAACTACGAGGCGGTGGGGCTTAAGTCGTGTCCTGGCGAGGGCGCGCGCGCTCCTCAGTTCATAAATAATTAATATGATACATTCTGGACCAATAGACTGGACAATCGACTACAGTATTTCCATTGCTCCCGGAGATTTATTTCCAAAGTGTAACCAAACAATGCACGACAATGGTACATGCAAAACAGACGGACGGAAAGACAAACACATGCACGCATCTACAGCGCAGGACTTACCAGGTTAAATCTACATGTCTCTACTTAACATATTTCGTGTTCAACATTTTTTTTAGTTGATTCTTTATACTGAATAAATCCTTACACATTTTACTATAGTAAATTGTTAAAGATAATTGGATATGTAAGCACAGAAAGATCTCCAGCAGTAGGATGGTTCCGGTTCAAATCCAGTTGTCCTTGTTTATAGTCAGCACGACACAGAGACTGCACGGCAGTAGCATGCTAAACCATCAGCAACTGTGATAACTTCATTTTTGCATACCGTTTGCGTATGTATTCCGCAACCCATCCCAAAGGACATTTACCCTACCAATCCCACTCACTGTACACTAGTACGTCAAGTCGGTAAGTCGACTAGTTAATGTTATTTTTTGTAACTTTAACATTTAAATACGATAATTTTTATACCTGCGCTATCATACTCTTTAACCAATATATGCCCAAATTGTTTAACGATTTAATTTTCTATGATTGTATGCTATAATGGACATAACCTTATTTATGTTTTTCATTTTTTGCATGTCAAGTAAATTTATTGTAAATATATTATAATTCTAATCGATTCCATTAATTGATTCATCATTGTATTCTAATGAATAATTTACAATCGGTCGACCTTTCTCTTCCGCAATTCCAACGTACGTTATTGCCCAACTTAATACCGCTTGTTAATACACTGGATAATCTTTAATTGTTAGTATTAAAATTATTTGTACAACTTTTTTCTTAGTATCGTTTCTTAATTTACAACATATTACGTGCTGGTAGAAAATCAAATAAAGGTGGTTAACCGAAATCTACTACCATAACAGTGTAACATTTTGTGCTTATATTGTATGTACTTGTGTTGTTTGACATTCATTTGTATTGTATTTACAATCACAAGTATTAAACAAGCGAGTTTTTAATATTTTTTAAATACACTTACCTATTCCCGATCGCTCTTAATGAAATAGGAAGTTCTGCCCAGGTGAAATGTTTGATTACGCAATCATCTCTTGATTATAAACATTTCTTATCTTAAAACATCATCTACTTTTTATTCGTATAATTTATCACATTTTATATCACAATCTAACGATATTTTCCTGGTGATATTTTTATGATGCTACTAAATATTAGAACGAACTCCCACAAAGTAAAAGACCACCGTGTAAGCCCTGTGTCCTTGCCACCATCTTCGGCCATCAGAGCGTAAAACCGAAGCGGAGTGGTCGGTGCATGGTGTAAAGTAATACGGGATGACATTTAGTAGCCGATCTGCGCCGAGGACGACTAGGCGAGCATAGCGCATGCGTACTACACTGGTGCCGCCCGATATGAGTGCGCATTACCGTAAACAGCGCATTTTATGTAGACTGGCAAATAGATGATGTGTAATGACGCTGGTCAGAGCTACGAACTGAATGAACATTGCCAGACGGATTTTACAGACTCGTTAATTTGAACCTAGCTTGGGCAGTTTTTCTTCTTTATTTAACAGAGTTTGATCTCGTTCTATGCTAAGGAAACAACCGTTATTACACTCTTAACCTTTGAATAATTGAACTCTTTAAGGTGGCTATTCTTTAAGGCTTCAAGTATTTAATACCGAAATAATATTGACTTTCTGCTTTATTTTAACAATGTTAACATTAATTTGTTGCATATTAAATTCTTAATAAAAAGAACGTTTTAATTCACAGATTTTTCAAGTCACGTTTTGGTCGAAACTGACATCTTACATTCATTTTGTACTTGTACTTTGAACAACTTACAGTAATCCCATTTCCCCTACAATGCTCTTCACACATGTATGTTATTTATCTGTCTTATTACAATATCTATATTTGTAAATCAACGATTAAATATAAGGGCTACATTACAATATTCAAATAAATGTTGTTTATTGAGAAAAGGAAAAAAAACTATGCTGACAAAATCGTGTGCAGATTGAACTGAATATTTTGGGTCTTGATTACTCAAGTATTTAAATAGCTCAAAAATACTCCACAGTTTATTGTGTGTTATGTAATCTTTTTGTAAATGTAATATGCTAGCTTATTATTTGTGATAACGAAGCTACATTCAATCAATACCCTAATATGTAGTTTAAAATACTCGTATATATTTTTCTGTTTAAATATTGAATAACGTATAAAAATGTGGAACCAATGGACACATACAATATGTAAAATACGCTGTGATAGTTAGCTAACAAATCTCGGTTGAATGTATAACTAGTAATCTTTCTACAACAATACTAAAGTTACAAAGAATGCTTTATTTTACCGGGTGAAGTTAAGGCTTATAAGCCCTCTTTAACATTTAACTCTTAATATTCATGAAAGACTGTATTGCACTAATACTAACTACAACTGAATTTCTAACTATAACTAACTAATAATCTAGAACTCTCTACTCTAAATATCTCCAATTTGCAAGATATCCGACTACATGCAAGGCAACTTTCAAGATTTTTAAAAATTTGATTTCATATTGAAACTGACACTCAACCACATAAGGAAACTAAATAATATATTAAAATATTTCGAAATTTCAAATTTCCCTTTCTTGCAGCCAACGCTTGATTTTCCCGAGAAAATCTATAGCCCAGCCAGCACGCGTCATATTTAAATGTTCATATATTAAAGTAATTGTGATCTTAAGAATGTAATTTTCAAAACTTTTCTCTTATAACATGAAAAAAAAAAACTGTTTGAAGTATAACATTTTGGTTTTATTGGCTTATTTCAGAAATTTTAATCAACGCCGTACCCTAAAGAGTATGAAATCTGCTAAATGAAAATTTTTATATAAATAAGATATTTAAATGTGGATTCTTTTTTGTCAAGAGGACCATATGCAATGTACGTGTAGATATTTTAAGGCAATCACACGATCGTGGCGAACGCAATGGATAGATATTTTATAATTCTATCTACCTAAAAGTTGGCAACAATTCAGCGGTGACTATTGCACAATCGAGTAACCAATTATATCAGGCAATTCGGGTAATGCGGAAGGGGGTTCGGTTGAGAACAATGGGTGAGTGTCTGCCTACGTATTGCGGGCAAGAAGTGTTACACCACTAACCTAAATATGAACAGCTCGACCTTACAGCACCTAATTGAAAGTTAGGTTTTCTAATTGTGAACCCGAACAAGGTTATGACTGCCTTTGGACATACCATCAGCCCAGCCCACTCACTGTAGTAGTTACATACAAGGTAACTACTACAGTGGTAACTACATAAAGACGCGCACCTACTAAATAGTTTCTGAACGGTTACAGATAAAGCAATAAATCTACTTTTTCTAAATAAATAAATCTATCTATAAATCTACTTTTTTAAGTAACTAAAATGTTTTTGTCACCTAAGGGGGACGGCCCACAAGGAGTAACAAGAAAATCTTAAGAGAGAGCATAGGTCGAGTAGTACATGCTACTAAATTACAGATCGTTAGTAGTAGAAATTAGCCTAAACCTACAAATCTGACCTGAAAAGGTTCATTATTCACACAGTTACGCTGGGTTAAAGTTTTAAAAAGTTACAATTTAGGCTCTGTTTAGACGGTTATTATTCTTTTCTTGGTTCAAGTTGGTAAATTTAAAGTTTGTAAATGCTTACTAAACTTAAGAAATAGTTTATACGGTGGCTGGTGGCTCTTCACATCCATTACAGGATAGTAAACAAGGAGTTCGACAAAAATATGAAACGTAACCATAGGTCAAGATATGCATAATTTTAAAGAGGCTGATTAGTAAAGATGAATATCGGAAACAGCGCATAAAAAGGTTGGTTCAGTACAAAATGGCAGATGTCCAAGATTTTATTTTGTTGTTGAAAGACATTTTATTAGTGGCCACAATTTAAATGCATTAATAAATCGAAGAAAAAATGCTCCTATATGCAATAGGTCTGTCATAAAAATGTGCATTTTGAGGTTAGTTATGAACAAGGGTTAGTAATTCGGACATTTACTCTAAAAAGGTTTTGTATAATCTCTAAAATAGACATTAAATCACTTTATTTCATTGAAATCATTAAACATCTACCATTTTGTACTGGATCAACCTTCTGAAGTGCTGTTTGTGGTTTTCATCTGCCTTATGCATTATGCCTGTGCGTGACTTAATACACACAACTCAACGTAATAATAAAATGATTGTCTATATTATCTTTTGAATTTTAAAAGAACCTATATTGTGGATATTTTTAATTCATTGTTTTGTTCTTACATAATTTACAAGCAACTTCCAGTCAAATTGCCAACACGTTTCATGTTTACAAAACATCAATCTATACAAAGCACAATATCAGAATATTTTATTGTCTCATTAACACTTATAAATACACTTGAACCAGACTATTGGTTAAACATTTGCGTAAACTTTACTTTAAACGAGTTTGTAAGCTATTAAGTGTTAATTCTATAGCTTAAGAGTCTGCAGAGGTAGTCGCCTAAGAGCAATGTAAATGCGGTACAGCAGTGTGACTCGACGATTTATAGGGAATTTATAATTTTTAAATTGTTTGAAAGAGAATAAAAGTTACTAATAGATTTACCTTAAAACATTTTGAGAGCTTATTTGTATTTTCATAAAAATCGTAAACTAATAAACTAAAACTCAATGTTTTATATTTGATCAAAAATAATATCTGTTAAAAAGTCCAAAGTACATGAACGTATAATTTTTACGCTCTTTCAAACTATGTTAAAACTATATATTTTGACAAATTGTTAAACCACAGTTCTGTACTAGATATAAAACCGATATGGCGAACATCTCTGCAGGCTCTTCTTAATATTTTGAGATGATGAATCCTTCAAAAGGTGCAGTGTAATAAAGAATGCAATAAAGAATTAACATAACAAATCAGAACTGCAACGGTAAAAGAGGAATGACTTGTTCGTAAATCTCAATCCAACTTCATTCGTCCATGATTATTGATGCTCTGGAGTGCATTTGAGGTTGTAAGCAGACAAAGAGGGATGGGATCACAGTCGTTGTGTGGGTGAAACAGAGTGAGCGCATCCATCTTGGTGGCACCCCTGGTCTAAAGATGAATTATGAAGCCCACCCATCACATCCCAGCTGTCTTCGAGTCATCCACGCCAGATTAATTCCACGTCGTTATTTATACAAGTCTCTTGTTGGGATCACGCTTTACTCTTATTAAGAAGTGACACTTAAAAATAAACTTTTGGTTACTTAAATCCAGCTGTCACACCGCAGATATTACGAAGGATACGAATAGCAGACATGGAACAGACATTTGAAGCGATGACAGGAATAACGAAGGTGCAGTTTGTTTAGGTAACAGGAATAGAGAAGCTGTGCAGTTTACCAGAGGACTGGTTGTCATTCGTTATAGGAATACAGAAATTATAGCTTACTAGGGGACTGGTTTGTTTGGGTAACAGGATTAGAACAACTGCAGCAGTTAACAGAGGACTGATTTCTCAACAAAAAATAAATAAATAAATAAAAACCAGAGAAACTGTAGCTTATCACAGGGCTGGCTTGTCGTAAGTGACAATAATAGAGAATAAATACGATGACTGAGATCATCTGTTTTTCCTGTACTGTATTCTGAATGTATTATATGCTTAAAAAATTAAGGTTTTTCATGTAACTAAATATTCTCGAAAAAAAATGAAATAAATCCTTTTTTTTAATATTGGTGACATTGTGAGTTATTTTTTTTAAATTGGTGACTTTGTGACTGATATGAATCTTTAAAAACCAGTCATATAGTGTTTGTAAGACAATTAAGTTTTGATTAGGCAGTACCTAGATTCCTTAATGTACTTAGGACTACATAGTATAAAGTAGTCCTAAATTCATTACGACTAGCGAAGTGGGAGCGGATGAATGGATGAGCAAGTGTTGATTCAATTGCGCGGAAGTTACAAGGGGCCGGCCGGGCACATCCAAATGCAAATATCTTAACAGCCTATTACCCAGGGTTCAGTTCGGATGGCGGGGTTGTCCCTTTTAAATTAACTAACCACTCCAGACAAGTGGGAATATCAGAAAAAATAAAACGCAGGTAACTAAAATCCAGTTTGTGGCCCATTGTTCGGGTAGAAGGGAAGAAACCTACTCAGTTTTTCTCGGCGAGATTAGCGGTGGCGAGTCTTGAGTCGAGTGTTCCCTACCGACCCCCGTGAGGCGGATCTTTGTCAACCGCGTCTCGACCATTCAACTGTCAGTCAGCCGTTTCAAGATGGCGATCGTACAAATAGCCCACTGCGACAATCGTTGCCAGTGAATTAGTGTGACAATAGACAGGCCCGATGTTATACGCGTATTATCTAATGTGCCCCCGGCTGTAATCCCATTAGTGGGAACACAGCTGCCCTACGCGCAGCTTTATTGCCAACGATCAATTGGTGATACAAACTTGTCTCTGCCAGTGACACGTGGACAAAGCCGACGTGAACACGCGCGCCCGTCGACACGATACGAAAGTGACAACCCGCTTTAAAACGATCCACCCTTCTGTCGGAACTAATATTAAAAACTACTTTGGAAGATAGTTCTGAGAAGGTTCCTTGTAGGTAAAGAATTGATAAAAAAAATACTCAGCAAACTAAATAAAATAAAAAAACTGGCTAAATGAAATACAGGAAGAACGTTATTCAATTAATGAAGGCCTAATCAATAAAACAACAAAAAGTTACAGTAGAGTAATAAAGGACAAACAAACAAGATTCACACAAGACAGATAAAAGAACTACAGCAGTAAGGCTGTTTTCAGAGGAAGGGTTACAAGGGAAGTTCCAGAGTGTGAAGGATATTGAGAAGGGATAAAGTCCACATAAAATAGTACAATATAAAAGAAATATCTAGAAAATGTAAACCTTCCCATAAATACACTTAAAATAAAGGTAAATATATCAATAAATACACTGTAAACCCAGTAAGAACACACTTTACAAAAAGGATTTTGTAGAAAACGTACAACTATCAATCTTAATTAAACAATTAAGATATATTTTGGGCATTGTTAAAAACGGGGATGAATAAGACATTTTATTTCAAACCCTTTTTTAAATGAAATGATCAGATAAACTGGTACTTAAAAATATAATTAAGTATTAGTATAGTTTACTGCAGAGGTAGTCACCATATTGGATTTTTTCCCCCATAAAAGAAGAACAGAACCCATGTTTTTTAATGCGGAACAGAATTGCGACTGTCAGAAAATTATAGTTTTCACGTTGTTTTAAAGAGCGAAAAAGTAATTGTTGAAAATTTTAATTATAAAAATAGTTACTTGAAATTAAATAAAAATATTGGGTATTAGTGAATTAGTTTATGATTTTTAAAACAATCAAATTAAAATGTACTTTAAAAAAAAGTAGATTCACTAGTAACTTTTACGCTCTTTCAAACGATGTAAACATTATAATTTTCTGGCGAATCGTGAGTCACAGTGGTGCATCACACTACTCTCAAGAGATATAAATCCAATATGGCAGTTCCACTGACTCTTAAATTTAAAGATGTAAGAGTATACTTTTTGTTTGTTGGCAATAGGAATTTTCGTAACTATGCTATAGGGGGCAATCCACGCTCAACTTCGGATTACAGGCCTCATCAAAAACGGAAGCCTCCCAAATTAGTTTGCTTATCAAAGTCACATATCAATTGACAAACAATAATATAAATTTCGTCAATACCAAAAGTAGCATACTAAATGAACCTAACTATGCTAAGACTAAGGAACCCGATCGATATATCGTCTTCTTGACATGTAGGGTCGGGTCAAACCTGGCCTCGTGATCATGGTCCGAGTGGAATCGATGCACATTTTATTGCACTGGCACCAACCCAAAAGCGGCGCGGCCCGTGTTCGGCTGAGAATGAACGAACGGAGAATTCCAAAAAGACGTCTACGAGACGTATTCCTTCGACCAAACAAATAGCGCCTCTCCTTTCTCCTAAACACGAACAGTATTCGGATGTATTATGCAAAACTAATCTATAGTGAGATCGTGTTACCTGCATCCCCAATTCCTAGCGGACTTTATCGACTTGGTTTATTGCAATGTTTACCTCCCCTCTTGGTCGATAAAAAAGATCGACTAAATTAAGTGTCGAAGTCCGACGATATATCAAGGTGCGAGTAATCCATCTACACTCAGACCACCCGAACGGCCTGGCCACGGCCAGTGCTCTGGCATTCAACATCACACTAGCTAGAGCACAGAGAAAGAATAAACAGGGGCAGCGAACGCCTCGGTGGCAGTTAGTCACCAATAATTTAAATCTTCGAACGGGATTAATAACGAGGAAAATGTACGTATGATGTTGAGTTATTTGTTGGTAAAACACTCCACTAGATATGAATGACTGAATAACGAGTAGTAATTATCATTTACGAACAAATAATTGATTTAAAACTCTAAACAGTTTTTTTATTCTGTTTAGTATTGAATCGTTAAACTATAAATCATTTGATAGAATGATTATTGATGTAAATATAGGTATATATAGATATTTCGTAATGATATTTTTGTATTTATTAAATTATCAATGTAAGTATAGGTATATGACCATTTTAAATGAAATATCACACATGTCAATTAGGTAAAATTGGCTAAAAGTATACAGATATCACTGCTATGTAAAGTTACATGGTAATATTGTTATAATTTTGATTACATTTTGGGATATCGCTTACTTAACAATACCCTGACACCGTTGGATAAAGTTATGTTAAATTTCATCCCTTCTTGTATTTTCATTTGTAACTGAAGGAGTGAATTTCAAAGTTGATGTTCAACAACGAATAGTATTTATGTTTGCAATTTAAAATATTATGTTTGATTAAAATTCATTATATCATTGTAGACATCTCCAACGAGTCGGTGTTTTTGAACTACATGTCGTTTCGAAAGGTAAGAAAAACCCCTCGTTTTGGGGTATACCACTGTACGTATATGGGTGGGTGGGTGGGGCAATATCTCGGTACGTGTATTTTCAATACCACCGTACGTGTATGGGTGGGTGGGTGGGGCAATATCACTGTACGTGTATGGGTGGGCGGGTGGGTCATCACCACTGTACGTGTATGGGCGGGCGGGCGGGTCAATGCCACTGTATGTGTATGGGCTCATATTGCATTTACTATACAAATAAATACAAGAAAAACCTGGAGAACAGGCCTAGTCACGATTGCTTTTTTTCGGAATTATAATCTATTGCATAGTTCTACTTAACAAATACACAATAAAAAAAAAAAAACAAAATTAAAAATAACAAATACAGTACTGAAATTCAAAAACATTATAAATCAATTAAAAATCTACTTTGATAATGAATTGACATGACTTATTTTTATTGTGCACAAAATGACTTTTCTAATCTGCATTATCAATTAATGTCACTTTTCTATCTTTTTGTTAAGGTTAAATAGTTTTGCACGGTCTTTATGCTATTAGGTGATAAGTGACTTTTGGTCTAGTTCCGGCCAGCACTAATCTATTCTCCATAAAAACATTATTACATTTTCTCAAATCTAGCAAAAACATAGCTACACTGGTAGTCCTTTAGTGCGTCTGTACATATAACGATTTGAATTTGGACCAATTTTGGGATACGTTGTATTATTTATAACTTTTTGGTTTTTCCGACATTCTGGTGCTTTCATTTCAACAACGTTTACATATAAGAATAGTGTTAAGTGCCGTTCGCGAATCACACATCTTAAAATAAAAACGATTCAAATGCAATTTGCGATCAATATTCTCCATCGCAATACTTGCAAAAGGCATAATTTGACTCTATCAAACATAGTTTTGTCGAAAATACTATTAAAAACTGTTATCATTAAATACTGGAAGTGAAGAACAAACCCGAGATAACTGACCACTCCAAACTCCCCCCTCTCACCTTATTAACTAGGATCGTGTGGAAAGTAAGGACACCATCACCCAATCCCTGAGCACCACAGGGACAGGTGACATTAACAGTCAAGTCTTGGATATGTCAGGGTCACCAAGTCACAATTAATTGTACTGGGAAGACTCCGGGTTTACGAAATACGTGAAGTGACTTCGGAAAAAGGCCAACTTCCTTAAGTCAGGAACGATTAATTGTAAGATGTTTATAGCAATGTACTGTTTTATTACGATCAGAGCTATAGAATATTAAAATGTTTTTATGGAAAAACATTATTTAAAGGAAGTTTTAACAAATGACTAGTCTTTTTTCATAAAAGGACTCCTATTGACCCATTCCCCCGATCCTCCCACAGGCCAGTTAAACTCTCAAGTGTTCAAAACAGTCTTGAGGCCCAAACATGCAACACTTCAGAAATGGGGTGTACGTTTAGTCATACAGCCAAGAATTAAAAGCTGCTTTCAGCATCTTTAGAAACATGCCATAAATTTACAGACAACATTTATGCTGTGAAACCTGTTTGCATTGCTAGCATACTCCAATCACATACTCTAATCACATACTCCAAAGTAAGAGCGTACAAATGGATGTCTTGAGCAAAAAGTGTATTCGGAACTCTAGACCAATTGAACTGAAACAAATTGGCCATGAAGCACTCTGTAAAATAATAGCCAGACAGTTAGAAAACAGCACTACGAGCAAAAAGTTGATAATTTAGTTCTACAAGCGTTTCCACCTTCAGATAATAAACAGTTCTAGTAGTATTATCTAAAGGTAACGTACCTACCGCGTCAAGGTTATATTTCCATTTCACCAGACGTTTCACTATGCTATCATGCACACATTCTTACACTAACAGTCTAGCAATGTTCAATGATTATAACGTGTACAAAACGTTTTGTAACGGTGCAGCTTCCATAAATAGCGATCACCTTGGCAAATTCTTCCGGATACATATATTGTCATTACAACTACAGATGTGCATGCAATTTAAAATAAATAGTTCCAATATTCTTTAATCCACATTTTTGTAACTACCAGTTACCATAAAATCTTTCTACCACAGATTTAGTCTTTGTACATAATATTTTTCCAACTAAATCTTATTTATCGGCTTGGTGCTCATATGCTTATGAGGTGAAAAGTGCAAACAGAAAACCTTTTTATTACGTATTGCAGTACGTTTAAGTGGTTGCTATACTGTAAGTTTGTTCCACGTCTACTAACAAGTTAAGTTAGAGAACTCCAGATGTCCATATAGCCTATACACTCACAAAAATGTCTGGAGATACATCAAATAGTAAATACTTGATTTTATAAATAATTAATCTTTAAGAATAGAACTATTTTATATATATTTGTATGAAGTTTACGTATTACTAGCCAACAGCCCTTGATTCGCTACGAGGTGGTTTTCTACACTTGCTCACACTCCCTACGGTTCTCTCTAAACCATCACGTTAATATAAAAGCTCAGCCTGCATAAGGATTCTCCACAAAACCCTCTACAACAACTTCCCACACAGCAACGCTCATCCCCTCCCTCCAGACAACAGCAGCACCAGAACTCAACAACTCCCTCAGCTGCCTTCGTAACTCCACCACACTGGCAACCGGCACAGCCCCACGAACCCTAACCTCAAAGATTAACTCCTCCTTGTTCAAATATGCCACATTGAAATTCAAGTTGACCCACCCGCCCACCCACACACGTACAATGGTTTACTTTTTTATGTTTAAATTTAAATATGTATAAACTTAAACATAAAAAAGTAAATAAAACTGTTATTTAACAACCTAAAGAGAGTTTAGGTTAAGTACTACCACTGGGTTTACCATTTCTAAATATATGCCCGTACACATACAGTGGTATTGACCCACCCACCCACCCATAAACATACAGTGGTATTGACCCACCCGCCCACCCATAAACGTACAGTGGTATTGACCCACCCGCCCACCCATAAACGTACAGTGGTACTGACCCACCCGCCCACCCATAAACATACAGTGGTATTGACCCACCCATAAACGTACAGTGGTATTGACCCACCCGCCCATCCATACACGTACAATGGTATTGACCCACCCGCCCACCCATACACGTACAATGGTATTGACCCACCCGCCCGTCCATACACGTACAGTGGTATTGACCCACCCATACACGTACAGTGGTATCGACCCACTTGCCCACCCATATACGTACAGTGGCATTGACCCACCCGCCTACCCATACACGTACAATGGTAACGTAATGCGGTATAGCCGTTACCGCAGTACGTGTATGTGTGGCTGGGTGAGTTCATCACTACAGTTCGGGACTGGGTGGGTCGTCAGTACGTTTATGGGTGGCCCGTCACTATAGTATGTGTATGGGTGGAGTGAATGGGTGAGTCATTATCACAATACATGTATGGGTAGGCCGTTACTATAGTACGTGTATGGGTCTCCACGGTGAGTCATTCCCACAGTACGTGTTTGGGTGAGTTCACTTGTGGAAGTGTTTGGCCTAGCCTTTCCACATCCCAAATAATACGGAAAAGAAGGTACGGCTCAAAAGCAGTTTATCGTTGTGTATAAGAACGAATATAGGGAAGAAGAAAACAGAGGAATAGACAGAAGCAACAAACTTACATCATATGGCTTTATCCCTGATTTTATTGCTTAAAATGTACGATAAAGATAATATAATCTTACCATTTCACATTTTAAATATTATTTTTGTGCAATGTACATTTCAACTTTCTACGTAACCTTCAGGCACATTACAATGATATTAAATGACTTAAATTGACACCCGCTCTCCTACATAACGTAGCTTTGTAGTCCAGAAACCCCTATTATTCTACTTTAGAGGGTTTCAAGGTACTGCAATGAACATGACTGATTTAGTAGAAATCACCTTAAAATGTTCACAATAAAAACCAAATTATCCAGGCTTATGGGTCATATTTATGTTTTTTTTCTATGAGCTGTTTGAAAAATTATTAAATTTTATTAATTATAATGTTATTCATGGAAAAGTGGAAATGTTGAGATGCTTTCTACCACTTAGGAATGGAACTTCCCTTCAAATATCATCAAAATATGATGAGTACTTCCAGAAATTTCGTAATTAGTGAGTAGATTGTTTTTATATATTATATATTTAGATATAAATGAGAAAAATACGCATTATTTTATTATAACAGAACTTATTTCTATCAATTCAAAGGAATCTTACAAGGAACCTTCAAAGGAACATGCCTACCTTAATTGGCACATTAGATAAGTTTCACTTTTCGAGTTCACAACATGAAATATTTTGTTCAATTTGGACCTATAAAATACGATATATCAAACAGGGATGTAATGTTATAATAGAAAGCTGATATGGGCTAGTTAGTTACAATTCATTTATATTGATGATATTGTTAAACAGTGTCCTCGATACAGCACAAACCACCCAGTCATCGAACAACACGAAACCTGACCGACACAAACTACCCTGTACCCAGTCATCGAACAACACGAAACCTGACCGACACAAACTACCCTGTTACACCAGTTTCCCCGATACGGCACAAACCGCCCAGTCATCGGACAACACGAAACCTTATCTAAACAAACTACCCTGTTACACCAATGCCCACGATACGGCACAAACTGCCCAGTCATCGGACACCACGAAACCTGACCTACACAAACTACCCTGTTACACCAATGTTCTCGATGCGGCACAAACTGCCCAGTCATCTGACAACACGAAACCTGACCTACACAAACTACCCTATTACACCAGTGTTCTCGATGCGGCACAAACCGCTCAGTCATCGCACAGGAGGTTTGATCTACACAAACTACCCTGTTACATCAGTGTCCTCTCGATGAGGCACAAACTGCCCAGTCATCGGACAGAACGAAACCTGATCTACACAAACTACCCTGATTGAACAATCTAACTGAAGTACTTGTTTTCAAATAGAATTGGTTGGAATGAGGGTCCTTTGTTAAAGAGCAACTCTATTGTGCCCTTACCTGGTGATTAGGGGATATCCCACCCGGTTTGTCCCACCCTCGGTGAAGGGGCGCCCTATGTAAATGGAAATGTCAGTACCAAACGGACGTTGTCACCTCGTCCTAGATCTGTTACAACGTACTTTTAATCCACTCAACAACTAAACGTCGACGTAAATTATAACAATCACTACCATTATGTTAAATGACTGTTTTGTTAGTATAATTTTAACCCTTTTCTGTCTATTCTAATACATCGAAAAACAGTCTCTATCTCAGCTTAACACTCTTAAATTCGTATTTTATCATTGTTTGTAAATGCAAACTCATCTGACATGGCTTCGGTATGTTTGTGTGGAATCCGCGACACAGGAGTCAACATAACACTGATTGACTATGTTCCAAACATTGTTAAATGTCAATGAACAATAAACGATTTGATTTGATTTGACTTACCTGGCTAATAAGTAATTTTCGCTAGGGGTGCGACTCAGGGGCGCCTCCTCGCCCCTATCAGGAGGCGCTGTTGTGTCGCACCTAAAACTCTACTAAAACTCACCTAAAACCTAAGGTGTCCTCGGCACTCTACCTGCTTCCTCCCTGCTATATAGCTCAGCTGGCGGGACCTCCTAAATATCTACCAATCCAATAGCACAACGGCTACTATCATACTGACTTTGTTTTAAGTGCACCGCATATTTTGTAGGAGTAAGTGTAACATTGATTCTGTAGTTGACATGTCCTAGTAAGGGGTTATCCTAAAAGATCAATCAAAACTATTAATCGTGTGTTCTTAATCATTTGTAATCATGTTTAAATTAATAAGCAGTTAAACTCTTGCAGACTTGTTTTAAAACAAGTTTGTAATCTTACAGATAAAATACATCCACGCTTCTTTATGCACACCAACTATCTTGGTCTTCGGATGTGGATCCCGTCACGTTTACCACATCAACTCCTGAAGACTAAGATAACGATGTGTGGTATTTATATTCATCTTTTTAGAAAAATTATAAATTTGATACTATTTAGTTTTATCTAAAAGGAACACGTAGACACTCTTCCTTCGCCCATGGCTTGTCCCTTTAACCCATTAGTATTAATTATGAAGTATTAACCATAGTTTATGCAAATTAGTAAAAGCCAAGCAGTGATTTAAAAAATATATATATTCATTTTATTACTCAGCAAGTTATTTCAAAGAAAAAGAAGAGTTACAAAAAGGTAAACAACTACAAATAGGCTTATAAATAACGAATCTATATTTTTAAGTTTTAACAATTAATATGTATAACATTCTAAAATAATAAATATAAATTTAAATTTAAACTAAATAATTTGGATTACAATTACTAATATTCAAAACAATCTAAAATAATATACACAATATTCTAAAACAAACAAAATACGGAAATTCAAAACAATACGTCAAACGCCAACCAATCCACGATTTTACGTCTTATACAATACACCTTTTCTATGACTTAGAAGCATGTCAATGAATCGGACATATACAAGCTTATATTTACAATTTCAGTGACAGAAGGCTTTTTTATTTCTAAAGAAATTTGAAGTGTGAAATTTGTGAACAAAATCGGGAATCGAATCCGGATCAAATGTAAATACTATGTATGCTTATTTAAATAAACATGTTATCACCTACACTTAGATTACTGTCAAGGTAAACACCATCTCATCATCCCATCAAGAAGCCCTAGTTTTTGAACCACTGTCACACTGGACCCACGAGGGTACGACAGTGGAGCGCCTCACGGTCAGGCGCTCCACTGTCGCAGTTGTGATATTTTCTGGCTGACAGTTTGATATGTTTTTGACAGGCGCTCCACTGTCGCTCGCCCGTTTGTATGAGGCCCACTATAGACACTAGATTCGTTTCACGTATGGTCAGCCGGGACTTTTCACATAGTGACTAAGACTAACACATTATACGAAGTTTGCTCATGGTGTAAAGTAAACTTTCATGAGTTTACTTCCTAAAAGCACTCTGTCTGCAGGTTCGTGCGTGAGTTGGCGTAAAGGATGTGCCGGCGTGGTGGCTCAGTGGCAAAGGTCCAAAACTGAGCTAACAGTCGGTACTTCACTCGTTGAATAAAGTTCACGCACAGACTGCATTTCAATGTGTTTACATATAGTTTTAGCGAGTAAAGTAACAAAAACAAAACTGACTAAGAGTGACAGAAAGGGCACAATTCGTCGTTAGTTTGGCCCTCTGTGGACCAGGAACTGGAACGGTCTGACAACCGCGCTCAGTCCACAAATAATCGATGCGCTGCAAAGCGGACAGTACACATACTACAGCGTGGCATTGTGTGTAGACAAATGGTCTGTGTAAAGTTAGGTTACTGAGATAATCCTAGCTACAAGGAAACACGGTGGTGGAATGATAGGAGGTGTTTCGTTTTAAGTTCAGTTTCTGGCATTGAATGGACTTTGCTCAGTGGTTGTCATAATCATTATCATCATTATTGGACAATTATTGGGATGGCACTGATAGGAAATCGTCTTGAAAGAAATTAAAATCATATAAGATGACAAAAAAAAAAAAAACACATGGACAAAATTTGCTTTAAATTTTACGATACACTGTAGATAACTCCACAGGCCTGATCATAGGGCTGAAGCATGACTCATTATAGGAAGTAACCAGACTACACACGGCATCCACATTGAACCAAATCCTTATATTCACCTTAAATAGGAAGAAGTTGTGTCAGTATATCATATAGTCTGACACCTCGACCTGCACCGTGTTTCTCACTAGGGAGAATAATGGAGCTATTATGCCATTCGCGTATGATCTATTTCATTACATTTTATGAGACAACTAGGACACACCCCAGCACTCTTTGTATGCCAAACCCGTCACTTGCTATGCTCATGTCACCTCGCTCACATAATTTTACTATTTTTCTTCACATGGTATGTTCAAAAATAACCTCTTGTGTCAAGTTACGTCGTACTAAGCTCTCATTCGTAGGTGAATGCAAACAAAGGATCTGATTTGCCGGTATTGGCATATTTACTATTCACCTCATTTTATCTCTTTTTTGAGAGAAAATATTTTTAAATCCTTTATTGGAAAAGGTACTCATCTAGAGCTTATACTAAATAAACTGCAAAGTTTCATGGTCCAAGCATTAAAATTTTTTTAAACTTCAATCAGTCAGTCAATCTCTGTTGTTGGCATTTGGCTCATATGTAAACAAACAGTTAACAAACGCCATGTGTGTAACTTTATTTAAAATTCGTTTCTCTTTAAGAAATCCATTCTTTATTGGATTGTCAAACATTATTGGATTCCTAGCCTTTACAAATAAATGCATTTCTTTGTGTAGAATCAACATATCAAAGGCTTGAATACTCCGATAAAAGTTCCGGAGAATGGTTTGGACCGTTTGTTGTTTTCAATCATGTACCTTCATTAGTTCCGTCCTTCCAATGTAATATTATGAGAAATATATTGAATTTGACGAATTCTTGAAAAAAGCAAATCATTCTTTTACAATAATTCAGCCACAAAACAAATAACAATGGTCTAGGTTGTCGGTTTCTTCACTCCAAGTCGCCAATTACAGACCGCACCTAGAACTATAACAAGGAGCTATCTCAACTTGCATCTTTTCTTGAGGCTATAATGTATTGTGTGTAACATGGGTAAGCCAAACCCCCCAGGTATCAGCCACGCCGACCCCAGTAATTCCGTCGGCAACGAGTTTACCTAATTGGCCATGACTCACACACACTATTGGCACTCCTCCAGTTCAACTATTGTTAATAGTTCTATTAATTCTAAGTCTACATTTTTTCAAAACAATAAAGAACGTCAGATTTAATAAGTTCGAGGAGCGGAAAATAATTTTACGAGTGTCGAATAATTAAACATTTTTAATCAGCGAAAAGAGATAGAGAAATAGTCAGACTTCCTGTAGCAGACAAAACGAGCTTAGTGGGTCTGCCGATACGCAGCGCTGGTTGGAATAATTTCTGCGGGGGCAACCGAGGTGCGACATGGACTACCTGAGGGTCATAATTGGACACTCGATGTACGACATGCAGCGAAAGAGAACCCAAAACTAACACTCGAGGTGCGACATGGCGCTTCGGCTAGCAGTGTGGCCGTGTTGGTCTGGCGGCTACTAGTTGATATATTTACAGTGATAAAATTATCTGAAAACTACAGCCATACAATGAGACACATGATTAACGATTGTTACCAATACAATTACTACCAACGTACGTGTATGGGAGGGTGGGTGGGTTAGGTTAGGTTAGGTTAGGTATATATAGGTAGGTCTATTTTTGTGTATATATATATATATATATATATATATATATATATATATATATATATATATATATTTATGGACACAGAGAGAGAGCGCGTCTACAACCCCGCAACCCTTCGCCGGGCTACCTGAGGTGGCATGTCGCACCTCGAGTGCCAGTTTTATGGCCCTTTGGGTCGCTGGGATTAACACAGGTAGTCCATGTCGCACCTCGAGTGCCACCATTTCTACTATGTACCCCTCATACTCCTGTCCACCGTCTGTAATCTCCCCTCTCTCTCTAGTCGGCAGCGCTATCCTCTGTGACATTCTCTGTCTCACTCTAGGCTGCCGCGTAACAAGCTCGACCCAGCGGCGGCCGCACGAAGATTGCAAAATTAGAAAACAAGTTGTATGAGTATTTAACATTGGCTCTTCGCTTCTTATAGATGTGTATTCATCTATTGGTCTTACTAAACCAAACGTGACGTGTTGGACTGGAATAAAACACACATCAGTAACTATTCAGAGCTCATTTGGACAATCAATATACTTTCTACGTATTACTAAAAGCAATATACATTCTACGTATACTATTTTATACAACTTGTTTTGTATAATAATGTACTACTGTTGACTAAAATTATCCAAACCACTTTATCCAGCGATGCGTGTGGATGTAACATAACCTCTTATGCCCTACTTCCATAATAGGCAATTGTATTTGCAAATACGACCGCTACCGAATATCGTTACACGGTTTACCATATAGTATCCCATTATAGACATTTATTGTCACCTATTGTGTTGCTTCGATACTCACTGAATTGCAACCGATACAATCTGGTTGTAGGTGAATTTAAATTTTATACTGAGTTGCTTATAAGTAAAATCTAGCAACTGCAATAAACAGGTGTTCTGAAAAAAAAAAAAAAAACACTTCATCAACTCAACAATATTGTTTGTCCATTTTAACTCCATCGCATTACTGCAAGATTTTGAAATTAAATAAATAATTTGAATATGTAGAGGACCATTGTTGTTTGAATAATGTGAGCCATAGAGAAAAAGAAACAGAGGTCGCTTTCTCATGGCCACAGCAAACGCCTCAGTGGCAGTTAGAGATAAATTATAACTAATTTACATCTTTATGCATCTGTTGTATAACTATTATGTTATTTTTGAGGATTTATGGGGAATAAAGGGAGGGACTGACAAGGTGCTGGCCCTGCCATTGCGTGGCAAAGTGGATAAATAACTACTCGACACACATTTAGCGCACCATTCGATCCAATCTCTGTTTGTTTCTTCTCTGTGTGTGAGTCGATTTCGTTGCTGTCTTTTCTGAAAACGTAACATATTTCTGTAACCTATTTCTTTGTAATACGACACCTTGCAAATACTGTAGAAAAATTTTATGCGCAATAGTTTTAGTGATAAACACTTATCGTTTTTAAAATTTCCTGCAATTTCAAAATGTTTTCGAAAAATGTGAATAACTTCCGAATGGATAGGATAAATCAATTCGGATTAGGTTCAATGGAAGAAAAAAAAGCCAATTAAAAAACGTTCTATTGAAATTTACAGTCCTATGAGTCGTTGTGCTGGCACTGCCATTGCATGGCAAAGAGGATAAATAACTACTCGACACACAATTAGCGCACCATTGGATCGAATCTCTGTTTGTTTCTTCTCTGTGTGTGAGTCGATTTCGTTGCTGTCTTTTCTGAAAACGTAACATACTTCTGTAACCTATTTCTTTGTAATACGACACCTTGCAAATACTGTTGAAAAATTTTATTAAATTTAGAATTTTTATGTTTTAGCAAATTTAGTATTTAAAAAAAGTTATTTTATGTAAGAATTCAATAAATTCAACAAATAATTTCAATTGATTCCAGTGAGAATCAATCACTCGGCTGAGGTTTTTTTAAATATTTTATTATCGTTACGGTAAGAAAGATGCGTAAACTAAGCAACTCACCTTTAATGATCACTAACTAAATTAAACATTTCTTTGCCTGTAGGTAAGTTGGACTACTATGGAATTTACGAAAAATACAGTAATGTATTAAAAACACAATACTCATACAATACTAGATGAGTTACGAAGTGCCACAAAGCCTGGGTTAATGAAATTACTTACTTTAAAGGCCATGGTAGTCCCCAAGTCAATTATAAAGGCCTTAATGTCCATCTTATAATACAATTATAGAAAATTAAGAAATAAATTCCATCGTAAACGGTACAGCAGTTTTCCAGTGAAACGGGGGGAATGTAGGCGTTAACTAACTGGGGATTGAAACTGAAAAGTTATTTAGGATTTTCTGGTACATGAAAAATGTTCACTATTCTAAGAAATAATAAAACCTATCTTATTTAATTTGTAGCATTTAATACTACTGGGCACTCTCCTTCACGCGTTTCACCTCGGCCTTCGGCATCGGTAATGCTGGTTAGCAATAAGTATCACTCGTTACGCTTGAAACACCTCGGCCTTCAGCCTCGGTCTGTGATTATGTTAACATAAGTAGGTCACGTGTACTAAGAACTACTAAAATCATCATAAAATATGTAATATTGCTTATTTTATTAACTGTTTTCTTTTATGTCAATCTTTTGTTCATTTTGTTCTTATGATACAGCAAGAGTATTTTAAAGTATATTTCTATAGGAATTTAAAAAAAAAGTCAATCATACTGTACATCTAAGATACAAATCTGCATTCCATGAAAATTTCGTCCGTCGATAGTAACAGAACAAATGTTGTGTATTGATTCTGTTTAACAGCTGTGTTTATGACATGAAAAATCTTTTTAGTTTGGTTTAATCCAAACTAAAAATACGCAATTTTTAGTGCCAAAGGGGCAGAGTCCAGGCTTCTTTTACACTTCTGATACTTTCTCAAAGTCCTTGGCCTTTAAGCTTTCAAATGAATCTATTCGAGCAATCTTCTTCCTAGCTCATGAAATTGTATGAGGACCGATTCTCTTACGGAAGTAAATATATAGATTGCAATGGTAAATGTTATAAGAACGGAAGAAGTGGAAGTCGGTACAGCTAATGAATGGTCGTTAATTGGCCGTGGCACACGGCACGAGAAGGAGAAACAAGCGACTCGTGCTTGACGATAGCAACTGGAGCTAAACGGACCGTGAAACGGCTAGCCGACAAATAGACGTTGTAACACATTCTGCAATCGACATCTAATGTTAAATACACTATATATAACATGCACCCAGAACATATACAGTGTGCAACTCTGATCATGGCTAAACGTAAATTATTTGAGTCAGAGCGTCAATCCGTGAGTAGATCATTCTAGAATCCATCTAGAATTTATATACACACAATAATGTCCTTGCCGACTATGAGCTAATACAAACAACTAGCCCTCCTCATTGCAGGATCATCCTAACACTCTTCTCTCTCCACAGCTAAGTCCTCTGTGGACTGGGCAAGATCTGACAACCACACCCAGTCCAAAAACGCACGCTCGACGCGCTGTAAAGCGGACAAAATACAGAAAACAGGGTGACGCTGTTAAGCATGGAGATGAAATCTGTATATAGTTAGGTTATACAGGGTGTCCCGTAAGTAACCAGCCAAACTTCTGGAGGTCATTCCTTGGGTTAAAACAAACAAAAAATTTCATGTGTACAAATCGTCTATCTCGCTCCATTATCCGGCTATCTGTCTGTATGTGTTTTTTTACTAAAAACTTAATATCTCAAAGGTTATTTAAGATAAAACCATGAAAATTGGTATGAATGTTGATCTTTACAGTATCCATGTACTATTTAAATTTCATTTTTTTACAACAATCTTTTTCAAAATGGCGGCCATTTTAAATTTTTAAAGCCAAATATCTTAATAACCTTAAAATTTACTAAAAACTTGTAAGTTACAAAACAGTTTAGGAATTTATTTCTATAAATAACTATATAAAAATTTTTAAGATTGAACAACTATTAACTGAGAAATTATAATTTTTATCAAATAAAACTTGCTTGATATTAATAAAATTGAAAACTTTAGTTTTCAATTTTGATAAAAATTGTAATTTCTCAGTTAATAGTTGTTCAATCTTAAAAATTTTTATATAATTATTTATAGAAATAAATTCATAAACTTTTTTGTAACTTACAAGTTTTTAGTAAAATTTAAGGTTATTAAGATATTTGGCTTTAAAAATGTAAAATGGCCGCCATTTTGAAAAAGATTTTTGTAAAAAAATGAAATTTAAATAGTACATGGATACTGTAAAGATCAACATTCATACAAATTTTCATGGTTTTATCTTACATAACCTTTGAGATATTAAGTTTTTAGTAAAAAACACATACAGACAGATAGCCGGATAATGGAGTGAGATAGACGATTTGTACACATGAAATTTTTTGTTTGTTTTAACCCAAGGAATGACCTCCAGAAGTTTGGCTGGTTACTTACGGGACACCCTGTATATTTTATAACCTATGACAATCTATGTATATATATATATATAAAATCCTTCCACTCCCTCTGACAAAGTATTAAATCTTGACAGCAAATTTAACTACTTCAAAACAATATGTACAATTGCTGTACGATAGTATATAAATACGAAATATTTCATATCCTGTAACAAAATTAGAACATTTCATGATGGTCTTGAACAACTTTCAACAGACTAAATATGTGCTTAAAAGAGAATGTATACAAGAATTCTTATACAAATATGGGCCTATTTATTTAAAACAAGGCTATATAATATCGATAAAATCTAAATTTGCGGCACTACTACAAGAGGCAAAGATAGGTTATACTATCAAGATATATCTTTACAAAAAAATTATATTAATCATAGATAATCATTCTACTGCTACAAATGTCGGCGTGATGGCTCAGTGGCTTAAGGCTTCGGACTGCGGAATTGACGGTCGGTATATTTCAATCGTTGAATAAAGTTCACGCACAGGTCCGTACTGTACAACCCATGTGAACTGCAAGTGAAGTTTATTTATTTATTTATTTATTTTTAATTATATCAAATTGTTAAGAAAGCGTATTTTCAAAGCGAAGACAACTAAGCATTGGGGCCTATCTACATAGAGTCTTGCAATGTATAATCTAGCGATAGGGGCAAGCAGCAAGTAGTTCACCCGTAGTAGAGCATAAACTACGTAACGTAACTGGAAGTCATGACGTAAATATACGAGCTGATGAATATAAGCAGTCAATAAATTTCCTGAAGATCAATAAAGTTCTGAGGAGAGAGGCTCATCGTTGTTATCTTCTTGCAGTAAATCCTATCTCACTTTATGATAGACGCAGATATTGTTTCGATACACTGAATATGGCCTATCGAACACGACTACGCAGAATATATTCCAGATTTGTGAATTCTTCTGATCCTCAGGCCATTCTGAGGAATCTAAACTGAAACTAAATATTTAAGTGCTACGTCGAATTTTTTGCTTACCTTAACTTTAGGGTTGAAATAAAACAAAATAATAATATAAAACATTCATGAATTCATATCAAAATACAAAACATAATGAAGAGTAAAAAGGAGACATCACTCCATTGTAAGCCTCAAATATTTATTATCAAGTGTATAAGTCTCATTTAGATGAAGAAATTTTGGTTTATAAGCGGTAATGAAGTTGCATTTATAAATGAAAATATTATAAACTATTAGAAAAATACTCTAAAACTAGCTTTCTTATCGTAATAAATTAGTTACTACAGTTAAACTGCTTAAAAATGCACATAGGGCTCTTCTTTTGTATAAAATAAGGGAAAAGGTCCCGAAAGAAATGCTGTAGGCCTACTAGGAAAAATATATACTGCTATACATTATGCTATTGAACTTCTTGTATGTCTTTGCAAATGCATATGATTAGCAAGCAAGAAACACGGGATTTATTATTATTTTACAAATAATTATTGTTAATCTTGTTGACAGATAGAAATACATTGTTAAATATGTGTTGGAACGGTTTACATGAATGAAATTATTAATGTTGATTCTTTAAATATGCGTGCTTTATTTTTATTGAAACTAATTTTTATATATTAATATACAACAGATACCTTGGGGTGTATTTGATAACAATTTGTGTCTATAGAGATTGGGAATTGAGAAAACAAAAGGACATAAAATGAGTTACATCAGGTCGTTTATCTTTCAAATTATCCAATTTGGCCTTGACCGGAGGATTCCGACGTCATCGCCAGATAACGAAGTCAAGCAACATCGAGCGTGGCTGTCCCTTGGATGGGTGACCGCTGGGTGATCCTGTCCTTGCACGCAGCCCGGCTGCTCGGCTACTGGTGGTGGTTTGGAAGGTCTCCAGGTTGTGTTAGAGAGGGCTTCTTAACTTCGTCTGCTGAAATAAGACGATCTTTAACTTAAACTTTTCAATGTCACCATCAACTTCTGGGATTCACACCTTTCAATATGCATTGAGATGACAACTTGTGAGTGTTTAATTCAAATGTACTTAGTTGACTGGTAGGTAGTGTTCAGAAATAGCACTAAAATTGTAATTCCAAAGAGAATGCCTAGTAATAAACGTTATAAGAGTGGACATTCAAGGTTCAAGGTATACGAATTCATAACAATAAAAACCTAAATAAAACTACAACACCAAAATGCTAGAATAACATATTTTATATTGCCTTGGCAAACCTATACAAGCATTACATGTAAGACACGAGCCAGAATGGATTGCAAACATACAGAAATCAATAAACTACAGATACAAGCTTCGTTTAACAAGATAACAAACAAGATACAAGCGCTGTAACAACCATAGACCTTCAAGCCAGTATTGTCTTGTGTTTAACATAACTTTCGCTTAGATAAAATAGATCTGTTTTAACGAGGGCATGACTAGCTACCCACGTAAGCGTTCACGGCTTGTTCTGCTAGAGTAAAATATTACATATATTGTAATAACTTTAATATTTATTCACGTATAAATGTAGATTGGTTGCGATATGTTTCAGTTGTAATAAAGATAGTGTATTGCGTAAAGACGGAAACCACTGCTCCAGAAAGCAAAAGGTTTATTTCATTGCTTTATAATATTTCTTGATTCATTTATCTTGATTTTGTTTTTTTATTAAGTTCATAATTATTGTCATCTACACTATCAAGCTTACTGGGGTATGTCCAACTGAAAAGAATTTTTCACTTATTTAACCATGAAAAAAGTATGAAAGTAGCAAATGTTTTACAAAAACAACTTATGGTACACTATAATACGTCTTCATCTTTCAAATTACATCTCAAGTGTTATGATACGATCATTATTAGGGATTGAATCGTTAAAATAGAAAACTGTGCGTTTGGCGTGTTTCGCGGAGGGAAACGGCCCCCTTGAGTTCAGAAAGTGTTGTAACTAAAATGTATACAAACAGCAGGTTTGTAAACTTCTAGAATACATCATTTGAAAACATCCAAACATCCATCCTTTAATTTCTTAAATTACTAGGCGCCTATCTAGTTTACTAAAAAAATGAAAACTATAGTTAAAAATCACACTATGATATTCCACGCTAAATTAATTGCAATTAAAAAACATTGACATCCATTCAGGAGTTAACTTTTAAACACACAGGTTTCTATTTTAACGATTCAATCCCTAATAATGATCGTATCATAACACTTGAGATGTTATTTGAAAGATGAAAACGTATTACAGTGTACCATAAGTTGTTTTTGTAAAACATTTGCTACTTTTATACTTTTTTTCATGGTTAAATAAGTGAAAATGCTTTTCAGTTGGACATACCCCAGTAAGCTTGATAGTGTAGATGACAATAATTATGAACTTAATAAAAAAACAAAATCAAGATAAATGAATCAAGAAATATTATAAAGCAATGAAATAAACCTTTTGCTTTCCGGAGCAGTCAATTTTAAATATTATGTATAGGAAAATATATTTTTTTTAATAATCTGGTTGCAATGCATTCAACGTCACTAGAGGCAAGATGAACGATGACTCATCACAATACATGATGGTAAATAAGTGATTTAAACCACAATCAGCTGACAGGAGAGAGGTTAGGACGTCACCGAATCAGCTGACAACAAACGGCATCGCTCGTGACGGTGCTCCTTACAGAAACGTCAGTTGTTATAAATAAATAGGAGACGACAGAAGGGACAACGGAGCGGAACAGTTGAGCAGGTTAACTGGGAAAGGTTCTCTTCAATCGTGAGGGAATAGGAAAACACACACATTGTCACAAGATAAAATTTCATTTTGACGGCTAGAATTCGACTCCTTTCCAGAATACACAATAAAGATCTAACTAGAAATTATAGTTTAAAAGTACATTAGTATTTTATTTTAATATTATATTTTAAAAATACATTTAAACTAAATACGCAAACTTAATGAATAATTTACTGTCTTTATATTTCACTTTAACAAGAAATGTGTCTAACCAAATCAAAGAGTCCTTGTAAAGGAGACGGAAACATAATAATTTATAAATAAATAATTTTCTTGATTCTAATAAAATAATTTGTGTTATTAAGAATGACGGATAGTATATAACAGAGGATAAGGATATAACATAAAATGCTACAAAAATTCAAAATATACTTTTTAAATACTATATACATTTCGTATTTATGAACATACATATATTTATTTATTTTATTTTTACAATGCTACAATACAGCACAATTGCCAATTACACTGTAGCATTAAGAATATTAATAATAAATCATATCCAACATGCAAAAAGAGTCCAATAGTTCATGCACTGCAGGCGGTGATTCTAAGTAATAACACTAACGTGTAACATCATGAATTTTAACCATATACAATAAATATAACTGTATAAATATAACAATACATACAACTATATAAATATAACAATCAGTTTAAATCTATAACAACCAGTATAATATAACATTGTAGCAGTCATCATGAAACGAGCAAATAAATACAGTTTTATTCAATCAGTAATAAATTAGGCAACAAAAGGATTGAAATGTACACATTAAACAGTTAAATACAACAGCATTTACTATAAAGTATAAATTGTAAGGTTAAATAAATAATATACATATACATACATACACACATACATACATATATACATACATATACATACATACACACATATATACATAAGTAATGAAAAAGAAACAATAGCTATGGAATAACCAAACTTAGTACATTATTTTTATAACTCTTCAAAGAGTCCTTAAAAATGTCAACCTGCAGAGAATGAACATTGTGCAGTCTAGATAGAATGTTAACAGGAGAACTATATCCCAGGTTAGTCCTTGAGAAATGTGGAGAGAACAGTGAACAACAACGGGACTTTATATTTATTATTTTATATAATAATAAAAAGATTATTTTAGAAATCAAATTGCTATTTGGTTAAGTTGTAATGTTAGGTCATGTTAAGTTGGAATCGGTAAGGTTAAAACGTCAGTGGTATATTATAAATCGAAGTTTCATATCTGACGTAATTCATTTCTCCATGTTACACTTCCACTGCAAATAAAAATAAAATTAAAACGGTTGAATTAATTCCAGAAAGGGCTCTTTTATTCATGTTCTCGCGTAAGACAACGACGTCTGCAAGAAGCCGACTTTATCACGAAAGTGCATAATTTACAATTTGGTAACATAAAAATTATTTTACAAATAAAATCAAAAGACGATAGGTCAAAAGACCATGCGAAATTTTTGTTATGGCAGAGAGAGGGGCTGGCGTCACCCCCCGGGGTCTAGGTGTCAGGTAAGCTCGTTAACCGGGCCCAGCACAGCGGGCGTCGCGCTCCTCAAAAAATCGAATATTAACAGAAACCCCCCATTTACAAACTGTATATATCACTCGGAGATCGGGAGAGGGTCAAAAATAAAGTTCCGTACACGACAATATTCACCGAGTAAGTTGTTTAAATATTTGACTTCTTTGTCAGAACTAACTGGACCGTAAAGTTGACTCAATATACGATTACTGGAGTGGTAGAGTATAAACAAGAACTGGACAGTTGGAAATTGGGAAGGGGGGACGTTTTTGACTCCCTGATACATTGGTCATGGAAACAAGATTTCTTTCAGAGGCACAGCTTCGTGTTGGCTATAAAATATAAATATTTATGAGGTATACTTACAGGTGGAGTAGTCTAGTAAATATCAAAGGACTCGTTCTTACCTATAAACAAAGATAACGAATTAATAAACCGGACATAACATATTGAAATCTGAATCTAAGAGATTAAGTTTGAGAAAATAGCAATACAGTAAACTCTCAGAAAACTATGATAAATGTAACCTGTTAAAAAATATTATAAACTTTGGTCAATAATGACAATACAGAAAGGTTAGGGTCATTAAAGTATGCACAGTGCAGTACTACTTTCTTGAATAAAACTATCTCTGAGCACGACAGATAAAAAATTAAAATTTATGAATCTCATTAGTTCAACTCATGACAAGATATTTGATCCAGTAAAGGAATCCTAGGATGCAACCTAAAAAGTTCGTTGTCCTGAAAAATAATTATATTTGTCTAGGAAAATATGCGTAAAATAATAATGAATATTATCGACCCATTTCATACATGATCATTTTAAAAATGGTTACACAAAAACCAGAGTTTTGTGAATTATGACTGAGTCGCAAGATTTGAAATGTGAACGAAACTCATTCGACAGGCCCCATGGGGAGGCCAGTTGTTCGACAGGTTAGAACTGATATCGAAAGACGGACGGTGACATTGCTACAACCCGTGCCAAGATAGAAGGGTCCCAAGTAATGCGTTCAGAACTGGAGCACATTAGATATGTAATTGTTGCAACACCGGCCGAGCCCAGACCTGTTCCTTTAGTTCAATACACTCTTACTTTTATTGATTCATGAAGCAGATTGCCACATGGGAAGTTGTGCAGCTGTCCAGTGCCAACACAACACACCATTGCACCGCGTCACGGCACTTTCTGCTGGCCTCGTAAGAATGAGCTAGAGCTTTACATTCTGTTCTGTCGTTGGTATAATGTCAACGGCTCACAAAATGAGCTTAAATTCTAATGTAGCCGAAATAATATACATGTACAGGTACAGAAATCAGACAGTCTGAATAGTAAGTTACAGCAATTTTAATTCGAAATAAAAACTAATAAAACGACAAAATACAAAAAATAAACGTTTCAGAGATTTTTTTAAATCTCGGTAGGTATCAACACGTGCCAGTGTTATGAATGTGAAAAGTCGCCAAGAACTCTCTTCTTAATTGTTAAAATTCATTGAGATCAATCACATAAACAAAAACATACGTCGAGTAATAACAAAATAAGAAGAAATTATTTTCATTTTTAGTATTAATATAAAAATAAGTTATTATTTTTTCAGCCTTAGCCTGAGTAACATAAATGACTTTGATCCAGGTCCCACAAAACAGGGTGGAAACTGGAAGTACTCCATTTCAACATTTAGTATTAGTGGTTAGTATATTTACTTTAGTAATTTTAAACGCCTTTATTGCTAGTATAAAAATATCACAACTTATGTGAACGGTTTTAATCCGATAAAGCCAAACTATGTAGTAAGATTTATCCTTCATGTACAATTACATTAATTAGGATTGGATTTTATTAACATTTAAATTAAAGTAGTATAAAAACTAAAACCATCATTAGAGAGCTTCACTAACTCACCCGCCTACCCCTCCACGTACAGTGGTATAGGTCTACCCACCCACCCGTACACGTACAATGGTATTGACCCACCCACCCGCCCATACATGGACAGTGGTACTTACCCACCCACCCGGCCATACCCGTACGGTGGTATTGACACACCCATCCGCCCATACACGTACAGTAATATTGACGCAAAAGTGCCTCACCACACACATAAAGCACTAAGTCTAATAGCCTCCACTAGGCTATAACCAAGGATAATAACTCTCATATAATTTTTTAATACTTCAAATAGTGTTCTTGGTGTGTAAGGATGCCAAAATTTTCACCAGAGAGGACTTTATTTGAAAACTCACACTTAACTCTACGCAGATTCTCAAAATTCAGATGATAGATGTTCTAAAAGAAGGCATTTCTTTGGAATTTTGTTGGCCCTGAGGAGAGCCGTTGTTTTAGTTGGCAACTACTCACACTTAACTGTACGCAGAATTGCAGATCCTCAAAATTCAGATGATAGATGTTCTAAAAGAACGCATTTCTTTGGAATTCCGTTGGCCCTGAGGAGAGCCGATTTTTTAATTGACAACTGAAAATGCAAATAAATGAAAATTTACTTTATTAGGCGGTTAGGACTAAAAAGTCTTCTCTTCTACTCGACCTTAACTGACATTTTTGACATTGCTGGGCAAGTAAAACAGTCCATTTACCGCACTCGACAAAAGGATTTATATGTTTATTTATTAGTAAGTAATACTGACTAACTTATTAGTGTAAGAGAACATTTGCAGAGCAACATACCAAAATCCATTCTGACTCAGATAATGTTCCTCTCCTTATTTGGAAGCCTTGAAAAGATACATAAATCTTTGCCTTTCACAAATTATTGAGAAACTTGTTAAGCACAAGTCAAAAGAACTAATGTGCAAAATCACCTTTTAAGAAAAGTTAGGAAAATATTGTACGTAAAATAAACTTGTAAACATAAAGCCTTGTTCTAGGACCAAATACGATACTTGATGAATGCATTCCACACACCATGCAAGCCCATGTGAACTGGCAAACGGATTCAAAAAACACTATATCCAACAATATTACTTGTCAGCAATCTCTCACTAAATTATCTCTAATGATAAGAAGTGTTTCTCCACTTCGAATCAGAAGGAATTTAAAAGACGATACAAAAGAATAAGATAGAAAGAAGTTTACTGATCATATAAGCAACAAAACGATGGGAGAAAGAAGGAAGGGTGGGTGGAGTGGTAATGGACGGAGTGGCATGTGGCAGGTCCGTTAGTCATTGTAGGATATCAGGGCAGATTGAAGATAAAACCCAGCTGCAGTCTCTTCCAATCACAGGGCAGGAGATGCGCAGTCGTTAAACAACCCCGACACACCTCCTGGGGTTTTCAGCTCATCTATCACGTGTTTATTATGCCTCTGGAGCACAATCATAGAAGAAGCTAATGAGCTCGAGGCTCTTATCAGTTCAACCCTCCATGTCACTTTGAAAACAACCAACCTAAGAGACATTAGAACTACTTTAAAAAATATACTTTATCTTTCTAGTACCTCTTCTCGATAATGTTGTCTCTCTCTAGGTAACCAACCATTCATATGCTTTTCTTTCTAGCGCCCCTTTCTTGCTATTACAGAAGTCCCTTTCTCTCTCTAGTTTACGAAGCAACTAGACAGTTTACGAAACAACAAATTGATGACCAAGGAATATCATTCACAACAGCAATTACCGATTATGTGAGTGTTTCAGATGAGTTTTTTCAAAACGGAATAATAGTTATGTCGGACGGAACTTTGGTCAGGATGCCTTTTAACCATCACTGTCGACCCTTTGACAAGTGTACATTGGGCCTCAGCCAATGATAGGCCAATTGAATAGCTTCCGCCCTTCCGTTCCGCTTGCCTGGGGGAGGAAATTGGGTCTCGTCTGGACACTGACTGTTATTTACCCTAGTTATAAGTATAATGTGTCGGCCATTTTGAAAGGTCTTGAAAATAGGAACCAAGCTACACTAACTGTGTAGATTGGCTTTTCCTGCAGCGCGTGCTTCACCGATTTAAGGGAAGGAGCTGCAGTGAAATTTATAGACTGATACCCATTTCGACACATAGAAACATAAACTGGTAAACCGCAGATCCAAATTGGCACTCAAATAATAAACAAATCAATCAATGTCTAAAATCTTTATCTACACTGACTGATTTACAATAATAGTTATTTAAGAATAATATATGATCATATCTATGAATTATGTAAAAGATTTAGTAATCATTTCCAAACACATAGTTCAACATTTATGAGTAGAAATGACTAGTGCAGCGATGCCGATTACTCCTTATCCAACACTGTGAATTTGTAAACAGCAATGCCGCTTATTCCATGCTCGAAACTAGAAATTTGAATGCAGCGATCCGATAATAAAAGATTTTCAGCTTCAAAAACCAACCACAGACTTAGTGTTATTACAGTACTAAAAAGTCATAGGCAAAAACCAAGTACCTTTAGAAGTGGCTCAGTCTGTCCTTGCACGTAAGGACAAACTGAACCGTTTCTGATTTTAGCACATGTAGGACAAAGTGACCCTAAAACAACCTGTACCACACAGGAATGTGGTCCAGTTTGTCTGTTCACGAAAGGACAAACTTGTACTACCTTGGAATTTTGCACAATGCGGAAAAGTGTCCCAACGACAATCTGTCCCAAATAAACTGGCTCAGTTTGTCATAGGGACACTTTGTCGCGTCCTCCCAATTACTCCTTATCCAACACTGTAAACGTCATGCATCGATGCAGTTTACACCTACCCGACACTGTAATTTGTATGCAACGATGCCTAATACTCCTTCCTCGACACTGTGATTTGTATGCAGCGATGCCGATTACTCCTTCCCCGACACTGTAATTTGTATGCAGCGATGCCGATTACTCCTTCCCCGACACTGTAATTTGTATGCAACGATGCCGATTACTCCTTCCCCGACACTGTGATGTGTATGCAACGATGCCGATTACTCCTCCCCGACACTGTAATGTGTATGCAACGATGCCGATTACTCCTTCCCCGACATTGTGATTTACATGCAGCAATGTCGACTACTCCTCCCCGACACTGTAATGTGTATGCAACGATGCCGATTACTCCTTCCCCGACACTGTAATGTGTATGCAACGATGCCGATTACTCCTCCCCGACACTGTAATTTGTATGCAACGGTGCCGATTACTCCTCCCCGACACTGTAATTTGTATGCAGCGATGCCGATTACTCCTTCCCCGACACTGTGATTTGTATGCAACGATGCCGATTACTCCTTCCCCGACACTGTAATGTGTATGCAACGATGCCGATTACTCCTCCCCGACATTGTGATTTACATGCAGCAATGTCGACCACTCCTCCCCGACATTGTAATTTGTATGCAGCGATTCAGATTACTCCTCCCGACATTATGATTTGTATGAAGCGATGCCGATTACTTCTTCCCGACATTGTGATTTGTATGAAGCGATGCCGATTACTCCTCCCCTACATTGTGATGTGTATACAGCGTTGTCGATTACTCCTCCGGACATTGTGATTTGTATGAAGCGATGCCAATTTCCTCCCCTACATTGTGATGTGTATACAGCGTTGTCGATTACTTCTTCCCGACATTGTGATTTCTATGAAGCGATGCCAATTTCCTCCCCTACATTGTGATGTATATACAGCGTTGTCGGTTACTCCTCCGGACATTGTGATTTGTATGCAGCGATGCCGATTACTCTTCCCCGATATTGTGATTTGTATGAAGCGATGCCGATTACTCTTCCCCGATATTGTGATTTGTATGAAGCAATGCCGATTACTCCTCCCCTATATTGTGATGTGTATACAGCGTTGTCGGTTACTCCTCCGGACATTGTGATTTGTATGCAGCGATGCCGATTACTCTTCCCCGATATTGTGATTTGTATGCAGCGATGCCGATTACTCTTCCCCGATATTGTGATTTGTATGAAGCAATGCCGATTACTCCTCCCCTATATTGTGATGTGTATACAGCGTTGTCGGTTACTCCTCCGGACATTGTGATTTGTATGCAGCGATGCCGATTACTCTTCCCCGATATTGTGATTTGTATGAAGCGATGCCGATTACTCTTCCCCGATATTGTGATTTGTATGCAGCGATGCCGATTACTCTTCCCCGATATTGTGATTTGTATGAAGCAATGCCGATTACTCCTCCCCTATATTGTGATGTGTATACAGCGTTGTCGATTACTTCTTCCCGACATTGTGATTTGTATGCAGCGATGCCGATTACTCTTCCCCGACATTGTGATTTTTATGCAGCGATGCAGATTACTCTTCCCCGACATTGTGATTTGTATGAAGCGATGCCGATTACTCCTCCCCTATATTGTGATGTGTATACAGCGTTGTCGGTTACTCCTCCGGACATTGTGATTTGTATGCAGCGATGCCGATTACTCTTCCCCGATATTGTGATTTGTATGAAGCGATGCCGATTACTCTTCCCCGATATTGTGATGTGTATGAAGCAATGCCGATTACTCCTCCCCTATATTGTGATGTGTATGCAGCGATGCCGATTACTCTTCCCCGATATTGTGATTTGTATGCAGCGATGCCGATTACTCTTCCCCGATATTGTGATTTGTATGAAGCAATGCCGATTACTCCTCCCCTATATTGTGATGTGTATACAGCGTTGTCGGTTACTCCTCCGGACATTGTGATTTGTATGCAGCGATGCCGATTACTCTTCCCCGATTTTGTGATTTGTATGAAGCAATGCCGATTACTCCTCCCCTATATTGTGATGTGTATACAGCGTTGTCGGTTACTTCTCCGGACATTGTAATTTGTATGCAGCGATGCCGATTACTCTTCCCCGATATTGTGATTTGTATGAAGCAATGCCGATTACTCCTCCCCTATATTGTGATGTGTATACAGCGTTGTCGGTTACTCCTCCGGACATTGTGATTTGTATGCAGCGATGCCGATTACTCTTCCCCGACATTGTGATTTGTATGAAGCGATGCCGATTACTCCTCCCCTACATTGTGATGTGTATACAGCGTTGTCGGTTACTCCTCCGGACATTGTGATTTGTATACAGCGTTGTCGATTACTCCTCCCGACATTGTGATTTGTATGCATCGATGCCGATTACTCTTCCCCGATATTGTGATTTGTATGAAGCAATGCCGATTACTCCTCCCCTATATTGTGATGTGTATACAGCGTTGTCGGTTACTCCTCCGGACATTGTGATTTGTATGAAGCGATGCCAATTTCTTCCCCTACATTGTGATGTGTATACAGCGTTGTCCCGACATTGTGATTTGTATGCAGCGATGCCGATTACTCTTCCCCGATATTGTGATTTGTATGCAACGATGCTGATTTCTCCTCCTCGACATTGTGATTTCTATGCAGCAATGTCAATTACTCCTGCCGACATTGTGAATTTGTATGCAGCGATGCCGATTACTCTTCCCCGACATTGTGATTTGTATGAAGCGATGCCAATTTCCTCCCCTACATTGTGATGTGTATACAGCGTTGTCGATTACTCCTCCCGACATTGTGATTTATATGCAGCGATGCCGATTACTCTTCCCCGATATTGTGAATTGTATGCAACGATGCCGATTTTTCCTCCTCGACATTGTGATTTCTATGCAGCAATGTCAATTACTCCTCCCGACATTGTGAATTTGTATGCAGCGATGCCGATTACTCTTCCCCGACATTGTGATTTGTATGAAGCGATGCCAATTTCCTCCCCTACATTGTGATGTGTATACAGCGTTGTCGATTACTCCTCCCGACATTGTGATTTCTATGCAGCAATGTGAATTACTCCTCCCGACATTGTGAATTTGTATGCAGCGATGCCAATTACTCCTTCCTTGACATTATGAATAGGCGCTTTGCAGGCATTGTGAATAGTTGCAGGCACTTTGATGCCGTTTGCTTTTTTTCGAGCACTGTGAATTTGAATACCGTGATATTGATGACATCTTGTTTTATAGGCATTATGAATTGCTGTACAAAAAAAAATTAGTCACCTAATAGCAAACATCCTATGGTGGATGCATCGTTTTTTACTATATTTAATTGTAACCAGACTAACTCATACCCGTACAAAGTATCTGCCTGTACCAAAGTATAATGTGGTACACATCGGCTATACACATCGTGGTGAATGGCTATACACATCATTAAGTACATTCTCCTTACAATTTTTAAATATAAACCCAAATTTCCCATTATTTTTGGGATTCTAAAAAGTATATTTTAATTAACTTAGTAAAACATTAAAAATGATACAAACGCATGATATCTCTTAATTTCGCCAATACCTGCTATTCAGCTTAGGGTATTTCTGGCTTCCCCGTCTTGCGGTGCGGCGTGGTTAAAGTTGGGAGAAAGCTGCTTAAGTTTGAAAATAATTAAAATAAGTTGGCCGGTTGGATGTCTTCAATATCTAGATTGGGTCCCAGACAAAGAGGATTTCCGATGTCCTTGGTTTGATAGGCTTTGCCACCCCCTCCTGGAGTCTCAGACCACCCGCCGCCACCCCCACCCACACACCCGGCCAATTTATGTCGTCTCAGAAATGCCAAGCATCCCCTCTACTCCTCCTCCCCTTGAGTGTTGAGGGATAAATGTTTCCCCACTTATAATAAATGTTCCCCGTTGTTACAAGGACCTTATCTGGTCCAGACTGATTTTCATTAGGTGTTGCATAAACATTTTGACTTTTATTGATTTGCTACGACAAGTTTAAACCGGCGATATTTTTTGAACAAAATAAATTTTATTTTTATCGGGAATTGGTGAGTTTGTATTCCAGAATAATTAGCTTAGTAGATTACTCCTAAATTTTGCTTTGATTAATATCTTACTGTATGTGCATCTGAAGAGAGGCATTTCATTGAAACATTTGAATCGTGTTGTAAAAATTATTTACATTTTTTTAAATTAGAGTAATTTTACTGATGTTTTAATATACCTAAAGAATCTCGTTCGTTTGCTATTCTTAATACAAGAAAGAGAAGATAAATTAAATTTCTATGCACACAATAAATATGATTAGACGGGATTAGATACGTTAACAAATAATTTTGTATGTTGGAAAGCAAAATAAAAATAAATTCAATTAATTTATAACGTTATAAAGTTTAACCTGTGAAATATTTTTCTAAGCCTTAACACATTTTTACATCTCTTCCCATTTATATTCTCATTAACTAATACCGTTTTTACATATTGAAGTATAAATTAAAATATGTACCCAGTTCAGTGCTAATTATAGTGGGTTGGAAGAGGGAAAATGAGATAAACAAAATATACGTATAAACAAATGAAGTTAATTGACGTCAAAAAATCAATAAATTCTAAACCTTTAGGAAAACGTTGACTATCACTGGCCAAAAGGATGTAAAATTCATAATTATAATATTTACATGGTCTGATGTTAGTGACCGGAGAGTTTCGATCACGGCACTCGACCAGAGTTATGTTGATGACGATCTTTGAGCAGACGTTGGGTAAAAATATTTCTCTCATAGCCCATTCCGTGCAATCATCAAATTCTTTACGTGAAAGATTTATAGCGTTATTAAATGACCCCCAAGAAACTCTCTAAGCAGTAAACAAATAAAGATTTAATTTGTTCTTAAAATCATTATTACAATATATTTGTACTAGAAGACTCTCCTGCACACTTTGCGTGCCAACCCCTCGCTGCGCTCGTGACGGCTTCGACATGTGACTTTTGACTACAAATGTTATTGGCTAAACTGTACTGTAAAGTCATAATATTTTACTTAAAACAGTTTAACAAAATTTCTAGATAACATTACTGTTTTAATTTGAACAGCTGTTCCTTTTTTCTAATTCAAATCTCTCTCCGTGTTATTCTTATGGCCAAAACACGTACTTTGAGGGCTTTATGTGCCCTTCAGGGTAAAATATTGTATAATGGAGATCTATTGCATAACTGCGAATAGTGGCAAATTTCGTGACATCTCAACTGTTAAATTTGATAAAGAAATAATGGAGGAGGTGCGTTGACAAAACACCGCCTCACGTATTATAACAATCTAGATTTTTCTCACGTTGCCAATTATTTTGTATTCTGACGTTATTGTTGTATTTTCTATCCAATACACATCCAAGAAAAGGTTCACTATTCTGAAGGTGCATCTATAATACATAGATAATGAGTTGTCTTCTTGATCTAACACAATAACATCTGACCAATGAAAGACGCCATCTGCATGTGGTAGCTTGGCGGGAGTCACCGTCAGCCTCCAGTGCGGCTCCAACAGCTCGCAATAAGTCATAGCCCCCGGGTTATTTTGACGCTAAGCTCCGCTGGAAAATGCCGAGCATCAATCTCTCGCGGCTGAACATACCCACGCCTGTCCAGAATAATCTCACTGTATTTGTCATGTTTTTTACCTCCGACGCGCGACGAAAGCGAACCGATTGAAAAACTCCTGCAACGCATCGTCGCTGTTCGGTTTCGGATTCCGAACTTTTTTGCACGATTGCTGAATTACGCAATCAGTTTTGAAGCTTGTGAATCGCGTTGCAGTCCACGATCCGCAGTCAGGGCACATCATAAACTCTCGTGAGGCCGAGACAGGATGAATAAGTTTTGATGAATCGTATATTCGGTGTTAAAACGGCACTTTATAATTCTGTACAGTCGGAATCGATTCGTCACTCGAGTAACGTAGAGGTCGATATATAATTGGTACCTTCTCTTACTTCAAGACAAAAAGTAACAACCGGTTTATACAATACAAAATCAGAGCAAAACACATTCTAGTTCTCGTTGAGATTCCGTGCTATTAATTTGTTTCTTAGGAAAAAGTCAAATTCAAATTCCTTTCTTATATTGATTTTCATACAAAGATATTTAATACAAATATAATATATTGTCATACAATACGAATCTTAAATCTAACTTAAGTCTAAATTGATAGACATAGTGCTAACAAACCCCAAACTCCAAGAATTCCTTAATATAATAAAAGTCATTGTTTATTAAAAGTATTGTCAGCTTTAGTTTTAATTGGCGTTCACTGTGACACAATGTTACCTCTTTTAGCAAATTGTTAAAAAGTTGTTTACACATATACACAGCTCCGATCTCAAATTTTGTTGTTTGATGAATAGGATAAAATAATAATTTGTTCGATCTAGTTATTTTTTGGGATTCTCTCCCCTTGAACAAAACATCGATGTTTTTTAAAATTATTAAAAGCGCCGATAATATTTAAATGGAGGTTACTGTGATAATTTTGTTTTATAGGAAAATTCCTTACATGATTGTTTCCAAGCCTAATTTGAACATTCTTCTTACCATATTTTTACGTCGTTTTGGTAAGTACGAAGTCCACCATAACCTTCTACACCTCTAAGTGCTCAGCCACCGCTGGGAAGCGACAGCCTATAGTAAACATTCAGTGCAATCTTACTGTCTGCGGGCTAAAACCTGCTGTTCTATTTAAAATGCACGGTTCGTGGTTATTATTTTAATCAATGGAAGTAAACCAGCAATATTATTAATGGTTTCTAGTGGATCATAAGATGGTATAATGAGTTTCTTTTTTTTTCAATTTAAAATCGTAAAGAATGGCATTTAAATTTTCACAAATATAACTGTGAACAAATTATAAAAATACTCATTTTTTTACGAACAAACAAAAATCATCTTATAGTCCACTGGATTAGTTCTTCAAAGTTAAGTGTTGCGATGCGATCATTGTTGCAAACTAAGTGCTTGAAATAGAAAAGGATAGTTTTTCGTGAAGCGAAACGACCCCCTTATACCACTGCAGTCTGATTAAACACTGCAAGAAGCTAACAACAACTAATATATAACTGTACTGTAAAGTCATAATATTTTACTTAAAAGTTTATAACAATCTAGATGATTTCCTAGAAAATAAATAACGAGTAATTATGTAATGATAATTAAAATTAACCCTTATTAAATTCTCTGTTTATTTGGATTTGAAAAGTTGGGCGAAAAAGTTAATTATTATCATTACTAATATTATATTATCTAATATTATCAGATGACAATATTACTCGGTTGATCATCTTGAAGCCGATGCAAGGAATGTGAGAGGCTGACAGCCTCCCCAAAAAAGGCTCTGCAGATCAATTACGATTCGAAAACGAACGCCCTTCGGCTGATTTTTCATTAAATTCCCCACGTTGAACAGAAAAATGAAATAATAATATTAATTTACATTGAAAAGTGACGTAAACTTTAATAGTAGGCGTAATTATGATAATTTATTTTAATATTCTACGAAGCAGTTAAATTATTTATTTATTTAAACAGTTTATTAATTATGGTGGTGAACATTAAGTCTTACTTGCACTCTTTAATGATTAGTGCAAACTTTTTATTGCATTAACGAATATATTCCTCAAGATAACATGTTCACTGTATGATTAACGCCGGCGTAATGGTTTTAAATATTCCAGGTGAGGAGAGATAAGACAAGCGTTGTTAGGTAGACCGAACCGTAATAATAACTATCATAAAATGTTAAACAAGCATTTAATTAGAATCAAATTATACAGTAGCTAAACTTATGCACTGCACTATCTAAGGCAATAAACGGGATTGCCTTACTGTCGAATAAGATAGACTCGACAGTAGGCAGAGATCGGCCTATAAAACAACGGATTTATTAGGTAGCGAGTCTCTCTGTATGTGTTGGTACAACAGAACGCAATAGTCGTAAAGAAGGTCTCAGGGTAATTAAATACCTGTGCATATGCAGACAACCGGGAGCCTGCGGAGAAGCCAGTAGGTGGAAAAAAAGGGGTTTCTCAATATGAATGAAAAGAATATTTTTAGTCCTTTTTACTATCTGCTTTTGTGAAACTGATATAAAACTCATAATAAACACAAAATTAATAAATAATCTGAGTTTCAGCTATAAAAGAGAAAAAAGGAATAAAAATCATGTAAAATTATGTACCCTATGTGGCCATGTATAATCAGGCCAAATTGTGCCATGGCTGGAGTTAGCTAATAGTTTACATATTTTCCAATTAAATTATTTTTGACATTTAATATTTTGTAGGTATTTCAATTAAAATGTTTGACTGCTCAACGTATTTTTATGATAATGTTTGTGATACACGTATTTAAAATTGTTCTATTTTCACAAAAAAAAAGCTGAATATATAATAAAATTAGGCTCATTGACATTGCAATACATTTATGTTTTATTAACTAATGAGCCAAAGAGTATGCGGACTGCAAAGAGCAAGGTCCAAGGTTGAAATCCCCACTGAGCTGACGGTCGGTATTTCACTTGTTGATTAAAGTTCACACACAGGCCTGAAGGAACACGTGAACTGATGAGTGGAATTTAAAAAAAGTTACATACATTGCAATCTTAACAAGTAAGTCAAATAATAATATGGCAACGTTATGTCGTGCCAATGTAAACTAACGTAACACTGTACGTATATGGGTGGGCGGGTGGGTCAGTAACACTGTACGTATATGGGCGGGTAGGTGGGTCAGTGCCACAGTACGTATATGGGTTTGCGGGTGGGTCAGTAACACTGTACGTATATGGGTGGGCGGGTAGGTCAGTGCCACAGTACCTATATGGGGGACGGGTAAAGTAAAGAACTCAAATTAAAGAAA